>OY740766.1:118445247-119045247 GCA_963513935.1 Aphrophora alni | reverse complement strand
AAATTTTAATAAAATGTTGAGTATGATACATATACACTTTTCTGTAGGATTTTGACTTCATTTTTTCACATTTTTTGATTCCTGACATACTTACTCCAAATCCGTAACAGGTAACATTTTTTCTTTACAAAGATAAATTCAACACACTCACGTGAAGGGAAAAAAAAAAAAAAAAAAAAAGTCTTATAAATTGGGTTGTGAGTAAAATTACTATTTTTTATGATTTTTTTTTTTCAAAATGATTTAAAAAGACGAAAAATGGGAATGGTAGACTTTATAGTAGACGGATGAGAGGGTAAGGTCCTCGGTAGTGCAAAGCACATATCAAGATCCACGTATTTGATTCCACCAAGGTAATCAGAACGCACATCACCACTCCCAGACATAACAACACGAGTATGGCATTTTTTCTTTCTCATACCCATAAATGGTTTTAACATTTGGAAAAGTCGGTTTCACTCGGTTGCCAAATGAGGAAACTCTGCCTAAGAAAAGCTGTACAACATAAATAAGAACGCTAAGAAAAGGTGAAAATGAGGATAATAGTGTAAGCGAACTGTATGCATATAAAGTATACAAATGATAGTTTATGTATTTTAAGTATTTGACTGGGGACCATGAGGGACACCTACCTCTTCTTAATCGGTGCAGCTACCCCACAACTCCCTTGTTGGTTGAAGCCCATAAAAGGAGTAGGATAATTTCGAAAGGTTTAAGTTAGCCTTTATAAATAGATTCTGGTCAGAGAAAAGAAAGAAGAACTTCAAAGCAGAATAACATTTGGTAGAGAAAAGAAAGAAGAACTTCAAAGCAGAATAACATTTGGTAGAGAAAAGAAAGAAGAACTTCAAAGCAGAATAATATTTGGAAGACAGTTTTCTGGGGAAATACATGAAATTCACAATTATATAATTAGGCTTTTCATAAAAAATATAAAAAGCATGAAAAAGGTAGGATCGTTAAAAACCTAAATTAAATCAACAAATGGGCAGTGTTACAGGGGGGTTGCTTATTGGAGGCTATCCATGGGGCTTAAGTAGACTCAAGTCTACCAATACGTGGTTTGAAGGTGACAATCTCTGTAGTGACATAAGTGTCTTAAAAGAAGTGATCAGAATGGCACATGGAAGAAGATTTAGTTAGAATGGTCAACAAAGGACTTAATAGTTAATAAGTTCATAAAATTTGTTAAGCGTATTGTTTGATTTTTTAATTTTACTTAAGTATAAAGAAAAGGTTAGGTTCATAAAATTGAATATAATTTGAATAAAAAATACTGGGTGTTTCAAAATGAATATCGGTGTTTTAAGGCTTTGTAGTATTTATTATATTTACTTACAATCATAAATAATATATCAAATGAAAGAGCAACTTAAACAGTTTTTCCTACAAGTGTTCAATGTGAGCACCATTCATCACACGGCTCACATCGAGTTCATCCCAAACCTTCATCAGCGAGTCTGAGGTAATTTTTGCAACAACTGCTTCAATCCTGTTTCTTAACTCAGGTAGGTCAGCTGGTAGCGGAGGCAAATACACATGAGTCTTTATGTCCACTCAGGTGAAACATCGATTCGTCACTGAAGACAACACGATCCCGAAAATCTTCATTGTGATGCAGCAAAATATTGTTTGTAAAGTTGGAACGTAAACCGTAGTCTGTAAACTTTAGAGCGTGTAACAACTGCAAACCATAAGGACTTAGTTTTAAGCGTCCCCTTAAAACTAACTACACAAGACGTCACTCGGATTGCTAATTCACGACTAACTTTCCGAAATAAATTGCTGGGACTACGCGTGAAAGACTCTCTGACTCGTTCAACACTTTCTCCAGTCACTCTTTGTGGTAAAGGTAGCCGGTGTTTTCAAACTAATGATACCATCCACGGATGTTATTATAACTTGGAGGATTACATTTGAACTTAATACGAAAAGCATGTTGCACTGTAACTACAGATTTAGTCCTTGCAAACTGTAAAACACAAAAAGCTTTCTGTTCATTCGTCGTCATTTTTCCTATTAGCGCTTTGTAACGAAACACAGAGGAAACAGTACATGCGCACACTTGTACCAACAAAACTGTCTAAGTTGTTCTTTCATTTGATGTATTATTTATAATTGTAAGTTAAATGTAATAAATAATACAAAGCCTTAAAATTCTGATATTCATTTTGAAACACCCCGTATATAGTATTGCTTCATGTGAGAAACAGTTGTCTCTAAATAAGAATATGTACTTGTGATGTTTTGATTTTTCATGTATTGTAAAAATAAAAAAGGAAAGGGACATCGCTCATTAAACAAAATTTTAATTTAAGAATAGAGACGTAAAATATGGAGATGATAAATTAAAATATTCTGAAATAACAACTGAACAAATTCATCAAGTCTAAAGGCAGGTTACCACTCACAAGCTCGAGAAACATTAATGTTTTATAAACATTTAATAATGTACTGAAATTAATTTTACTTAGTATGTGGATTAAGAGATGGAATGACATGGTGAATGGCAGTAAGATTGATGTACAAGATGCTGGATTTACAATAATGTAAGATGAAGGTAAAATAATAAAATGATGTTAGTTAAAGTTATAATTAATAAGTATATGAATAAGTTTTTATTTTTAATTAAAAAAATATTGCACTGTAACAAATTATTAATTTATTACAAAATGACATTTAAACACAGAAAAGAAAGTGGATGAATAAAAAAATCCATTAAAAATAAGTAAATTTGCTATATTTTATAATTTTGTATTTTAAGTTGAAATTATGATAAAAATACGATGTTTTAATTGCAATGCTTAATGAAGATTTAGTTATATTTTTTTAAAGTAATAACAATGTTGTGAATACTAGTTTAAGTATTTTTGAATAGAAAACAGAATATTGATGATTTTGAATTACTGTTGTTTTGTAGATTCTAATTGACACATGCTAGTCTACTAATGTTAGTATAGTTTCTATTTATAAAAACTGACTTAAATTATAAAAACTGACATATAAAAACTGACTTAAAAAACCCTTTAAATTAAAACTAATAAAACAAAACGATGAAGAATAGCACTGCAGAAATAATCAAGCACTTAGTAACAGAACTAAATGAACTTACGTATTAAGATAACAAAGATTTTTGTCAAGGGCTTAGCAAAATAAACATTAAAACCCAATACTGAATTTACATTTCCATTCTATACCTGCTCGTTTGTTATATCAGTATTTGAAAAAAAAAATCATTAACCTTGATAATGATCAATCCTGACAATGTTGACATATTTTTATAAATTTTATTTATTTTTTAGAGAGTTGTTATCAACCTACTTCCATAACTGAGTAGCTGAGTATTTATTAAAAAAATTATTGTAAAAATATTATAATTGACCACTGTTGAGTGCAATTAGAGAAGCAAAATCTCAAATACCTTCATATTTAATGAAAACTTTTACTTTCTGAGCGCAACAATTCTATCAATGAAAAAGTAAATTAGCGATACGCTTATACCGTTGGAAAGCGGTAGTTTTTTTTGAAAATTGAACACTTATAGGTATCGTCATTTGTTTTTAAAACAAATTTGAATTATAACAAAGATTTCAAAACTTCAACTTATTCACGTTAACGGCTTGTAAATAATGTATATTCTCAGTTTCAAAAAACAATGTTGTTACTGTCTTATTAATATAGTTTAAAATTGGAAATTTAATGTAGTTTTTGAAAATGGGATCACTTTACTTGCTAAGTGATAAAATACAATTTATAATTGAAAAGTAACATTCTAAAAAACATTAATATCTCGGAAATGAAGTAAGATAGGATGAAACTTACTATGGTAAATTTGGTTTCAATGAAGTGTAGAATCGCCCAGATTTTTTTGGCACATTGTTCGCCATTCATCTTTTACATCGGTATTCACAACAAACCTCAGATGTCCGCCATTTATAAAAATTCAAAATGAGGTAATGAAAATAAATAAACCAAGTTAAAATGGTCGTAACTTAAAAGTTATTACATAATTTATATTTTATGTTGAATTTTGACCCTCAAACCGTCTACTATAAAATCGGCCCATTTCCCTAATTTTTGAATCTTCTTTTTTAAATTCATAAAAAATAGTAACATTATGCAAAAGACAACTTAATATATATCATTTTCCCCAGGAAGATAAGTAGATTTATCTATGTAGTGGAAAAAGTGTTAGATGTAAAGGTTTAGTTTACACTATTCAAACATTTACATAGTTGTAGAATATAGTTGTAAGATAAAGCTGTATCAACAAAACATAATAAATAAGTCACAATAAATTATATATCAATAAATTCTCAAAACAATAATTTATTGTGCCACTAAAAAAATGTACTAGACATCGTTTGGCATCAGATTGCTTATGTTACAACGCAACTGGAATCACAAAGTTACTAGACAGTCTAGACACGTTTGTTGACGACTTCCTTGTGTCATTCCAGTCCTAAATATTAGTTGGACAGAGGAATGGAATAAAAAATTCGACGGATCTGAAATTTTACTTTCCAATGCTATAAAGCTCATCAAAAAATTGAAACATTAGGCCTACTAATTGATATTTGACATTTCGTAAAGGTATCGAAAAGAAAAATTGATTGGTTATTTTTGGTTACAACTTTGTAGAATCTATATATCTCAAAAACTGACAGCTACATTAATTTGGAATACGTAATTCGAAAGAGGAAGAAAAATACTATAAAATATTGTCATCATGTGGTATTTGGACAAGAATTACCATTTACAAAAATTATTACATGATCGATGAGATCATATTTTCTTATATTACGAAGAACCGTGAAGTGATCCTCCCTAGCAGCAAAACACACAAACTAGGATGGAATTCTTTAATTTTTACCTTTTGCTGTATAGAATTTCGGTTACATGATTATGAAAGTTTGAAACATCACCTTTACAATGATATATTACATATTTGGTACAATGATATTTACTAGGGTCAAAGTTTAATTTTAAAAAAAAAAATTTTTAATTTTTTGCGTGTAAAAACGTATTAAAATTCATGGTTTTGTTAAATTTTTTATAGATTATTAACTATAACAATTAGAAAGATTTGAAAAGCACAGATTGAAAGATGAAGAATCATTGTATAGAACAATGTCACTGTCGATTTGTTAGACAGAAATATGGATTTGTGAAAATTAGACAAAGAATGACGTAAATATGTATTTTACAACTACGTAATTGTGTTACTCGTTTGCAAGAAAATACACAAACTTTACCAATTAATTAAATATTATCTATAATGTTTTATGGTATTTTTGTTACATGAATATTTGGAACATTAGTTTTACAACGGTATGTAACTAATTGCAGTATGATGATTCTTAGTGGACGAAATGTTGAATTTAAAGTAAAAGTGATTTTGCGTCATTTAGCGATACAGGAACGTAGTTCATCGACACAAAATGTGTCCAAAAGCAGTTAGAGAGTTAATACATTACCACCCAGTTAGACCACCAAGAGTCATTTCTACTAATTTTACTATATTGCTAAATTGTCTTACCTTTTTAATAGGGCCATACATTTCAAATTCTCTTCGCAACTTTGATTCTGATGTGTCATAGTTCTGAAATGAAATAAGAACATCTAATAAAATATCAAGCAAAAGAAATACTTTTGAACTAGATAAGAGGTACATTTTATGATTTAACAGATTTATTAATTTTACTTACGATTCTTGCAACAAATAACGTCTTAAAAGGGTCGACTGTTGATGTCGGTATGTTGTGAGGATCCCCTGTAACAAAAATGAGGTGATTGTATAACAAGTGAGTATTGTTTGTTCATAATAAATGGTTTTCAACAGATAAATAAATAATTGATGTGAATCCTACATGACTTGACAACGACTTAAATTTGACTTTGACAAAAACAATGTCAAATTTAGTACTTAACCCTTTGAGTGCCACAGTGATGATCTATCATCACCATTTGTTCGTGTGAGAAGTGCCATGGAGACAATCGTATTTCATTTAATTTATTTGTTATCCGCTATAATGTATTTTAATCTTTTAAAATTAATGTGCGGAATATCCAATGTGATTCAGTGGTGTTTGGAAAACAAAGTTTGTTTTGGGTAACTAAATAAAAGACAACAATCACAGATGCACAAAATCAGCTGATGTCAAATTAAACTCACAGTTTACAAGTGTACTGATTGTCATTGTGTGATATTAACTCGTGACTTTCTTCAGCTTTTGACAGACTATTGTTAGTTTTATTTTATTTTTTGTTTCCTTAAGGTTATAATTTTAGTTATTACAAGTGTTAAGTAGAGTAGTGGTGTGAATCAATATATTGCTCTGAAATGGTGGAAGAAATCCTAAGAAGTAGCGAAGTAGACAGGTTACTACTAGGTTATTCGGATGATGACTCTTTAGCCTCTGAAGATGAATTTGAACATTTATTAGAGGATGATAATGATTATGACCCATTATATCAGCCGGAAAATGATATTGACAAACCGTTTAGTGATGTAATATTGAATTAAAATTAGATCAGGGTAGAACATCAGGTAAACAAAATCGAAATGTGTTTAGTAGTAGCCTTCTTCTGAGCCTGAAGATGACACTGATAATGAAATATGGCTGAGCGTAAATGAAGAAATACCCAATAATTTTGAACATGATTTTTCTTACAATGAAACTCCCGGACCAAAACACTGTCCATCTATAGAATCAAAACCTATAGTATATTTCAATTTGTTTTTTACAGAGGCACTTTTGAACATTTTTGTAATAGAAACAAATTGATATGCTAACCAGACTATTGCAGCATTAATTATCAGTCCAAATTAAATGTCACCTTGTAGTCGTAAGCAAAACTGGATCCAGTAGAATTCATTAAAATGAGGGTATTTATCACAGTGATTCTCAATATGGGTCTTATTAGAAAACCAACACTTTCTTCTTATTGGTTTACCACTGATTGTCAAGCAACATTTTGTTTCCCAAAAATGTTTACTAGAAAGAGATTTCAACTTACTTAGTTTTTTCCATATAGTTGGCAAACTTCCAACAGCTAACCAAACAGAAATATGATCCTTCTCAAAAATTCAAACCCTTGATTGAAAACTGTAATAAGCTATTTAGATTTTGTTATATAGCACACCAACATTTGTCAGTTGATGAATCCTTAATTGGAACAAAAAGTCAAACCGCTATTAAACAATACTTACATAACAAACAACATCATCAATGGGGGATTAAACTATAGTTCCTATGCGACTCTATATCTAATTACTGTATGTCAATGATCTGTTACAAGAGAAAAAAGGCAACAATTCTGATGAAAATAAAACATTTGGTTTAGGCTATACAGTTGTTACATCTCTTCTAGGTGCCTACAATTATTTGAACAAGGGCTTTCACATGTTTATGACAACTTTTTTTTACTAGTCACCACTTATAAATAAACTTCAGGAATTGATTACCTTTTTTACTGGAACCGTTAAGAAAAACATAAAAAGTTTACCTGATGGAGTTAAGCAAAAGTTAGAAGTGGGGGGAAAAAAAGTATAACAAACAGTGCAACATAGTGGCACTTGGCTATAGACAAAAAAAGTCACAAAAGAAAAATGTAATGTTATTGTCGTCCAATGCAGAAATTAAAGATGTTGAAGACGTTAAAAGAAGACATGATCGAGTTTCAAGTGGGAAAAGCTACCCCTAATTGTTGACTACAACAAACACATGGGGGACATAGACACATTTGACATGATGTTGTGCTCGTATCTTGACGAGCAATGAACTGTTAAATACTGGAAGAAGGTAGTATTTAATCTCTTTGCCAGGATGGTAATAAATTCTTATATAATATATAGGCTAAGGAAAATTGTATTAGCCATAACAAACTCCCTATCTAGATACCATTTTGTTGTTGCTATCATATCATCTATTGCTACAGAGTGGACAAGTTATGGACAGAATATGGAACTGGGAGGAGGTGATAGCAATGGAAGAACTGGTAAAGAAAACTATCTGGAAAACAGGAAAAAATATGTTATGTTTGTACAAAGAGAGGGCCTGGTTTTAAAACAAAATAGGAAGAGATCAAGAACTGTGTGTGTTGTCTGTAAAGAAAAAGGTTGTCATTGTCCTTGTTTCCCGAAACACAAGTGCAAATAAAGTACTTTTAGGTTTTCAGTGTATATATTGTAAATAAGTTGTGTAGGTTAGGTTATTACAAACTGCAAATATTTATTTCATATGTTAACTTCACAGATTTTTCAAATTCATTGTGGTAAGCAGATTGATGCTATATTATTTATACCTAAATTTAGGTGTTAATACAGTAGAGTCCCGCAAACTCAGGGTAATGTGGACCGAAAGTGTGCCGAGTTTGTGAAATGCCGAGTTATCGGGAATAAGGGCAAAAAATAAATTGTAATTTAAACCCAAAGCGGCGGCGATATCAAAGGACTTTGTCGATAGTGGTATCCCATTGTCGGCAGTGTAAAAACACCGCGGCGGCGATATCAAACGACTTTGTCGATAGCGGTATCCCATTGTCGGCAGTGTAAAAACACCGCGGCGGCAATATCAAACGACTTTTTCGATAACGGTATCCTATTGTCGGCAGCATAATAACACCGCGGCATTGGCACCCGTCAATATAGTAGACACATACACCTGCAAAAACGTTTGATGGGCCGCTTTTTTTCCACGAATCAATTTAGTATACATTATGGAAAATATAACATTTCTTTTCAGTTTTCATTGACAGGTACGCACAGTATATACAATAAATAAAAATGAGCGAGTTACAAAAACGGAAGCGTGTGTTGGTTTCGTTTGAGACGTGGTTAAATGTGTTAAAAATACTTGACAGAGGGGAATCTGTAAAAAAGCTTTGTGACGAGTTAAACGTGGGAAAAGTACCATC
Source organism: Aphrophora alni (assembly GCA_963513935.1). Taxonomy (NCBI): domain Eukaryota; kingdom Metazoa; phylum Arthropoda; class Insecta; order Hemiptera; family Aphrophoridae; genus Aphrophora; species Aphrophora alni. The sequence continues at coordinate 119,036,328 of OY740766.1, read as the reverse complement.
AACGATTCGAGCGATCGAAGTTAATGCCCGCTTTGGGATCTGCCGAACTTTTATGAACATCGCTGTTTTTAGAAATATATATTTTTTCCCATCGGGGTCGCCGAGTAATCCGGACTGCCGGGTTATCGAGTGCCGAGTTTGCGAGACTCTACTGTATACTAATTATTTTATTGTTTTTTCAGCTGAAAGTTCTTTGGTTTTCAACCAAATACTTTACAAATTTGCTTAGTTATAGATAACAGTATATAGATTGAAAATACAATACTTACCACACATAAAATATTTTTGGTTTAGAATGTAAAAAAAAAGTATTTCTATTTTATTTTTACTCCAAAAATTTTATTTTTATATGTAAATCAAGTAATTTATTATTTATTATTAATCATCCATAAGGATCTTAAGATTGAAACTGTAGATGAAACCATAAAGTCTGTAGCGAGGAAGCACGAACTTAGGCTACAAAAACATGTAAATACTGCTGTGCAGGAGATGCTCAGAAGCAGAAATGGGGAGCGGAGACTCAAAAGGACCAAGCCTTTAGACCTAGTGCAGTGATGCCCCAGCTCTTATAACCGCAAGATTTTGTGCGAGTATTTAGTCGGAGTCATTCATAGGAAGGACTTGGAAAAAAAAGTGTTATTATGAAATGGAAGCTACTAGATAAGTTCCCTGTACTTAGTTGTAGTTATAAATAAATAAATAAAAAATAAAATAAAATAAAAAAATTATTATAAACTACATTATTGTAGGCTAGGTAACACTGAACACTTTGATACCAAATTTGTTAAGATAACATGTATATAACTCGATCTGTGTTGTTCATAATAAAGTTCTTAAAAAACCATATATAACTGTGGCATTTTTGGGTGAGTCTGTGCTATTTAGATGAATTGACGAATTTTCCCATTTTGAAATTTTTTGTGTGGCAATCAAAGAGTTAAAAAACATGGATATCACAAATTTGATCAAAATCATTAACAAATATTTTTAAGAATTTATGTTTATTCTGAATTTTGAAGAATTCAAGTAGGATATTAAGAAACCAAATAGGATAAACTGATTCATGAAAATGGAAGATTTAAATTTTCATAATTTTTAAGACTATCTCTACATTTCTCACCACTTTTTGGACTGATAACTTTTGAAATCCTCTTTTTTTTTAGAGACGGTGATCAGTATGTTTTGAGTTCTTACAGGATACATCATAACAAGATTCAATTAAAATAACTGTTCAATTGCAAAAAATAATTAAATTAAAAATTACCCGAATGATAAACCCAGCCAATTATTTGACCAATATATCCTTAAATACAAAATTTAAAATTATTTCCAAGCATAGTGTGTTTAAATTTTTTTATAATTCTGAGTATATTCCAAACATTTATGTCAAATAATTTCTCTGTAAGTTTCAAATTTTTATAATAACTAAAACTATGTAATTTCCAAACATTATATTATAATGCCAAACTATAATAAACATAGGTAAAAAGTAGACATTTTTATTATACATTATCATCCAAGTCACAATTGATAAGTAATTCAATCGAGAATAATTCCGTCTAGGCTATGTCAACTTATTATCTACATACTTACTCTTGACCCGTTTCGGAACTCTATTCCATCATCAAAAAATCACTCTATGGAGGTCGTCTTCACATTAAGAAATTACTAACACAACACAAATGTACATTACACAAAGTAACACGTTAAAACACAACAATTACCGTATTATGTTTTTTAATATAGCGATGTGACGTGTGCACACAGTCGTTGACATGGATCTACTGAAGACTTCCAGTATTATAATGATGCTTGCCGTTATCTTCCCTTCGTATTGCTGTATCATAAATTGTGTTTGATAGTAATTATCATTTGAACTTCCAATCTATTATATGGTCAATACTATCTAATACGATTTATGGTACAATAATCCGAGTGGAAGATAACAGCAAGTGTCGTTACGATACTGGAAATTTTCAGTAGACCCATGTCAACGACGGTATGCACACATTATGATATTATGATATTAGAAAATGTAATATGATAATGGTTGTGTTTTAACTTGTGACTTTGTGTTGTGTTTGTAATTTCTTAATGTGAAGATGACCTCCATAGTATATTCAGATGATTGAATACTGTTCCGAAACGTGCCAAGAGTAAGTACGTAGATAATAAGTAGACGGAATTATTCTCGATTGAATTATAGTAGACGCTCTTTTAACCGGCACGTTTGAGACCACGGCCATGCCGGTTAACCGATTTTGCCAGATAATCGAACATATCTAGTTTTTAAAGGGGATACCTAAGAAAATTAACTCTATACAAACCCAAATGAACGAAACGCATATTTGACATGACAAGGTTTTGAAGAAAAACACAGAGTACAAAATGCTGAACATTCCTTTAATTTAATATAAAGTAATGTATGTATAAAAGTGTTAAATGACGAAAAAATTAATATATATATACTAATATACATAAAACCAACATTTTACTACTGTGGAAACTGATCAATTAGGCCTATAAAAAAATATTATACATGCATTTGTTTATTTAAAATAAAAATCGGTAGTAGTTCTATGTAAGGCGAAACAGTAAAGTTATTGTTAAGTATGCACAGTGACATACATGTGTTTGTATTGTTTTACATCAACTTTAAAATTAATGGTATATCATTATTTGCTTTTCAATAGAAATAACAATGAATGCTAAGGCTGTTTATATTAACCTTCGAGCGCTCGCATCCGCGGTATTAATACCGCATCTTTACAAATAACCGAGCAGCGTGGCTATGCGCTGGAATTTTGTGCTGGAACCCACATGTTAACTAGTTTCTCTAGTTAACTATTTACTCACCAGAATTCACTCGGAGCCAATGCCAGATGTTTTTTCTCCCATCAATGTTCAGTTGCAACGTGGACAAGGTTGCTGTTTGCATGAACGGTGGTAAAATCCCCGCGACGCGATCAACGGTGTTTGTGTGTTTGATACAATAAAACTGATCAAATACTTAATTTTTTATATTTTTTTCATCAAATGTTTTTGTAAAACATACTATGATTTATTAATAAATATAATTGCAGCAATGATTTATGAAGAAATGGCAGTTATAAACTCATAAGAAAAGAGTTTGTGATTGCGGGGAAAGTGCCGTCACACAAGTACTTGTGTGAGTGCAAAAGACGCGAGTGCTCGAAGGTTAATCAAGTTATCTATTTCTATTGTTATTTAAAAGCTTAGAGAACTTGAAGAAAGCAAGTCTTCATTTCCCAGAACTTAATTGTCAAATACTTTGTGCATATTATGCTTTTTTATTACACACGATATGAAAATGGAGAAGTAACAATGTGTTAAGTTGTTGATGAAATGAATAAACAACTTTTTTAATGTTGTGAATGTAAATAATTAGATATACACAGCTTATGTATACAGGCTCTCATTGTAACACTATTTTCCAGAGGTTTTTATTAACTTCTCATATTTTATTTGTCTTTATTTTAGCCAAAAACAAAGATTTTTTTTTTTTTTAAGACAGAAAAACACAAAATTATCAACTTCTGATTGATGTTATATTTTGGCCAATGGTTCATCTAAGCCACTCTAAATAAAATCACTAAGCAAATACAGTAAGTCCTCTACTTACGAACATTCAAACTGTTAAAGTTACAAACAAAGTGCCAGGAATACCATCAAAGCAAAGAATAAGTTAGGAAAAAAACATTAAAAACGAATGACAGGAGACAAGAAGACATAACTAAGATGCGGAAAAACGGAATCTGGCTTGGTTGTTAGCTTTTGCTATGGCCAGGAAGGATTACATAGCCTATATGTGTAAAATACTGAAACTTTTATGTGCAAAATACTTGTAATCGTTTGATTTGGAATTCGAATGTTTCATTAACTATTGATTAACTTAGGTCTAACACTTCATTTGCTTGTATGAATCTGTTTATAACATATAAACCAAACGATGAATTAGTTATTAAAACCTCATATAGTTGTATTTGCTTGATTTGAAATTGGAATGTTTCATTAACCTGTGATTAACTTATGACTATATTAAAATGGCACTAAATAACATATTACTTATGATATTACACAAATCACAACTGATGTGGTGATATGATTTTCAACATTTTACATAGAGCAATTTAAATTTTGGGTGAAAAGAAAGGAATTAATTAATTTTAAACAAAAAAATAACAATTAACCTAGGATACTTACAAAGAGCTATTTCTTGTTCCAATTTGTAAGCAACTTGTTCCGCTCTTTCTCTCCGCCTCCTTTCAAGACGTTCTTCTCTAGTTTCAACACGAGTTGGTGGAGGAGTATCATTTGGGTCCTAAAATAAATATTATATAATTTTACAAATCAAACGAAGTAATCAATAATTATATTATTACAGTTCGCCTTAACAGGCTTCAAAGCTAATACTTAAAATATTAGGTCAATTTTTTTTGAATTTTATAGGCTAAGTTTTTTGTAATTTTTATCCATTTTAATAACTATTATTATTATTTTTTTCAAGAGATGCCGGCGGTATGGTCATACACAGGGGTTTTGTAATAATAATCCTAGGTGTGTTAAAAGAAAAAAAATATGTGCTATATTTTTGGATGTGGCTCAAGCTTTCGATAGAGTGCGGCACAAGGGCTTGGAAAGTAAACTTGATCACTATTTAGTGAGGCAAATGAGCGAGATTCTAATATCGTATATATATCTGATCGGTACTTCAGAGTAAAACATGGTGAGGACTATTCTGGATTAGAAAGTATTGCTGCTGGAGTCCCTGAGGGTAATATATATGATTCCTGCTTCTCTTTTGAATGATATTGAACTTTAATGGTGGTGGATGAAGATGACAATGGTGTTAACAAATTCTTAAATAGCCTAAGTCTGTTAAAATAGAATAGAGTATATATGAATTTAATGGTCTTTAAGACTGTAGGCCTAATATAGTATTTGATGTTTAAAAAATCTACAAATTATATTGAAGAAAGAAGCAAACAACCTATTTAAATACAAGCCTATTTAAATTAGAAAACAGGAACATATAATCTCTCTTCTCGAAACAAATTTAAACTAGGCCTACTACTTGAGAAAACACTTTTAATGATTTGTATCTAGTAGATATTATTCCTAAATTTTCACGTTTTCAGCAGCTTTATTTTGTGACTGCTTTAAATTTGGAATTTTATAACTGTCTAAATTGGTTGAATGGGAAGGTGGTTTTGATTTATTAAACCTCTTCTTTAAAAACCAAATTGGTAAGAGGGGCCCACTATTCCAGACCCCTAGTCAAACATTTGGCTAGTGATAACCTGTGCATAGAAACATGTCTAATAATTTTTTTAACATCATTTTCATCAGTTTTTTAAATCATATTTTTTTTAGCCATAAACAACACAACACTATGTTTAACAAATTATACAAAACAAAGTGGTATTAATATCCTTTATAATTTAGGTTTTAAAAAAATATTTGAACAAGATTCTAGGCTATAGACATGTTTTTTTCAGAAATACCTTAGCCTACAGTCAAGTTGACTAGCTACTAGATATTGCACAATAAAGTGAATATCGACTAGTATTGAGTAGCCTATCGATCAGACTAATTTCACATGTATATTATAATTTTTGAAAATAATTTTACTTTGCCATAAAATATGGTTAATTATGATGATAAAAGAATGTTTCATATGGAATAAATACAAAATAATTTCACTTTACCAAACTGGTCTTTTTCATCTTAAAACAGATTAGGTAAAATTGAATCTATTATATTAATATAATATTTCAATGTGCACGAGTCATACAATATAAATAATAATAAACTTTATTCATATCATTGTAACATTACAACTTATATTCTTTTAAATCTATCTTGATTATTTTCCTTTTTTATTTATATTGGTAGCCTATTTATAAATTTACTACCCATATTTTAAGTGGTTTTTTCAAAGAATTTCAGTTTATGAGCCAGTATCTCAAAATTATTTCTACCTCTGGTCAAATAGTTGTGGTTATCTCCCAATTGGGGTAGATATCCAGAATTAATGTAGTATGTATAATTGTCATTACGTTTAAGTTATTAAATTAATTGTTCCTTTACTGTATCTTTCCAACCTAACTTTTAACAAAATCCGAATTGATCTTTTTTACAGAATAATCATTTTTATCCATATTTTTAGTAGAAGTTGCTCCATAAATAGAGAAGCCAAACGTTATAATTGAATGAACATATCCAAAATAGGCTATTCTCTTTGTATTCAGGCTGCAAATATTTGACAACATTCATAAAACAAACAGCCCCGAAGAAACCTTTCCTGCAACATAATCAATTTGAAGATCACAACTAAACTTATTATCAACAATTAGGCCTAGTCCCAAAAATTTTGTTTGACTAACCTCCTTTAGTTCAATATCGTCTAAGTATATGAATCTTGATATTAGTTGTAGTCTTTTTGTAGGTAACTGTTTACAAAGAAAGTTACCGGTTTACTAACTATTTTTATTTATAATCATATTTTACATACTTTCTTTCTTAATTATAAAATAAGTTATCAACGCAGCAGAGCTAACTTTTCACAGAAAAAAACATAATTTCAACATTTCTAGGTTAAGGTCCATTAAGTGAATTACGTGTTAAAATAGGTTTGTACATGAATTTTTATCTTACAAAGTCAAGTAAGGTGGCTAATATATATGTAAGAAGAAAAAAAAAGACATTGTGTGTGTGTTCCCAAGCGGTCACCCATCCAAGTACAGTACTAACAGCGCTCAATGTTGCTTGACTTCAGTGACCTATAAATGCATTGAATTCTGTAGTTTTGAAATTGTAATTTTTCGGTGAAAAAGTTAGCTCCACGTTGAAAACTTATCTTATTATTAAGAAATAAGGTAGGCTATATAGAACTGCCAAAAAAAAACTAACTTTCTTGTAAACAATTAGGCTCCCTTTTATATATTTTATATAGCCTATGGATGTTGATTACTATGATATAATTAAATTGTAGTTAAAGTCTCAATGATTGACACCATCTTTTGTAATTTTGCCATTTGGATTTAACAGTTAAAAATTAGTTTCTTTTTTATATTATGTTTTAAAAATAACAGTTTAAATAAATCAAAATTTTTTTTTTTAACATACCAAGTTTTTAAACGGACTAAAAATTATAAAATAATGTTTCATGACCCTTCTACAATTTTGAGGGAGGATTAGATGTTAGTGGCTATGGATATTTTTGGAATACTTGGAGAGAGAAAAACATGGGGCGCAGGCAATCTATGATAGTTAAGGAGGAGTAAATAAATTAATTACAGTGAATCTTATTTCCGATTCACTGAAATTAGCTATGAATTCATTTGGATTGTCGACTTGTATTATTTACCGGCTGCGCCCCACGTTTTTCTTTCCAAGTATTCCAAAAATGTCCATAACCACTAACAATCCTCCCTCAAAATTGTAGAAGGGTCATGAAAAATTATTTTATACTTTTTGGTCCGTTTAAAAAAACGTGGTGTGTTAAACATTTTTTAAAAATTTATTATTTTGTTTTTTAGTCTTACGTCCGGGTAAAGATTTCAATCGGTTTTGTATATATTGATGAGACTCTCACAGAGACATATATAGGAAATTCCCAATGCATTTCACATCCTGTTTATGCGTCTCGGGAGTTTCGCACGTTCGTTTTTCAGAATGGCAGTGTGCATCACTAGCAAGCTGAGCAAAATGCGTTTTCAGAGCCTCGTTTGCTCTTGCTTGAGCATGTCGATGAATTTGCATCCTCCATTTCACACGACCTCGCTAGAGCCTTTCGTTTCTTATCATTTTGAAGTTCGATCGTGCGCCGTTTTTCGGGACGTTTGTAGCTCGCTTACGGCGTTTGGCTAATCTTGCCAACTTATCTGCTTCAGATTCCTGTTGTAGCCCAACTTGCCGTGTTTGCTTCTTCTTCTCTAATCGGCGCTTCCGTTGAATAGCCGTCTCTTTAACCATTGTAACGATTGTCAGAAATGTAATATTCACATATACGCTTAGCACACTATTGAATGCACATCTGGCGGCAAAAACCCAGCTCACTATTCACTATCATCAAAAGCACATGAAACGGAATGTTTCCACTGGAAAATGCAATTACACTTTAAACTAGGGGGTGAAACGCGACATTCATAGAGGGAAATGTACACACTTGAAACACAAGTTCTGCTGTTACAGCAACGCGAGAGAGCAGAAACGACAGTGCTGATGCTGCATACTACACTGCCGAATATGCAAAACGCGCAAAGCAGATGCTGCTCTCATCAAATATTGTTTAAACAATATTGCAGACAAGGAACAGAGTGAATATTGCATTGTTATCCATCCTCGACCCATGTTTAAAATTTCAAGTCTATATCTCATTGGCCAATTTTATTTGTTTAAACAACTATTATTTAAACAAATATAGAGACAAGAAACCAACTGAATATTGTATTGTCATCCAATTCTGACCTATATTCAAAATTTCAGGTAGCCTATCTAGCTTATCGGGAAGTTAGTTAAACTCGATTGCAAAATTCCACCCAGCCGGATTAGATGTGACGGAAACCGAACTAATAAGAACGTGGTAAAAATGAATATGTAACATTCAAATTCCTATTGAGATATGTACTAAGGATGGCTATAAAAGAACAGAACAGGTTTGCAAGAACAGTTCCGCACCTTACACTGTTCAGTAAGAGAACAGTAGGCCTACTTTAAATTCCCTGTTCTTCTGATCACTGCCTATGCTTCCCCCTCCATCCCTCCACACTCACATTTCCACTTTGCAAGAAGTACAACTTAACAGAAGAACAGTTTACAATCTGTTCTCAGTGTTGGTCTCCTCCCAATCCCTAACACTTCCCATTCCACTCACACTTATCGCTACGTTATCACTCCTCACTTCTTTCCAACATGTTCAGTTGTTCTGTTGTCTATCAAAGTGGCACAGAATTGCATCACCTGTTCAGCTCTGAATAGTCTGAATGTTCATTTCACTGTCAGTATTCAGTAGTCTATTATTTAGATTTAGTTTGACCTTTTGCACCTGCTAGTTTTGTTTTGTTATTTATACGTGTGTAATGTGTACAGAGTAAAACCTATTTTATTACAATAAACTTTATCGCTATGAAATAAAATAAGTATAAAAAGATTTTCTTTTTTGTTGTTTATTAGTTAATTAACATTGCCCTTTAGTGATTTAGGTTAAGTTTTCGTATTATTATTATTATTAAATATTTTATTTTCACTGATTTCCTAACCAACGGCCTAATAGTTAACCTATTTTAAGGAAAACATTTAGATTTTTTAACGTATTGTTGTTCAGAACAATAGCTAAAAAACAGGGTAAATATACATTGAAGTGAATTGTACATACATAATAAGGTATGTATTTAACGGTTTCACAAAAATAGAAGCAAATATTTAACACATGCTTCAATACATATTTACCGAAAACAGTTGTTCTTTGGGAACAGGTTTACAGAACTGTTTGGGGGGGGGGTGAACAGAACAATTGGGAACTGTTCATTGAAATAACCTGTTCCGGCACATCACTAATATGTACATAAGAGATGTAGCCTATAATCTATATATGAATTGGGTATGTTTTTCATTTTCTACAGTGAAAAAGTAAATTCTGTTAAAAAAAATACTAATTCTCCTTTTTAAAGTAGCCTATAAGTTGGTAGCCTACTATACTCTAAATGAATTGGGGAAGATTTGTTATTTAGGCCTAATCTAATGACTGATAGGGTAAACTTTTACTATTAATTCTGAAGTGTACTTAAGTAATATATTACATAGGAATAATTGTTGATTTTTCGATGATACCACCACAGAAGGGATTATTTTAGTAAATATATTGATGATTACTAGTTATAGGGATAGGCCTAGTCTTAGGATATAAATTAATAGATTACCTAATTTAGATTCGATTTCCCAAATAGCTTCAGGAGAAATTAATCATAAAAGACCAAACTTGGTTAAAAAATTGAACTCTGATTAGAGTAAAAGTTAGGCTACTTTATTTTTTTGTAAATATGGACATTTTTCATACACAAATAATAAATATAGACTAGCTTCATTGTATATTACTCAGAACACATGCCAGGGTTAACTTACAACATAAAAGAATAAATTAAAAAGATGAAAGATCCTACTTACTTCAAATAAATCCAAAAAATTTCCGATGCCAATATAGCCTCTAGTTTTTTTCTCATGCGGTAATTTTGCTGCAGGAGGTAAATAAGGAATAGGTTCGCGAGGGGCGAACAACGCCAATAAATTTGGTGGCAAAAACTGAGTCATTGTAAATTTTTCACAGCACTTTTCTCCTCTTGTTGACCAAAATAAATACCAAATTACAGTTACTTATCACATTAAATTTGTAAGTCACATAACACATTAATTAATTACTAATAGAGTCACCTTATTTTGAGTTAAAAGATCACTTTTCTTAAGAAATAAAACATTTCCTGCGAACTACGAAAATAGTACGACTGTTAAAATGAAATAATATTTAATATAAACTTCTAATTGAATTACAATACCATAAAATTACAAATTGTAAACGATTACAGAAACCGTTTAGCCAAAAACACTACAATGCAGTCGCCATTTTGAACACGACCCACGAATTGACGAATACTTCAGGCAGTTCAGGCATCAGGCTTCAGGCCCATTCCCATCTAAAATTAACAGTGCATCTAAATCGTTGACATAGCCTATTCGACTAGTTCAAGTAAGCCTCGAACTGCTTTGGGTTCTTGGCAAAGAATTAATTTATTATACAGTATGTCGCATGATTTTGATTTTCTATTAATTGTTTATTCCTCAACCGATTCTTTTGAAACCTTACATAATTTTTAATAAAGTTAAAATCGTGTTGTACAAAATTTTCAACACCCTGGGGTATATAGTAACAAAATGGCGGCAACACAAAAAACAGCCACTAAAATAAAGAAACCCATTATTTGCTACGTTTGGGAAAAATCTATATTCCTAAAAACGTAATTGGATTTAACCTAGGGTTGGGACTATGGAATACTTCTTAGTATTCGAATAGGAAATCAACTATTCGAATAAGTATTCATTTAAAACTATTCCAATAGTTTTCTGTACAATAAGATAAGATCGCAATAAATAAAGGCGCCAATTTATTTAGTCAATGTCTCACTGTTTGTTTTTCTTCCCCTTTCCCTAGCAACTCACATACTTATCACTTTCCTCCATTCAAATCTATTTTTAAAATAATTTATATTTTATATGTTAGTGTAAATCGAGTGAGCAGTTTGGTCATAGGCCCCGGGTATGTACAAGCGGTGAGCGTCGAGCGTTAGAGCGGCACCGCTCTGCAATCGGGTCCCATATGTTGCCATGCAAATTTGAAGAGGGGGTGTCTTGATAGACCTGAGCGGTGAGCGGCGCCGCTTAGCGTCGAAGGAACCGCTAAAACCTGCCCAATTACTTTTTGAAGGACGTTCGACGCTCAGATGAGTCATGCTTCTTCCCACGATTTTCAGTCTAGTTCAAGATGTCAGAGGAGCAAGAACCACGTGGGCCTCCGGCCAAACAAAAAGGACATTGTTGCTTTGAAAAAGCTTAGTGATACTCAAATTGAAAATTTGATATGTGAAGTTCAGTGTCGTTCATCATTGTGAAATGATAAAGACAACAACTTCAAGAACACTATGTTGACAAGGAAGCTGTGGGATGAAGTGATGAAATGGTGATACTCTCCATAAACCCTCATTTTCTTGTTAATGGGATGAACCCCTCATCGTTTTATCCCACGCTTGCACCCCTGAACTACACGCCTTTTCAATATTGAATTTTCCGATAACAACAGAAGATGTACTAGGTCCTCACTCGAAGGCATATTGCAACACACTGAACACACTGGTGGCTTGATACAAATCAGGCTCAAACAATCGCTCTAACGCCGCTTGTATCGTGACCACTCTCGCCGCTCTGGTGACGCTCGAGAGCCGCTCGACGCTCACCGCTCGTATCGTGTCCGGGACCATACAGTACCGTTTCCTGTTTTTTGATTTTTTCTGACATTGTGATTCTTGAGTTCTTAGTGACTAGATGTGTTTAATGTTTAGTGTTTTTAATTCTTATTATTTTTTAAATAGCTTATTTTTCTAATTATTTTTTTATTTGTGTTATATTCTTTGAGTGTTTTGAACGTTTAATATGCCACCAAAAAGGTTTGTGGTGTGGGAACTATAATGGTACTATTATAATGAATAAAGATCCACACTACAAACTACCCAAACCATTAAAAAGAATAATAAAATGTAACCACCATCACAAGTAAACTGATGTAATTAGAATAGTATATTAACAACAAATTATGTAAACTAGGCCTAACCTACAAATAGGCTAAATGAAATAATTGGACTCTAAGACATGTATATTATGTGAACCAATCACTTTTAATAGAACCATTTCCAAAAGCATTATTTTCAGTAATCAGTAAGTTTTACTTATACATTCATCCAAAAATGAGCAAACACATTAGAATAATGTATCCCTACAAAAATTGTAAATTAGAAATATGATAAATAAATATAAGATTTCCTAGAATAGCCGTCTTAAAGCAACAGCTGTTCATTTTATATGTAGGAAAACAGATTGCAAAGTACGTGTAGTAGTACAATAAACTATTTGAGTTTCATATTAATTTTCAATTAACGTAAAGTAAAGCCAATTTGTAACTAAAAACCTGATCTAGATATTTGAATATGTTTAAACAAACGAAATAATAAACCCAAAACGAGATATCAAATAGAAGGAGTGTACATTATATGCAAAGACACAGCCTGCACTCGGCAAGTGGAGAAATGAAATCAAGCCGGAAGACCACGTGATAATCAGCAGCCAATCACAACACGCTAATGGCGATCAAAAGGAATTTTAAAAGAAGACGAAGCCGCGAAAGAAGGAAGCATCCCGGCGTCTATACGGAAAAGATGTTTTAAGCGTGGGTGAAGTAATTTTAACATTTTTTTAAATAGAAAATAAAGTGTCAGTGGTTAAAGAACAGTGAAATCTGGTAATACGAAACTTATTTTAATATTAAATTAACAAAGAAACTGTGAACAATTAACACATTATTAGATAAATTTAAAAGAAATACTCTATCTGGACAAGCCTAGCCTACAGGCAAAATCTTAAATAAGAAATCACAATTTCTTCATCATAAAATTTAATGCAGAGTATTAATTTTTTTTTTAAATATAAAATGCGTATACATAATAGACTATTTTAGAATAGCCAGCACGATAACCCCAAACCCGAGATACATTTATAAATAAATACTGAGCTAAGCCTAGGCAGATTAATAAAAACAATTGTGTGTTCCAATATGTCTGAAAATCTAACAAACAAAATTTTAGAATGTAAAAATGTCTTTTGATGAATTTTTTTTTTTATTGTAAATGAACATTAAATTATTAATTGATTATTAATAAATGATAAAATTGTACAATAAAATTAATATGGAGTCATTTATTTGTAAAGTAAATTGCTAATAAAGCTAACCAAATAAGTTTTCTCATTCTAGATCAAATAAACTAATAAAATACTTATTAATATATTTATAATATTATTTTTTTTTGGTTTATAACACCAACAATTAATTTTTTTTTTTTGGTTGTTATAGAACACTTCTATAATTTAGGTAATGAAAGTGTGGAGTGTAAAAATTTGTAGAAAAGCTTTTAAATATCAAAACAATACAGGTAACTACAAATTAGATTTAAAAAACAAATATCCTACAGTTTTTGTATTTGTTATAGTTGTAACACAGTTATAGTTAACATGGTGTCCATTGCTAGTACAGACAGGAAAACTCAGAAAGCTCATAAGGGAGCCTTGGAAAACACTACTTTGGTATATCGGAATCGCAATAGACAACCAATTGGATTCAAGCAATAGTCAGTACAGTCATTTTACAATACAAATATTTACTATCTTAAGTATATCACATTATATTAAAACTCTATACCACAATTCTCCCTCTAATTTTAAAATTTCCCATTTTAAAATAATACAATTTTACAAAACTCGAGTTATATTCTGACTTTTAATCTTTAGCAATTTAACAGACACCTTATTAAAACAACAAAATAATCAAATTTAATCAAAACTGAAATAACTATTTAAGATAACACAAAATTAATATTTACAAATCTAATGTTACTGGTTTCTTCCTATTTCTAATAGGATACTTGGGCTCATCTGTCTTAACAATCATAGTGTCATCCTTAACACAAACATTAGTTTCATTTGCACTACTGTTTCCTAATGAATTTCGTTTATTACTGTTTTGAAATGGTGAAAATGGAATAGAGCCATTCTTTTTATATGGTTCTTTTGGTGAAGCGGGAACTGAATCTGGATAGGTTCAAAAACTGGATATTGTTTAGGACTATCTAACGGGAATTCGGTGTCTACCACTGTAGGTCTGTACTACATTGTCCTGTTCTTTCACACTATCCTTAATTGGTATCAATTGATCTATGTGTCTTTTACCTATCATTCCTGAATTAAATTTAACTAAGTATGTTATCAGTGATAATTGCTTTTTAATACATCCCTTTTCTTATTTATTGTTATTGTCTTTATAGACTTCGGCTAGTACTAATTGTCTAGTATTTAATATTTTAAAATTTACTTGTTTACTCTTATCACTTGATTTATCGATTTGTTTTTGTTGTGCTTCACTTACAATATTCCTTAAATTCGGTTTTAACAAATTTACCTCTTAGCGCTCGATTACATTTATTTAAATGGTGTTTCTTTAGTTGTAATATGTACTGTATTACGATAGTTAAATAAAAATTTACAGAGAAATATTTCTAAATTTTCATTTTCACGAACAGCAATTTTTAGAGTTTGTTTAACAAATTTTACTGCATTTTCATCCAACCCATTAGTTTTTGGACAAAAAGGTGGTGGAAAACTATGTTTATTGCAATACTATTCAATTATTGTTCTTTAGTGTTCCCCGTCAATTATAATTTCACTATCATCTAATAACTGAAGCGTCTTGTTAAATCATAGATTCGGCTCCTATTTTTGGTTCATACCTCTGATCTATATTTCGATTATTGGCGTGATCTCTCATTATTTTGAACATATATTTTCGTGCCAGCAGATGTGTGAAATTACTATTTATCCATTTTCAGATTCACTTTGTCTTACAGGTGTGGACAATATCGCCTTAATCTAGGCTGCGGTTGCTCTGTAGTCTCTGCAATTATTTTGGTATCCTTAAAATTAACACTGGGAATAGCCAGTACTTCTCTCTGAACATTTCACTCTTCATTTTCCTCTCCCTCACTTTTGCTACTTCACTCGTCAGCATCCTCTCTCTTCATCTTTCATTCCCCTCTTCTTCGGCTTTAATCTTGTTTCGGTAAAAGCACTCCACTCTCTCGCAACTCTTTAATTAGTGGTGTGTATTTCTTAGGATATAATCATTTTTCATCTCCCTGTAATTTTTCTTTATAGCCTTTTGCAATCTGGCTATCTCCAGCGTTAGATGCTCTCTCTTCTCAAACATCTTCTAGTATGGCGTTTGTTACAAGTATTAAGCCTTTTGTATCTCCTCCTCCTGCAACATCTGTTATAGTTTGGTCAAAATCAATTCGATATCTTCCATCCTCAGGTTCACTGTCCTTATCTATTACAATAAATCCATCTCGAAACTCTATCCGTGAGTGTCTGTATATAGTTCTCTCTACAGTTGGCATTTACAGAATAATTCCGCTTTCACAACAACTCTGTAGAGAACTACAAGCACGCTTGATACAAAGTTCTTAGATTTGTTTATCCCTCAAGTCATTCTAAGGCTCACTTTCCCTTGGACTTAAGATTTATGATACACATAAATAACTAATTTCGGACGGTTTCTAGTTTTACGGTCCTACTTGTCAACTAAATTTTGTCAACTTCCATCTTAACAAAACGAAACTGAAATATGTGCAACGGGTAAAAATTTGAGCAGTCACAAATTCTCAGATCAGCTTTGAAATTATTTTAAATCGGTTGGCCCAGAATACAACTTTCAGATTTCAGATAAATAATCAAAGTTAATGATGAAGTCTTATGTACAAGTAAAAATGAGTAACCTATCTCGGCCATTTTAAGGTTGAGCCAGAATCTGACTTTTAGGTAGAAAGAGTAATATATGTCGTACCAACATGCTAAACTTGAGCCAGAACACAACTTTCGGAACCTGGATCAATTTCCCAGATCGGTTTAAAAGTAAATACTTCAAATTGAGTCAGAAGCCCCATTTCCTATATTACTCATCTTATAACACTTATAATAATTATATAACATAAAATGTTATTTTGTACAATTTTACATGTCAGTAAATTTCACTTTACTTCGTAAATCATGCTAGGGAAAATATTTTTCTACGCATGCCGTGCAAGGAAAACTAAAATAATCAGTTGATCTTTTGAAAATTGTAATTGTTGCATGACCTCAAAATAAATTTAATCATAGTAAGATTGTTAAAAATAAAAGTGTGGTATTTCTATTAAAATTGTGTCTATAGGGAAAATTTTTTGTTTACAATGGGTGTAAAGTATTTTAGTGGCCCTCAATAAATTGCCAACATTTGCTTTCGTGCGATAAATTAAACTTTACATCCTTAATAGCACAAAAAATAACTATTTTCGACATGGGCCACGAATAACAAGTTCCTTATTCTGTTTCAAAAACAGCCATTTTCTGTACTAAAAACACAAATAATGTAAATGGCTGTTTACAGTGAAATATAATGAAAAGTGATTTTCGGTATGCTGTTCGTCCTTCATTGTTGTCGTCTGCACGCAAGCACAATAGTTGGCAACAAAATGATAATAGGAATATAAAACTAGGTGGAAGGGACTATAGTGTGATCATAAAGAACACTGTTGAAATTTAAAAGGAAAAAAAATATTTAAATGTCCTTAATAGTGACTATTTTAACACCATTTCATTAATTTCATGTAGGTTATTCAACTACACTAAACTACACTAGTTTATCTCTTGTAGTTTATAACGCATTAAATTATATACAAAATTCCAGATTGCAATTCTGCAAGTTATGGTACAAACCCAATTTCTCTACAATGAACAAATAGAAAATGTATAACCAAAATAGTAATTTAGAACTATGACATCCCAAGAAAATGTGGTATTCGTATAGTTACGAAGGCCGTTTCACCGACATGAACGTGAGTAGAATCTTTTCAATGTATACCCATCTGCTAAGAGATAGCTGATGTCAAGAGAGTAGTAATATACACAATTACAAGGTTCAGAAATTTGTGTAACATGTATTTTAAACAAACTTGCCCTACTGGATAAGAATCCTTGATTTAACAATACTATTAACCATTTCCAAGCCCAGGAAATCACGACTGGGCATGTGGAGGATTTGGTTGAACGGGTTGTATAAACTTGTAAGTACCACGATGGTTTCATCAACTTGTTTAATAGGCGATCCTAACTGAGAGGCTTCCACCTTTATATAAAAAAACAAAGATCAAAATCTTGGTAGTCTTTGGTATTGTAACAAATTCATGACTAAAATAGATATTAAGATGTAGTGTTCAATTAGTTGTTTAATATGTTTTGTTTATTTGCATATTTTTGTTCATATTCATTTTTAACAAACAACCAAAATAATGTATAATTTTTTTTAGATTAGGCTATTAAATGTACACTTGGAAGAGGAAACTCATAAAACCAAAATACTCTCAACAATAATAGTAGAGGAAACCAGCCAAATTCGGACCCCCGTCTTAAAGTGGACCACTAGCAGTCCTGGCTCTGCATATCCCATAGTTTCTAACGATAAAGCTTGAAACTAGTATCTTAGGCGGCCACCACACTTTAGTGGAGGTCTGACATCACCCACTTCGTTATTTTGTCAGTGAGCGGCCATTACGTGTTTTATGAGTTTAGGAAGTTTCCGCGCTGTGGAACTTTTTCATCGCTTCTCCTCGATTTTGAAAGGTAATCCCTTTGACCTTTATATATTCTTAAATAGTAAGGTTGTAGATATATGTTTATCACTTAGTCTTTTGTTTTAAGCATTTGGTTTAAAAGTTGTTGACATGACAAAATGTTTGCTACACCTGCCCAATTCGGACCCCCTTCATGAGCCTAAACCGGACACCCTATTTCCATGTTAAGGCTCGATTGTGCCTAAATCGAACCCCCTATTTTTTGTGTTTCAAGTCTTGTAACGAGTTTGTACATGCTACCATTTATTTGGAATTATGTTTTAGATTCCAAGAAGATGGGAAAAAAAACCTAAAAACTGGTCTTCGTCCAAAATGGTGCAGGCCATTGACGCAATAAGAAAAAAGGAAATGGGCTGGAAAAAGGTGAGCAAACATTTTAATGTCCCAAAATTATTATAAGACAGAACGACATGAACCACTTAAATTCATGAGTATAAGAGCTCATAATACTGTTGGACATAAAGTACGGTGCACATATGGAAGCAGCAAAAACAAAACCAAGAACCAACTGTTATGAGCAAGGGTCTTGAAGAAGAGCTGGTGGGCTACATTATTGCCTAGCCATGGAGGCTTGTTTTTTTGGTCTTACTCGTAGTGATTTACGGCGAATGGCCGTACAGTTGGCAGAAAGGAATGGTATTAAGCATCCTTTTAAAGATGATCTTGCTGGGGAGAAGTGGCTGAGGCTTTTTCTGAAGCGCCACCAAGCTAAACTATCTGTAAGGAAGCCAAGTGGAACATCCTATAGTAGGGCGCTTGGCTTTAGCAAAGAAAATATCAAGAAATTTTAAGATCTTCTAGAGGATGATTACGATAAGGGTAAATTCACACCAGATAGAATTTACAACGTCGATGAGAGCGGAAAGGTTGATGAGTGCGATTTACCTTGAATCACAATCCAAGGTATCAGATGTAATTGGCCTTAGGGGCAAAAAGCAATAGCAGTCTTGACATCAGGAGAATGTGGTTCTCTTATAACGGTTGTTGTCTGTATGAATGCTTGTGGCTCATTTGTGCCGCCACTGGTGATTTTTCCCAGAAAAAACATGTGTGAACAGTTGAAGAAAAGAGCACCCCCAGGAACAATCTTAGCAGCCCACTCTTCAGGGTGGACCCAAACCAACTCCTTTACGCAATGGTTTAGACATTTTCTTGAGTTCTCCAAGCCTACACAGGAAAAACCAATGTTGTTGCTCTTCGATGGCCACTTTAGCCATACCCAGAATATTGACCTAATCGACTTAGCAAAGACAAACCATGCGACTATTTTGTCCCTGCCTCCTCATTCGTCACATAAATTACAACCACTTGATCGGACCTTCATGGACCCGGTAAAGGTTTACTACAACGAAGAAATCAGGTAGTGATTGAGGCTGAACCAACGAGCCCTTACTGCTTGTGATACAATGGAGTTGTTTGGAAGAGCCTACATTAGATGTCAAACAGCATAAATAAACATTAACGGCTTTAAGGTAACAGGCATCTACCCATTGAACAAAACACTATTCTCAGATGCAGAATTTGTCGAAGAGGCAAACAAGAAAAGAGATTCCACTTTTTATGAAAGTGTCTTAGACCGCAAATCCAAGGGAGATCAGAATCCAGCAAACAGTGAAGAATCCACTGAGCAAGAGCAACAAACCGATTTAGAATATGATCCTAATCAACCCTTAACATCGACCGATCATAGCGCCCTTGCAACGCCAGTGGCAACAACATCAACTACACACCAGGATAATGCTGGTCAGACAAGCCCGTTTGACATCATTCCAGTTCCAAAAATAAAAAAGAAGGTAAATATTTCGTGTAATATTAGGGAAGAATTAATGTTAGAAGATGATAAAATAAATGTACTAACATAGTTATTAAAGAAATGTCCAGAAATTAATGTCAAAATTAATAAAAGAGATATGAAGGTCTTAGTAGACACAGGCGCTCAATGGTCGTGTATACAAGCCGAGTAATATGAAGAATTAAAAAGGCAGGGAAACAGATTTTTAGAATTACCAGTTTTCAATGTGGAAGTGGTAATGGCCATAAAACAAAGGAGACAAAAGGTATATAAGCAAGTGTTAATGCTTATTAAATTTAACGATAAAGTGCTAGAGGTAAATTTTCTAATAGTACCTAAATTAACAAGTTTAGGCATTTTAGGGTGTAATAGCCTATTCGAGTTAAAGGCAAAAATTAATATGGAAGAAAAATACGTAATAGTCAATTTAGGAGAGGAAAATATTAAAATAAATTTCAACGAAGAAAATAAAAATTTTAATGTCCAAAACAATCTAATCAATGGATATAGATTGGACTTAAAACCACCGTTCAAAAACAACTCGGAACGGGAATTGCAAAATTCAAACAGCAATAAAGGAGGTCTAAATACGATAATGCGAGGTAAAGGGGCATTATACGTTGCTACACGACCGGTGTAGTAGTAAAACCAAAGGGAACATAACGAGACCAAGCCGAACGTGACAAGAGGGGAGAAAAAACCGAAATTGACAAAACCGAACGAGACCAAGCCGAATGTGACAAGAGGGGAGAAAGACCGAAATTGACAATACCGAACAAGACAATCCAGGAGGTGAAGAGAGGGTAGAAGGGTTAGGAGTGGGGAAGGAAGATTTTACTAAAGGGAAAAATAAAACAAAACCTGGGAAGCCGGAAAACGAACGAAAGGTACAAGCATATTCAAGGAAGGAACCTGGGAAGCCAAAAGAAGGTCGAAAGGAAAGAAACCATTCCGAGAATGAGCTGGAGGAGAAGCGAAGCAAGTGATAGTAATAAGGTACTAGGTACAAAAAAGCTTCAGAGACGTAAGTTATCGGTAGAAGGGCCAAGTCAAATCGTCGAAAATAAAGAAAATAAGGAAAACATACTTAGGCACCGGACATCAATGGGAGACCATGCAAAAAGGGAGAGTATCGTAGTAACCACACCTAAGCACGAACTGAGCTTAATTCCGAAAAAGGAGGGAAAAAGTCAATCAACACCCAACCCTAATAAGTTAGGAATAAAACTTAAAACAAAATTTAAGGCCAAAGGCAAAATAAATAAAATGAAATTTAAAAAGGAGTTAACTTTAAGGTTCAGAAGAAAAGGAAAAAAATAAATTTAAGTTAAAAGGAACGAAAGACGTAGGTGGTAAAGAAATAATTAAACAAAAGCCTATAGTAAAATTAAAAAATAATAATAACTGTAAATATGTAAATTAATAATAATAGAAAGTAGAATAACTAAGTGTAAGAAATAAATTCATAATAAATCATAATAATATGTAGTCAGTCCAGAAAGATTAAATTCCTAAATAAAATAAAACAATAAAATTGCAAAGGTAAAAAGAGAACAGCTGATTAAGAGAGGGGGAGTAAATTGGGACATTGACCAAACACTAGGTCAAGATTTAAAAGTAAACATCTGAATAAGAGTCCAATAATGTAAAATTAAAGTGAGGTAGAGATTGTTCCTTCTGCTTTAATTAAAAATTAGCAAGGCTAGGGGGAGAGTTGTACAGGAAGCTAAAGAGATGTTGATCTGTCAAAACAAAACCTGTTCCCTTTAGAGAGACAAAAAATTTAGGGTGATCCAACAAAGGTAAATTCATTTAAAAGTAAGGATGTCTTGATTTATGTAACTTATTGTTGTACCA
Organism: Aphrophora alni; assembly: GCA_963513935.1. Lineage (NCBI taxonomy): Eukaryota > Metazoa > Arthropoda > Insecta > Hemiptera > Aphrophoridae > Aphrophora > Aphrophora alni. The sequence goes on along the minus strand of OY740766.1, from coordinate 119,014,620 downwards.
AAAGTGATTAAAATTGTGTCAAAATCTATGTTAATAAAATGTGTAAAAGAAAGTAGAAGTGTTTATATGTGAATATAATCAAGTACAATCATGTAAAATAGAATGTTTCAGATACAAGAAGGACGGAACCAACTATATAAAACATGAGAAAATTGTATGTATTTTGTATAGAATAAGAATTATTTTCATTTGTTAATATGTCATGTTTTTTAAATGTTTAATATGTAAATATCACAGATCAATTCACATTTCATGTTTAGTAATAAGGTTGTTAGTAGAAACTAGATAAATCTCATGTTATATAAATATAAATATGTTGTCTAGGGATAAGAATCAAAAATTGGAATAGAAAGCTAAGACAAGTTTCAGAAAAAGTTCAAGAAACGTAAAATTTTTAAAAATTAAAAGAACTTTTAAAATCAAAATTTTAGTTTTTTAAAAGGGGAATTTGGGACGGTTCATTTAAACCAATCTTAATGAAGAATTTTGAGAACTTCAAAATTTAAATAAAATCAGCCAAAAATAGTAGAAGTTAGAATAATAATTTGATTAAGTATAGGAAAAGTTAATGTAACTAGGCAAAACGGAGTCAAGGTCAGATTGTCCAGACAGGAACGATCAAGCTTTCCGGTTTTAACAAGAAAACATCCCATAAGAACACATGTTAAAATTTCGAAATAAAAAATAAAATTAATGTCATCTTGTAGAGCAATTAAAATATAATAATAAATAATAATAAAATAAACATGTAAAGTAAATAATTAAAAAGTTATAGGTAAAAGAAAGAGGGATAAAACAAAAAACTTTTGTAAATCTAAAGTAATTAAAAACTAATAATAGAGGTATAGGATCAAAAGACCAATAAATAATAATTATTAACCCAAATCAAAATTTAATTAAACCTAATAAAATAAGCTAATAAAAACCAAATATGAAGAAAGTGCCATAACTTGAGAACCAGATTAGCCAAGAAGAAGAGGGGAACAGTTTTGAGACTTTTGACATAGGAGCAACAATAACCAAAAAGAAAATTAAAATTCTTTTGCAAAATCAGAAAAAGTAGATTTGGAAAAGTTACAAAATCTTCAAGACTTCATAACGAAAGAAAAAAAGGTCGCACAGGTTCAAATAAAGTTTGAACAGAACCAGGAAGAAAGCGGCTTCAAACTGAGCCAATAAAAAAGAAGATTGGCTTAATATTAAATTTGTCGTTATCGCCAAGAAAAAGTAGATTCAACGGAAACAGGACTTCTGAAGATTCCCTGGAAGAATACATCACTGGGCGAGATCTTCAGGGACCACAACAATCCAACAGGAGGAGGAAAGGACATGCACTATCCAAATAAAATAAGGTACTGCATAAATCAAGAATTTTAATAAATAAAATCTTTATTAAACTTGAAAAAGCTAAAGTCAAAATTTAAACTTAATCGATAATAAATAATATTTAAAAAATAAATAAATGAAAAGAAATTATTAAGCCAATTAGAGTCGTTGCCATTAATAAAATTTTCAAATAAATTAAAAAGCAAACAGATTGGTCAAACATTAAAAATGGGGTTTAAATTTTTCATTATTAGTAGTATAAGATATATATTTGTGTATAAATTAAGGATTATAGTATAAGCATAGGAATAAGTTTATATCAGTTTGTTTATGAAGATAACATTTTGAAATCAGATGTCAAAATAAGGCAACTAATAGTGGTTGTAATGATTTAATCCATAAATCTAGTAGTTTTCAACATTTTGATAAAATTGTGCCAGAAATAATCAATTTGTTATATATCAACTTTGTTCTTTGTTTTTTAAAATATCTTTGATTAATTAAATTCCAAAACAATATTCAAACTAAGTGCTCTAAAAGAAAAATTTCAAAATAAAATAAATATAATTTTAATCTGATGAGATAACACTAGCTCTAAACGGCACACCTTTGAGACAGAGTCTAGAGAAGTAATAAAGGTAAGATAGAAATAGAAATTGAATTTGATATATGAAAATGTGTTAGCATAAGATTTTAATTAGAATATTAGTGTTAGATCTTGTGTTATATATTTAAGAAATTAATAAGGGAGTTAGGGTGAAGGCATCGAAGAAACAAATCCTCTAATTACTAACTTGTTAAATTCTTGCAAGCACAACGAATAAGTAAACCTCAAAAGCGGTTGTCCCTTAAAGAGAAAAAAATTGCGGGGGAAAACGTTAAAGGGGGTGTGTTGCAACACACACTTTTATATAATAGGCTATATACTTAATAGTCATTCAATTATTGAAACTTCATAAACAGACAATAAAAACAATTACTTAAATACTGTTGAATAAATAAAGTCAAAATTGGAATAAATAGAATTATCTAACTAGTTATGTTTTGGTAAGTGTTGGCAGGTAAACACGTAAATAGAACAGCGAGCGGGATCCATCTTTGTTAGTTGCACAGTTAGCTAATCAGAACTAAGTAAGGTTGAAAACAGATGGTCTGAAAGTGAATCAAATATCATTGGCGCTAATTTAAAGATACAGTATTTGAATTATATAAAAAAGTAAAAAAAGTATGTTAAGTAAAATTAAGATTGATTTAAAATATTTAAAAAATAGATTAAGAAACATAAATTTAGGCAGTTTTAAATTACGAGTATAAATAATATCATAAGAAAATGTTGTAAACAAGGTGAAATACCAGAGAAATAAGAGAAGGAAAAAGAAATAAAATTTGGAATGCAAGATTTTTACAACGAAAAAGACGATTTCATTCTTGCTTTGATGCTTGGCAGATCATTTTGTTTGGCTCTCAGAAGAAAGTTAACTTTACGTTTTGTGATGGAAAATAGAAGTTAACATAACTTATGCAGTGAAAGTTGATAATTGTTGGAAGAGAGTGAGACTGAAACAAAAGATTTCACTAGTATTGTATGCATTAAGAATGGACTTGAACTGAAATGTTAAGTAACTTATATTTCAAAATTCTTAGTTAAGCCTCAAAAATTTTCAATATATTTTGGAAGAAATACAAAAAGTTTTTAATCATTAGAATTTATTTTAAATTTGTAAAAGGATATATATCACAAAGAGATTGGAACTAAAAAAAGGACGATATAACTGAAATTTTGTAACAGATTTTTCCGTAGTCAGGTTATTATTTTTAAATATGATGCATGTATTAATTCAATCATACAATATCGATGGCTTCATTCTAATACCACGTATCTCAAAACATGCTACTTTTCAGGAGAGGGGAAAAAACTGTCTTATACAGTAGATTTAACAAAATAAAAATAACAAGTAATATTATTACAAACAAAACTACTCTTTTTAATTAATGTTTGTTCAAAAATTATTAAAAAAAAGTACTGTACAGTTTTTATTTAGCTAAAATTGAGATACCTGTTATTAGAAGAAAGTTTTGGGACATATGTGGTATTAGAACTAGAATTTTAGTGTTGAAAACATGTAGTATGTCTCAAAATAAAAACTTGTATATCTCATTGAAAGTAACATAAAACTGAGATACATGTTATTAGAAGTTAACCTTAAGACAATTTAAAAGAAGTAACTATTATGGAAAACAAATGAAAACTATAAATTGAAATTAATCTTTTTAATGTTTTGTTTAAAACACCTTAATGCAAAAAAAAATTAGTTTATTACAAATCACAATGTTAGTAAAATAAGGTTGAAAACTAACAGCATTTAAAGAGTGTCATTTTCATTGAACCTATTTGTAAGGTAAGTTATCGTAAAAACTGTGATATTCTTTAGGAATAACAGCCTTTAAGGCTTGCTTCCTGGACATATTGAGCCATAGTAGCTGATTTTTGTAAAGTCTTTGAAAAAATCATAGTACAAATACTTGGCATCATATGGGAAAGGCTTTTCATGTGCTTCTTTTGTGTACTTAACTAGCTCATAAGGTGTGTACACTTCTTTATTTTTTAACTTCCTTTCAATCATAGCACACACAGTCACCTTCCATTTGAGTATGGCCTTTTATTAACAATTTTTGTGAGGCTTCAATGTTATGCTGCTTAGAAAAATGAAGAAGTGCATTAGCCAGATATTGGTTGTAATTTTGGTTGGTACAACCATCAGTGTATATAACAATAGGTAAAGGAGGGTTCATACAGTTTTTTTCTAAATAGTCAATTAAGCAAGATGCAAAAGAGTTAGCAGATAAATCCCCTTCAACTTCACTGAACCAATAACTAGTACATTGGTGAGTAGACAAGTTGTATACTGTGTAGTTATGGTTAAATAATTTCGTTTTATAATACATTGCACTAGCCAATGAAAATGGTGTTAATTTAATAGCTTCAACATCCGTTGTGATACAGTAAGTTATTCCGTCAAGAACTAGTTTTTTATCAATTTCTTTTTCTTTTCTTGCCAAATCTTTTTCATTTGTGTGAGCCTTCCAAACTTCCTCAGATACATTCCCAGACTTGTAACCACAACACAAATCACATTGGTTTTTGCGAGGTGTGTAAATGGCAAGATTCTTGGAATAAAACAGTTCAAAAAATATGGCCTTACTTGCCCATTGTTTGTTTTGTAAAATGCAATCTTTTTTGTATTGGTTATATACAGCAACCTTTGTGTCCCATATTGATTCCAAATACAGTTTGCTGGAGTCCTTTCGGCAATAATGAGCTGGAAGCTTTGGAAGTCTATCCAACCATTCTTCAATAACTAGCTTTGTTTTTGGACAATCTACCTTTTCTCAAAGGGCTTTATTCATTAGCTGAATCATCATTTTGTTAACTAAGAGTACTTGTATGAGCTAACTCATTTTGAGTAACTGAAAGGTCTTCTCTGTTTTTATTTTCAGGCCAATCCAGTTAAGGGTCATCCACTCTTTGACTCCCAGAGTGTTAAAAAAAATTTTCTTACACACTGGCCTAGTTATTCATTGGTGTTTCAAGTGGTAGAAATAAGTTCCTGAGCGCCTTGTCGGGTCTTTCTCTTTTTTTGTTTCTTTTTCTTTCCAAGTCATGCTCCAAAACTCTTTGAAAATCATTGTTCTATCTTCATCGGAAAAACTTTCACAATGTCTTTTTTTGCAAACATCTGAGTTGCATGGTGGGCCAATCTTTCTATTTTCTTTTTCTGGACTCCTAGTAACTATGATTTTCCCATCATCAGTCTTAGTTCTTTGGAACCCATTGTACTGCTGACCAAACATACGTTTTCGTTTAGTAACATTTATTTCCCATTCTTCAGGTTCAGCTTTTTTATGCCTTTTACGTTTTTTACTTAGTTGGTTGTCATTGTTAGAATTAGGAACTAGGGGAACACTCTCATTTGGGATATTTTCAATATTTTGTCTATTAGACACACTCAAAACATTAGGGGGGAATTTCGGTCGTATCAACGTTTTCTGCGTCTGAACCACTCAAAGCACCAAGAGGAATTCCTGGTTCATCAACATTTTCTGAGTCTGAACCAATATCAGATAAATCAGGGGAAAAAACTGGATCTTTAAGCAACTCATCACACACAACATTGTAATCACTTGTCTCTAAAGGTAAAGAAATGTCACTTAGGCCTATTTCATCTGTCCCATTAGGACTCTTATTGACAACTTCTAAACTTTTATCAACAATGACAACAATGTCACTTAATGTCAAACCATCAGTCAATGTGATTTCAGCCGTACACTCCACTAATATTACCGATTGTTTTAGTACTTCAGCTTACACCCTCTTGCTCTAAATCTTAACCTTTACAACAAGAACATAGTTTTACAATGACCCACACACAATATTGGGAGAACCACGTATCTCAACTGAAATGACAAATAAGAAAATTCTAATACCATGCAACTCTTAACTTGTTTTTAATCTAATAATTAACAAACAAATTACAAAACAATAAATCTAATACACAAAATGTTTGTTCCTAAACAATTTTAGGTTACAAGTCAGTGACAGCTGATCATCTATTTTATTCTTCTTTTTCTTTTTCACAAGCCAGTCTGTACACAGCTAGCATCTTGGACAGCTCACAGCTGTTTCAGTATTGTTTCCTTATGGAGAAAAGGAGATACGTGGTATTAGAACTTAGAAGGTACAGATTTGACCATTGTGAGATACGTGTCTTGTTATTTACAATTTTTTTGTAATGTTCCCTTCTTATGAATTTGTTTAAAATTTGAAAATAGGAAAAGGGAATTTTTCTGAACATAACTATGTGCAAACCTGAAAATGCCAAAAAATCGAGATATATGTGGTATTAGAATGAAGCCATCGATATGCAAGTGTATATTGAAATAAACTTGACCCATAGAAATCCAGAGGAGAAAGAGATCTCAAATAATGTGTAAATTTACGATTGTGTATGGTATAAATGAATAAAATATTTTAAATATAAACTTGTCACTGATTGTTACAAAGTAAATAAGAAGTAAGTTAAATATAAAAATTGGTTACACAAAGGGTAGATAATTAAAATATAATAATATATAAACATAGTGTTTTTTATAGTATGTATACAATTCGTGTAAAAGGTGAACAACAAATATAAGCCTACAATAATTTAAAATCACTAAAGAACCTTTTAAAAAAAAAAAATCCATAATATTATTTGCGTTTACACAAAAATAGTATGTTATGGAGAAAAGAGGATCAAAACTACAATATGTTAGGATAGCTTTGGCAATTTGTGATTTACCTACATTGGTCTTTGTAACCAAAGATTAAAAAATATTAAATATGATGAATACATAGAAGATTATTTTCAAGGCATTATCAAGAAAACGTACTCTTACAGTATTATTATTTTGTATACATATTTATGTAGTACAATGTTTTGAAGTGTTAACTTAGAATTTGTATAATTTTACTCTTCAACAGAAAATAAACTTGTCTTACCACTTGAAATGTGACTCGTGTTAATGATGATTATAAATACATTTTTTTGGGGTTAAAAAATAGTACATTAATGCCGAAAGTCAAGGAAATGACGTGCATACAACTGGATTGAAGTGTGTAGTTATCGTTTGACACAGCAGAATGCGTGTATTTTAAGTGTAACTTTCACTCTCGCCACATCATCATCCCTTCAAATTCCTGTTTCAAATTAAGGTCCTAGTCGTCATCATATTCTGAGAGTAATGTTATATTTCCAAGTACTTTATCCAAGGAAGATATTTTTTTAAAATTTTTATTAATGGTGTTTATACACAAATAAAAATTATACATTGATTTAATATTTTAGTGACGTCACGTGACTAGCTTATGACCTTTTTGTAAAAAAACCTGCATGGTCTCTTCAACATGAGTGCACCTCAGCCACAACCTAATAGAGGGATCGTTAAACAAGTTAGTGTTAAAATGAACATATTTTATTTTTAATTAAGGATTAAATTATTTTTAATCCTATTAAAATATGTAATAAGCATGGTTACGTTATTGATTTTTGATTGATAAGTTTAGCTTAGTTCACTAACCTTAATTTGGTCTAGGGGAACCAGAATAAGAAAATACAAATTGTCTTATTGTTATGTTTCCCTGTTTTAATCTATTCTGTTTTATAAAATGCAGTACACGTATTTACAACCTAATAATATTGCTTCAAATTCATATTTTTTTCAATTTGAATAGTCCAAAATATTAAAAACCATATGGGAGCCATGCTTTTTGTGACCATTTTCAGCAATGAAAATGTAAAAAAGTAGAATTTAAATTCTCAAACTATATTGCTAGCACTATATATTCTATAAGTCTGGATGTGGTAATGAATGACAAAACTGCAGATAAAGAGTACAGAAACATTTACTTTAAAAAAAAAAAAAATTATCCATAGGATCATATTTAAGTATATCAAATTATATTAACAAGATTATCAGTTACAATTTTGCAAGAAATCTATGAGAACAGTAGTTGGATTATATTTGTTTGGTAAATGTTTACTTTAAGGTGGCGCCTTATTTTCCTGATTTTCTTCTTTTTTTATAGTCTACTACAATACATTAGGCCTACTTCTTAAGAATAAATAATGTGTTCCTTGTGCAGATCACTATTTTTCACTTAAAAATCACAATCTAAAAACTATCAAATCCGATGTATTTATAGGTTAGATGTAATAGCATGTGTTCACATTTATGTCTCATATGTTACTAAAGATATTTCAATCTATAATATCTGTGATATCTGTAAATATTTGTGATAATATCAAGATCACATGATATGCTGTGAATCCTCCATATTAATATTCTAATTTCAAATTAATAACTTCATTAAACTTACGAAAGGTTTGGCCAGGTGTATATATATATATATATATATATATAGACCTACCTGGCCAAACCTCTCATGATATATAATTATATCGCAAAGTGAGCAAATTATTTACTTTAATAAACATACGAAAGGCACCCTGTTGTGATATCAAATAGCGATCTAGTGTAGTCTCATTGTGTAATATGCATTCGTCAAACCATTCGCTATTAACATTGCTATTATGTTTTATCCTATAAATACGTCAGATTTGGTAGTTTTTAGATTTTGATTTTTCAGTGAAAAATAGTGATCCGCACAAGGAAAACATTATTTATTCTTATAAAAGTAAGGTTTGTAGTAGACGATAAAAAAAAGAAAGAAATCCAGAAAATAAGGCGGCACCTTAAAGTAAACATTTACCATTTGTTTGTTATAAAGATTAGCTAAAAGTGAAAATGAACAATGGACACAGTCTTTGAAAACATATTTATACATTTCAATAAGGATCTAAACTAGTTTAGCTTGTCCTATAAGGTAATTCGAAAGAGATACATTTTCTATAGAATCTTTTTGATATAATTATTTTAAAAATAACAATGTTTCAAAGGTAATATATTCAACATAATAAATTGTTGGAAACTACAGTATTCTAAAGATGTAAAAAAAAAAAAAAAAAAAAAAAAGACTTTTTACCATGCATTTTGTTATATGCCAGCTGTCATTGTTTACGTTCAGTAATTTATGCAATGTGTTATTCTATACAGTATATTACAGTATTTTATCATGTTCTGAAAAGATCAAATTATTTCATATACTGGGCCTGATGTTATTTTTGTTATGGATGATGTGGATGGTGACTAAGCTCAGGTATAATTTATTAGAATTGTTACCTTATAAAAGAGATAGTCTATATTGTGTTGCGAATTAAACAAGAATCCAATATATACCAAACAATTACAAATGTGTTTTATCTTTTAGTGTATCAGGTAACTAAAATTAATGCAGCAAATTAAATTAGAACTAAGATTATCAAAGTAACTAGAAATGTGTTTATCTTCATTCATCAGTTGATTGGATAAAATCTTTTAACCAGTTAAATTATAGCCAGAATATTTACCAAACTGAAAATGCGTTATGTTTTGTACATTAGTTGACTAAAAATTTAAATACGAATAAAATCAGAACCAAGATATATTAACTTAAGTTTTTTAATTCATGTTGGTTTTAAAATTAATAATTTCATGAGTCTATTTGAATATATTAACTTAACTACTGAACAAAGTTTTTAGCAAACAAAAATTTAGATTAGGATATTTGTAGCAAGAAATACCACAAATAGGTTACTATAATGCAAATAGGTTAAATATATAATACAAAACTTAAAGCTCTTAAATAGGAAATTAAAAAATGTGTTTACATTCCATTAATTAACAATCACTTAACCTAAATAACAGAGCAACTCATAAACATTTGACCTTTACAATTATCTGTAAACAATATATAATAATGAAAATAAGTTACTGTTTAAATTAGCGATATTACTGTACCGGCATGTATATTAATTAAATTAAATAAACTAAAAATATTTTAATAGATTGTTGGTTTTCTATTATGTAAAGGATATTTTCTCTCTAGTAATCGAGATGAGCATAGAGAGATGTCCTGGTTACCTTAATCTTTATTGGTGTATCAGGGGATTGATTTCTCATTACCAGCTCCCCATTCTGGGAGTTTCTATATTTCAGCCAGTCCACGGGTAACGGGTGTTACACCGGGACAACTAAAAATTTGATATTAAATTAATTAAAAAAATTTATAATTTATTTAATATACCTAATGATAATACATTGCAAACTCTTTGGAAGTATAGTAGTTTAAGTTATCTATTACCAATACAAATATTCAATAAAGTGGAAAGAAGATGGTAACGGGTGTTACAGTAAATAAGCCTGCCATTTGAGGTAATAGTGGTTCATCTCAAAACTCTTTGAATTGAGAAGAGAGAAAAATCTGAAAAAATTTTAGCTAAAAGTTGAGATTATAGGCTTTAAATTGGTATAAGAAAGTAATTAATTGAGAAAAAAACATTTGGTTTATGAGCATAAATCTATGGTAACGGGTGTTACAGGGAATAGTAACGGGTGTTACATGTCTGAAAAAACATTAGATTCTGTCTAAGTTATTGAGTTAAGAGGATAAATAATGAAACAACATGATATGGTAACACTTCTGTATTCCACAAAAATACATATATAAAGATTTTAAAGAGATTTAGTGCCTTTTATTGACAATAAAAAAATTAATGACACACACGGACAAAAGAAGTTTTTTTTTTTTTAAATAAACATACCTACCATATAGGCTAATTTACAGGTTATTGAGCAAAAAACTTGTCAGTGTCATATGTTTATGACCTGAAAACAATTTAATTACACACACTATTTTAAAACTTTAGTGTTGGCATAACACGTTCGCTGCTGAACAGACGCTCCGCAGTGCGGGCCTTCGCCTGTCTAAGACGTGTTAAGGCCTAATTACTCTTAAGACACTTTTAACTTATACAATACAAAACACACACACACACACACACTCACACACGCACACACACACACACTGCACACTTACACTTTTTACTTATACAATTAATACTTCAAACCCTCTCAAACACATCTACTTTATTTTCAAATATGTACAGAATTGTAAAAAGTCCCTTTGCTTTTACGTCTGGATTTGGCAGTTTGCCAATAACTTCATCCAAATGAACATAGGTTATATCTCCATCATCAGCTATGAAAGTTGTTTTGTCAGGTCCACGAGATTTTAAAAACATTACTGATAAACACTTCTCGTTGTTTTCCACGCTTCCTTGAGCAATTGCAGCATATCGGTAAGTGGTTCCTTTGCAAGTGCCTCGCAAGCTTGGGACGTTCACCAGCAAAAACATACCAGAATGTATTTCTTCTGGATCTGCAATAGGAGTCATTCCTACGAACTGGTGACTAGCAGGGTTGTCTTCAGTGTCGGAATCTGTGTAAACATCTTCATACCGGGTACGACTCTTACCCTCTTCTATTACGTCAATACTAGCCTCTGAAGACTCATCTGAAAAATCTTTAACTGCAACTCTTTTCATCAAAGATGATGATGTCTTTCCTACTAGAATCTTTTCTGAATCAAACACTCTGAAGTGATGACTGGACTGTATTTCAGGAATTTTCAAAACGTTTTCCCAATAGTTGTTTAGCAAGATTTCATTTTCCAAGACTTCACTCTTGTCTACATAAATACTTGATATTCCTGTAACTTTCTCATTTACATAATCATAAAAGTCTCTGGCATTTCCGATGTGAGTGTTCCTATTACCTTTTACTGCCATCCACACATGTCGTTTTACGGTTGCGCCAATCCCGTCAACAGCTCCCTTCCCGTGACTGCTAGCGAAGAAGTTCCACTGAAGTGTCAAGTCCGACTCTTTTTCTAACTTGCACATTCCTGACATTGTAAACCTACTTTTAAATTGGCCACTACAGTTGTCACTAAATATTTTCAGCTCATCAACTAAAGGATAGTTTTTCTTGATGTCTTGGATAATTTTGCTCAAAAAAGTAAACACACAGTATTTACTATGAGTCACATCATTGCTTATAACAGCGTAACACTTTGTTTTATTTGTAGGCAACCAAACACAACAAGTGAAGATACCAATTTGTTGATGGCTCCAATGAGCTGACTGTATTTCATCTTGAAAAGTAATAGCATAATTTTCTGCAAAATCAATTTGCACGGTTGCATATGTCTCTGAAGAATCCTCCTTTTCTAGATCCTTCTTGCACTTTTCAAAATAATCCTCTTGAATTTTTTTTACATGACAGTGAATTTTGAAGTGTGAGATCTTATTTTCAATTTCTTGTATGGCTTCAGACATTCTTCCTGTAATAACAGTAAGCTGGATTCCACCTTTACCATCAGTCCACCGCTTCCAAGTTAAATCTGCTTCCAACTCCAAGCCTACAGCAAGATCAGTGACCTTGCGCAAAGAACATGTAGAGCATTTCCCAAAAGCACAATTCTCTTTAGACACATCACAGCAAAGGTATTCTAGGAGCTCCTTATGGTTTTTTGGGAAAAAATCATGAGTTCTATATATGCTCTGAAGTATAAAATTTAGATTGGCGTGGTACTTGCACACGCAGACATTATGAGGCATCTCAGAAAAGGGGAGAACATGAGTTGGCCGCAGAGAAAAAAAACAAGACCTTTTTACTGATATCTCTGGGTATTTGAGTTTGAATTCTTCAAATGCCTCTTTTACTGACATTACCATGTTTCTTTTCTGGATATGTACTCGTTTCCCAGTTTCAGGGCATTTGATCGATTTTGTATCTCGTTTTCCCGGAGCCTGTCTGCTTATGGGGTCACTCATATAAAAGTCCCTTATACACTGAATGTGTTCAACAGGTAGAGCTGTAGTTCCCTTCCAAGGTTTTTTTAATACAGTGCAATCATCACTTACACTTTTTAGGCCCACTTCTACTGCTAGTTTTTTAACTATAGCAACCTTTTTGCTTGGACTTATGGGCAATGTATTTTTTACTCGTTTTACTGCTTTCCCAAAAGACTGAGGGCACTTATAGCTGCCTATGGGTGAAACTTGTTCATTACCTTCAGTTTGATTCTTAATTGCCTTGCGGTGTTTCTTCACTCTTGCCAAAACCGCTTTTCGTCTTTCCTTGATCAGTTCTTCATCTTCTGTTTCTCTGAGCTTCCTTATTTCCCTTCTTTTTTTATCTCGTTCTCTTTCTTTGTTTAGGTGCTGTTGCCACTTTTCTTTATCAGCTTTAAGTCTTTCACGGTGAGCCTTCATAAGAAGCTTTTTATCCACTGGCGCCATTTTCTGAAATAAAAAGAACTGGATAATTTCAAAACACGGGAAAAGATAGGCCTACTACAAAAATAAAACAATGTAGGCTAGGCTAGGCTATTCTTTTACAAACCTACAACAATCAAAACTAGGCCTAGCACAGCTATTGTACTTTTATATATGGTGAGTATAGAACCAGAATGTTTATTCTGGACCTAACTAAAATATAGGCCGATATCTTCTGTGTGCACACATTGGGATTAAATTGTGAACACCTTAAAAAGTCAATATTGTAGCCCTATTAGTATTACCACACAGCTAGACAGCTAGGAATGCAAGAAACTTATAAACAATAAAAAGCTATTGGCAATTTAAAAAACAACCACTAAGAGGAACAAAGTTTTACAGCCTTGGTTGCACTCTGCACTTTTGTAAGTACTGGAACTACCAAGGCAGAAAGGCAACATAGGCCAACAAGCAGGGGCTTAGGCATAGGCCTACTAACAGTACAAGTAACACTTGAAAGATAAGTTGCCAATTACACCCATTATATAATCTTTTATACAACAAAGATTCGAGTTCTCAAATGTTTGACGGGTGATAAAATCAATATTTCCTTGTAAAATACCTGATAAAATCATATTTAAGGACTGCACCTGATTACACTTTCTTCCTACTTTGGTTCAGGTTTGTTTTCCAACTACAAAATATGGTTTAACAGTATAAATACTCCACAATAACATAAGGAATTAAACTTTGTAACACCCGTTACCAAAACTGTGTAACACCCGTTACCACAATTTTATCCTGAAAAATCAATTTTGTATAATTATTTTGATGTCATCATGTTAAGATCCAAACATAACCTCACTTTTGAATAATTTTAAGAAAATAGGTACAAATCTGTAGCTATTATGAAAACTTTTGTATTATTTTGGTAACGGGTTTTACAAGGACGGTATCAGACTTAACTTGAGCTACAGTGAAATAATTGCAAAACTCTTACCTTAATTGCCAATTATCCTGGGTAAAGTAAACATCCAACTATGAAATGCCACCAAACTCCAAGGCATCAACTGACTGCAAATATGATTTAACACTGTTGCCAAATTAGATAAATTTCCCTCCACTCACCACCTGCACTAAAGGATAAGTTTAAGACTATAAAAACCATAGAAATAATTAAAATATCAAAATAATTCTTTCAGAATATAAAATTGTAGACCTTTTACATTTACTAATGTGTAATTAAAATAAAAAAAAAAATTTTTTACTCTGAGGCTCAATTTGGCATGGATTGGCTGATTTTAGGAGTGGAATGATTGCCGAGTTATTCAGTGTTTTGAGGATTATGCAATTTTTCAGGAGTCGTATGTTTCCCAACTGATACTTCCCTTGGAATTGTTTAGCTAATGTTACATCATCTACAACAGCTGATTGTTGTGGATCCCTCCCTTTTTCAACAAATGAATCCACCATAATCATCCGGTTGATATGCCTCTTCAAAATTATTACTGAGTAATTGGACCAAATATGGTACATTACATAACTTTTTAATATCTTTGTCCTCAATCCATTTTTTACCAGGATTATTCCTAATCTTTTACTTAAACTAGTTGGTTGGGGAACATATCTCTTGATTTGCTACCCCGACTATTTAAAATTATTATTAACCCTAGAGTGAACGGGTGGAAAAAAGTTACGTGGATGGACGGGCTGGGTCTGACAGACCCATAATGAAAAACATATTTTTTTCAATGTAACAAATTTTATTCTCACAATTTATGGTATTTTCTGAAATATAGAAATGATTTGAGTAATACTAAGTTGTTGTCGAATTCATCTTTTACTTCTACAAACAAATTATATTAAAATTTTACACAAATTTTACATAAAATATTGAAAAATTACTTAAAAATACTAGTTCAATGAATTAATGGTATAAAGTACGATTTTTTTAAAAGATATTAGTCACACAAAAGAAATTAAATAATACATTAAATACAACATGAATGGTTTTCTTATTTCAACATCTTTAATTTTGTCATTTATCAAATGAAGAACTTACTTTGCACTACAGGCTTCACACACTATATCTGCATGTGAAAGGCATAGCCAGACTTTGCATTTGCTTACAAAAATACTTAGTTTTACTCTCCTTGCATTTGTAGCATCTTCCTCTTTTTCCTTGCTGAGGTTCTTCTCTTTCTTGAGGTTGAAAGTCAGAGATTCTTGCAGCCAAGTTGCGTATTTCTCGAGGTAAGTTATCTTGTTGCGCCCGCAGCAGCATGTTGGGTTGAAGTAGTAGTCGTCCTAGCTCTTTTAGAATGTCTCGTCTTGACAATCAATTTTCAAAACTCATAACATAGCATATTACGAGTCATAAGCACATAAAACATCAACAAACGCAAGTGACCGAAGGCAAAAACAGTCACGTAAACGGACGGGCTGGGCCTACTGGACCCAAACGTGTTTCGCTTCACTGCCACAAGCGCACTAACGCTCGGGGAGTGTTGACAGTACACTCAGAGCACTATAGAATTCAGTACACTTGAATTCTATAGAAAGATTCAAGAAGCTATTGGACACACCAGCCCGCTCCGCCAACTTGACCTTGAACACTCGACAAAAACAAAAGTCTGGGTCTCACAGACCCAGCCCGTCCATTCTAGGGATAATAATATTACCTTTTAAGTTCCTTCTTGTGACTTCTTGTCGTATCTTTTATGACGACAAGTTTCGGAGCCATAACTCTATCATCTGGTCTTATTTACTCCTAAGAGATGGTTGTACATTAAAAGAAATTACACATACACATAACACTGACACTAACACATGAAATTATTAATAGATGCACATCTTAACGTGATCGGTAAAGTACTGACGGTATTGTGCAAGGACACCTACCAATAGTTATCTCTGTTTATCTTTTGCAGATGGTTGATAGTTGTATCGTATAAATGGTAAGAGTAGAACGAAAGTTGGTTAATTTAGATGTCGTCTGATCTTCTTTTGAATGCCTTATATATTTATATTTCACATTCTTCACTAGCATTCATTAGCTTCCCTTTGTACAAATGTATAAGGTTTCTACAGTTGAGTGGAAGTCGCTCGGGCTATGGTTACATTCGAAAAAAGATAAATAGAGATAACCATCAAAAGGCCTCCTTCTTTAATACCTTCAGTACTTCACTGATCATGTTAAAATGTGCAACTATTCTTAATTTCATGTATTAGTGTCAGTGTCGTGTGTATGTGTAATTTATTTTAATGTAGGACAATCTCTTAGGAGTGAATAAGACCAGATAATGGAGTTAAACATGTCGTCATAAAAGATACGACAAGAAGTCACAACACGGAGGAATATTAAAAGGTAATATTATTAATAATAATTAATAATGACTTAGTACCATAAATAATGCAATATTTTCAATTTGTTTTGTTTAATTTTTAGTTATTATATCAATTAATTTAAGATGAATAAAAGTTAACCTAGATTTTAGGGGTCTACCAAACATTAACTGTGTAGGTGTTTCATTAGTTATTGAATGTATTGTGTTTCTATATCTAAAAACAAATCTATTTAAACCGATTTTTTAATCTATGTTTTCATGAAGTGCACATTTCAGCTTGTTTTTAACAATTTTAACCACATTCATTAATAGGAATGTTTTGAATTCATGAAACTTAAATGGTAGTCCATTGTCTGAAACAATTAAATTAACTAATCCCAATCTCACAATTAATTGTGTTCAATGATTAATTGTATATTTTGCTACTGTAAAAAGTACTTTAAATGATTTTGTAAACGATTTGAGACATATTTTCCGGTTATAGTGCCTCTAATATTGACTGAGTTTCACTTTCTGTAGGGTTTAACCATTCCTTATTTATTACAAAACCTAAATATTCTAAATTTTTATTAAAAAGTAGCAGCTCAATTTCAGCTCAATGGGTCCAGTAGTTTTTACGTGATTGAGTAACACAAACAGACACTATTAGATTTTTATATAATAGTATAGATGACATTTTTGTTTTTCTATTGTTTATACAATTATATATAAATTAGACAATGACGAAAAGTCATGTCGGTATACATTTAAATTTCTGTTTGGAACTGTTTACTGCATTGTATAATACTTGTGTAATACCGTAGTATGACGAGTAGCCGAGTCATGTTTTTCAGCATCATGTTATTTGAACAGTGATGAGTAAAATTCACATAACACTTTCCTTGTCGCCAATTTGTAATGGTTCCATATTACATATTAGAATATTAAGGATAGGAGTATTTTAAATAAGTACACAAAGTTACGGTTTATAAAAACATGGCTGCTTAGTAATTAAGATTAATCCAGTATTCAAATAACTGTTGCTTATGGCTGGGCAATGGTGCAGAGTACAATTTGGTTAGGTTGGAATATAGTCACAACCCCATTGTTTATTGTTGTTGCTAAGGTATTTAAAGTACAGTAGTTACAAGTACCATACTGTACGAATAACAGGTCATACATCATGCAGAGACATTTATCTTCTACATATAATATATTTTTTAATAGATTTTCAGATATAAAAATTAAAAAAATATATGTAGTCGATATGCTACTATTCTTCAACAAACTAAATCCTTTTGACCAATGATTGAAATATCATCAGTTGATGAAAATTATTTGTCAGCATTGTCTAAGAATTAAGTTTAGTACGATTGAGCTGGACATCAGGATAAACTGGCTCAACATGAACTATACTCATAATTACCAAAACATTTCAAATACTCTAGCCTATTGTTCTTCTACGATGAAGTAGTCATTAATAACAAATCTTGGGCATATTTTGTTGTGGCTGATAGTCTCAAAAAGCTTGATTTCTCAGATTATCAACAAAATTCCCTCGTTTTCCCGGACTACTTAAAATTCTCTAGTAAGTCATTTGTGCTACACACACACACACACACACACCACACACCACACACACACACACACACACACACACACACACACATACAGGTATCTGCCGCATTGTGGAAAACACCCAATAGTGGAAACATCGGAGTTATGTACAGTGGGAGATAGCCTATGACAACACAAGTTTGGAAATAAACTTTGTTTTTTTTTACACACCAAATTAACCTATAAAAATCATACTTGAAATTGTGGAAACTTTCCACTGTTTTGTGGTATGCACAAAGTGTATTAGAGTTTCCATAGTTACGTACCCATACATGGACTGTGTGTATCCCCACCACAATCCATCCGTGCGCTGTTGCCAAGTGATCCTTTGGAATGTTTTGACCGTGCTTGGACGCGCTGTAGACTTTTTCAATTCTTTCTTTACATAATGAACCGACTCCGACACTCGCCTCTACCCCTCCCCTACATCCTTTACCCCATATTTCTACTAGCGATGTTGATACTCTGGTGAAATGGATACTCGAATTACTCGGTTGTAATACGTAATTAAATGTTATCCTGCCTCGACACAAATTCAGTAATTTAACGTTAGTACAATTATTACCAACATTAATAATTTAGTTGTTATTTAAAATAAGTTAATTTACTATATTTTTTATAAAGATGGTAACCTATTAATATTTATTTAAATATAAATAATAACAATTAAATAATAATTTAATTTACTTTTTATTAATGTGGAAATAAACTAATATTATTATTTTAAATTGAACTTGTTACCCAATCTAAATCATTTCAACTCTAAAACGTAATGTTTAATTAATGTGTAGTGAAAAATTAGCTTAGAAACTAATATAACCAAAGTCGAAACACCGAGCATTTTATTTGGAATTGACACAATACTAACGAATATCGTTGTCCGAGGATTTTATTTCGAATTCATACTCGCACATTACCTATTCCTTTTTCCTAGTTACGAGGATTTTATCCGAATATTTTAATTCGAACTCACACATCACTAATTTCCATATCATTGTTTTATTAAAAAAAAAAAAAAATTTTTAATGTGGTGGTATCGTTCTGAGGACAGCTCAAAATATTAAAAAATCACCCTTTTATAGGAAATTGTAGATGTCTCGAAATACAATTTAGAATGCCTGTTCTGTAATTACCCGGAAGTTCACTTCCTGGAAATTAGGTTTATTTTGTGTGTCTCTTATTCAGCAGTCGTCGATGTTCTTAAAGTTGAGTTTCAACAAAGTTCCTATGAGAACAGCTGCATGAAACCAATATGCCCAGCTACATGTAAAAACAAATTATAGTAATAAGTAAATTAAATACTCCAAATCATATGTTTTTTCCAGAAATAGCCTACTAAATGATACATTTTATTTAGGTCCTTAACGGATACATTTAACAAAGTTTTATCAAAACTGTTGTAACCAAAAACACTGCAAGTACTTTCTCACTTACCCATCCTCACAACTAACCAAACTTATTCCTTAACAGAACTGCCAGTTTGCTATTTGACAGTAAAAGAGTGAAAATAAAATATGGTTGCAGTCTATGAACAAATATTATTTATGTATTAAAACTTGCTTTGCTTGTATGATAAACGACAATTAGAGTTTTTTATTTGCCATTTTTCACAAGATAATTAAAGTTTGGAAGTAATCTGTAGATATGATTTTGAATAATTAATTAATCTTAGAGAATGAGATGTTAGATTGATAAAATAGTGAAACAAACCGTACAAAAACCATACAAATAGTCTCTCTTTCATCTATATCTAAAATCAAACCAAAATTATTCATCATAAAAATTGACAGTTTGGTAGTTGTCAGTCAAAAAGTGAAAATAACCTGGGTAAAAAGAAAATCTGAAATTACAAAAGTATATGTTATACAATAACACAATTTTTATCCCACCTAATGCAAAAACTCCTCCAAAGACCCACATCATCTTTAACGTTTACAGATCCCTAAAATTAAATCCTAAGATCCTCAAAATAACAAGATCTATGATGAAAATACTGTTTTGAAGGGAAATCATCGGCCGTAGTAAACATGTAATTGTCAGGATTCTTAAAGTTTTTCAAACTTTACTTTAAAACAACTATTTCTAAGAGAATTGCTTTCATTTAGGCTTTCAACTAAAATTCACTTATTCCCAGAAAAGTAATACTAGTTTGTTCATTGGATGGCAGGACAGTTAGTAGGTATAAATAGGTTTAAGGGCTTTTATTGTATATGGGCTGGTGTTTTCTTTATACCCATTGAAGCATAAATGTTCAAGTGACATCTTTCAGTCCAGGAATATTTATTATGCTTCCAGTAAAGTATGCCGACAATTTAAAAAGTCTTACCATAAGAACTCTGATATGTTTACCATCTATACTTTATTATACAATAATTGTGAATAATTTTATGTTTGTTTGTTTGTGGGAGCTTAGTACAAGTATTTGGAAAGATGTTTTGTTCAATAGTTTTGACAGTTATACCATTTGATAGGAAATTAAATATGCTACATAAATTTAGTCTTGACGTGTTACATAAAAATTTACTATTTTTGTGTCATTTTCAAAACTTTTAAATGACCGCCATTTTGAAACGAATTGAATTCTTGGAACAAGTTGATTATTTTTTTCTTTCAAACTAGGTCTTTACTTTGATGAGTACCGTGAAACATTTCAACTCAAACCGTTCTAAAGATAGAAATTATTTATTAAAAACAAATGGTAGGTATTGATTTTTGGAAATATGTTTATAGGAACTTTTTTCTATATTATGAACCATATAACCACCTTATGAATTATCTCCGTGCATTACAGAAACACCCTGTATATAATCCAATTTTCATGGTTCTAGGACCTTTTTTTTCCAAGTATGTACAGTTTGTTGATATGTCAATCAGTCAGTCAGTCAGATTTCGTATATACGAGTAGAGATATTATTATTATTATATTAATTATTATTGTATACCCTCACACACAATTAAAAAAAAAAAAAAATTAATTTATTCTTGGAAATAATAGGTAATAATAACATTTTTAGAATGTGATTTGATTGTACGGAATCTATAATAAGTCCTGATACACCTGATGCTGCCCCTTTGATACGGAAATAAAGGGTGGAAATTTTATGTTTTTAAGACGTAAATTCTTTTCTTGTGATATATCATTGGAGAGGTATATGTAAGATGAAAATAATGACACGGAAAACATCTCTCATTAACTTCCGTACATAAAGTTAATTAACTACTTACAAATATAAAAATAAAGACATACAATCCCTACCTATACACTACAAATCACTAGATATATTAATTTTAAACCTCCATCATAAGCAATAAATCAACGTATATGATGTTTTTGCCGTGTAAATAACATCAAAGTTTTCATCGCAAATTTCTTAAAGATAAATAATGCTGCCTAGCAAAAGGTACAAACACTACTAAACAAAACAATAGCAAATGCTCTTGTCTTAGTGATTTCTAGGAAATAGTGTTTACATTGCCAAACCACTTAAGGTCAACAATTCGAGCACTTTTACATTTAAAAAGGTAAAAAAGCACGATTACCTAATTTTAAAATTTGTACAAGTTTAGATGTTGTGAGTGTACTGTAGAACTACTATATTAGCCTATATTTTACTATTTCTAATTCACTTTTGTTGTAAGAAAATACCGGTACATGAATTTACTCCTTCATTCAGTTACTCTATAAAGTAAAAAAAAGATGAAATTGTATTTATATACATTTTATTTCATTATTTTTATTCAGATAAAATCGGAATTTCAATTTAAAATTAAAATAAACATGTCCAAGCAGTAATAGTAATCTTATTTATACGTATTACATTGTAGGTTTGAGTTATTTGATGTATTACTAAAATCCCCAACACTTTCTCTCCGTATTAGTAGTTCCCTTTTCCAACATAATCTCATATATTTCACGAAATGTCATAGATATCCTTTCAAAATAAATTGACATCTTCTCAGAACAATTCCATTGCCGTGATCTGTGAATATGAAAATAATATATACATAAACAGTCGAGATATGTCATTAGACGGCAGACGAAAATATTTCAGTTTCGTCAATTTTCAATATTTCGTCTACATCACAAAGAGAAATTACCTCAGCTACCTGATATTACATACAGTAGTTTGAAGTAGTGATCGAAATATTCTGTGAGAATTTCAATAAAATCGGTTACACCGGTCTTACTTTATTAAGTTATATGTTTATAAATCAAAGCTAAAGTATATTTTGGACTACAACCATGTTAAATTGTATATTGAATTCCACAGTTATCATAATTGTAAGAAAAAAATCAGAACATATATTATGTGATGAGAAATTAAGAATAAGACTAGGTACAACTTCGTACCTAATATGGTAAATGAGTTAAATGATGTATTTGTAAAATCCCCCAACTCTTCCGCTCCTTATTAGTTTCCCTTTTCTAACATAATCTCATATGTTACAAACATGAGCGGTTATAGATATTCTTTCAAACTAAATAGGGATTTACTCTGAATACTACTTTCGACAAGAACTGTGAATATATGAAGAAAATATATATGTCATTAGACGGCAGACGAAAATATTTTAGTTCCGTAAATTTTCAATATTTCCTAAAATGTAAAATGCGTAATTTATTTTTACTGTTGGCAATATGAATTGGGATAGTGTTTGCTTTCTTTAAGTCTAAAGAAATATTAAAAACTATGATTTTCCCGAAAAGGTAAAACGTCAGGCACATTAAAAATATATTTTGAAATGCCTCTTATAGTCTGTTGGGTGGTGCAAGGGCCCGCCGGCTACCTGAGTCAGTCCTTTCCTCAACAACTAGCAGCTCTACTATAATTATTAACTTTTTTTACTTTCTCATAATATCTCCATCTAAATAAAATATTTGTAAAGTACTAAAAAGAGTGATTTAAAACACGATGTGCTTCGATTATAAGTAACGAAATGGTCGAAAGTTATTTTTTAGCACTGAATTTATATTGTATCATCGTTATACTGTATGATTTGTTAAATATTTTATATTTCTCATAATATCCTAATCTTGATACAATATTATTTTAAGAGTACATTGAAATAAGGGAGAATAATATAAAACGATGTTATCGCGTACTATTTAATCAGCTAAACGTGAAATAGGCAACACTATACAGCTTATTGTATTAATATTTACAAACGAAAGTTTAAGATGAGGTCTACACAAAATAAAGCATTCTTTTGAATTTCGTCAAAACTACAAATACTTATTGAAAACTACTAATTCATATAGTTATACTTATTGAAAACTACTAATTCATATTACACAACTATATATTTAGGAACCTTTCTAACAAACTTTCCTAAAATAAATTTTATTCTTATTTATGTTAAAAATTCACACATATATAAAACAAAACGGTGTCGTGACATCTCGTCCAGGTGCTATCTCATCCAAGTGCCATCTCATCCAGATTCCACGGACGTAGGGCAGGGGGTTAATTCTTTACCCACCAACTAGTGCCGTCCAAAAACCTATGCTATTGTTTACTTGACTTGTCCACAAAAACTATTGGAACGTTTGTAGTAGCCTACCTTTATAATTTTATAAAATTCTTATTATTTATAAAATTTCGGGTCTTCCATATTTTCTAGCTTCATACTATTTAAACCCCCCTAAATGCTCTTTGCTTTTTATATCAAAATGCTATAAATCATGTACAATCATGTTAAAACTCGCCTTGTATGTAATACAGGGAGAAAACTAACCTTCTTGCGGGTGCTCCTTACCTAGGCTCCAGGTTACGCAGTTCAACAACAGTCTGTTCTAATGTTCCATCTCAAGGTTTGTAGAATATGAAGCCGCTTGTATATTAACAGAATTAATTGACACAAATTACAAATAAAATGTGAAAATATTCAAAGCGGCTGTTAGGTTAGGTTAGGTTTCACACACAATTTCTTCGCACTTTTTTAAAATTTTTCTTTGTATACCGGAAACCGTTATATAACAGACTAGGTTGGCCTCTTATGGTGGTCGAAAACTCCATAATCATACAGGTGTTTACACCTCCCGATCAAGCATACAAATGAGGTTTAAAGTGGTAGTGTCCACATGTAAACAAAGGGGTGGGAGAGGGATGAGATTCCACGGGAAATCCAGAGCTAGGCCAGGGTGCACAACCACAGGGGTCATGAACCTCCAGTTACCTGCGTTGCGTTCCTTAACCCTTGTCAAGTTTTCACGTGGACGAGATGGCACTAATTAGTGTGTTTAATCAACTGTAAAACTGCACTTGACGAATGGCACTTTTTCTAGGAAATTGGATGTTGTATGAGATAGCACTGGGATGAGATGGCATTACATCAACAAAACAGCCCAGCCTAGCCATCACATCATTTTACAGTGTCAACTTTTAAATGCATTTGACAGGATGTTTTTCAATATAGTGTATACAGTATAAGTATATTATTAAATATTTAAATTATTTACTAACCACATTGTATTACTTGCCCAGCCTAGCCTAGCCATCACATCATATTACAGCGTTAACTTTTGAATGCTTTTGACAGGATATGTTTTAATATAGTGTGTGCAGTATAAGAACATTAATAAATATTTAAATTATTTACTAACGCCATTGTATTACTTGCCCAGCCCAGCGTAGCCATCACATCATATTACAGCGTTAACTTTTGAATGCTTTTGACAAGATATGTTTTAATATAGTGTATACAGTATAAGAACATTAATAAATATTTAAATTATTTACTAACGGCACTGTATTACTTGCCCAGCCCAGCGTAGCCATCACATCATTTTACAGCGTTGACTTTTGAATGTACAACATCGTACCTAGAATGGTAAACGAGTTATATGATGTACTGTATTAGTAAAGTCCCCCAACATATTCCTCACACGATTGTGGGATTATGCTAAGTACGTGTACCACTGTATACAGTACGTTAACAGTTTTATGTACCACTTTTTAAATTTAATATACTCGTTCTCGATCTTAGGGTTCTATGAATCGTATAATACAATGTTAAGAAATTTAAAAAAGGAATTTGTTTTTTTTATTGTTTTTTTTTAAATTTAATTTAACCAAACTTCCAATGAACTGTATTAACATGTACTACTTTATATGTATATATATATATATATATATATATATATATATACTGTTAAACTGGTATATATTGGTTATTATATAGATATATAACGTAATCATTTTTCGTTGGTTTTGCAATTATAATTTACCAGCGATTGTTGATTATTTTTGATAAACAATAATTGTGGATCTTTCGATTTCGAGCTTGAGATCAACAATTCAAAATCAACAATAATTTGGGATCCAATTACGAAACACTTATACAATTATTTTGCTTCAGTAATTAAATCCTTGGTTAAAAATCTAAGTAGATTATTTTAGTGTTTAATTGACACTATATCACATATTAAGTTAATGTTTTAAAATTTAGTCCTTTTGTGAGTTTTTAATTATATAACTAGTACTTGTCAAACGGTTGCATTGTCCACTGAGGTACACAAATATAGTGTGCAAGTTCTGTACTCGATGACTTCAACGGCGGTCGTCTAAGAGCATGTATAACGAAGTAGCTATTTAATTTATAGGAAATTAGTAAAACAAAATACAGTTTTTATTTAATTAAATTGAACTTAATATTACCATTATTATTATGGAAAACACCTACAGTGTTTGTTTGATATATTTGTAAAATTAAAAAAGCTGTGTACAAATATAGCACACAAACACTGTAGGTAGGACAAGCCGGTTTCAAATGTCTGGTTTTAGAAAATGTTTAGATACCTAGTGTGAACATTCCTATAAAGTTTCAAGTCCATATGATTATTTATAGATCCGTTAAAAAATAATAACTGAACATTTTATTTTTTTTTTTTATGTAATAATATGTTTCATTTCCTTTAATCCTGCTACAATAACTTGAACGGGTATCAGATATACTGTATATTGTTTATTGAAAATGTAAGTGAAATTATTTTTTTTAAAAACTTTTAAATAAAATTGTTTATAATATATTCTTATAGACAATTAAAAAATAAAAACAATGAGACTATACTCGACATGGTATCTTTTTAGTTTTTGAGTTATTTACATTCAAAATGTCTAAATTTTGTAATTTTCATTTTCAAAACGTTACAACTTGAAAAGTAATAATCTTAGAGAAATTAAAAAATTAAAAAAAGTAATTAAGAAAATTTCACGGAAAAATACACCTTTTATATATGTGATCGTCGATTTTTACTTTTTTTAGTGAAATTTTTTTTAGTTACAAAAAAATTGAAACTTACAGTTGTTATAGAGAATTAAAAATCTAGCATACCTAGAACTCTCTATGAATATTACTTTTAAAGTTATAACGTTTTGAAAATGAAAATTATAAAATGTCGACATTTTGAATGGAAATAACTCGAAAACTAAAAAAGATACAAGGTCGTGTATAGTCTCATTTTTATTTCATTTTTTATAAGAATATCTTAGTAACAAAAAATAATAATTAGTTTTTTAGTGGGGGGGATTTTACTAAAATGTCGTATAACTTTAAAACGGTTAAAGATAGAAAGTTCGGATTAGTTTTATTCTTCTTTTTATGTGAATTTACATAAGTATTGAAATTTTCATATCAAAATATTCATAACTTCAAAATTTAAATCGAACAATTTCAAGTTGTTAGTTATACATTCATCTTGATTTTATTTTCCAAGTCTAAAGTTATATAAAATCTATATTTATCTTTAGAACTTAATGAAATTTTCTCAAACTATTTATATTCCTAGTGTGAATATTCCTATAAAATTTCAAGTCGATATGAATATTTATAGGTCCGTTATAAGAAAATAGATTTAAACTCTACTTAAAGTTTGGGGGATTTTACTAAAATGTCCTATAACTTTTAAACGGTTAGAGATAGAAAGTTCGGATCAGTTTTATTCTTTGTTTTGTTTGAATTTACATAAGTATTGAAATTTTCATTTTAAAATATTCATAACTTCAAAATTTCAATCGAAAAATTTCAAGTTGTTAGTTATACAGTCATCTTGATTTTATTTTCCAAGTCTAAAGTGATATAAAATCTATATTTGTTTTTCGAATTGAATGAAATTTTTACAAAATGTTTAGAGACCTAGTGTGAACATTTTTATAAAGTTTAAAGTCGATATAATTATTTATAGATCCGTTAAAAAAAATAACTTACTTAAAAAAAAAATGTAATAAGTTTATTTCTTTTCCTTTAATCCTGCTACAATATCTTGAACAGATGCCCACGGATCGAATTTATATTGATTTGAAATGTTCATATAACTGTTATGAATAAAATTAATCTATTTTGTATAGATATCTTTAATGGTTTGTCAAAAATATATCGTTTAATGAAAAGGTATTTTTTTAAAACTTTTAAGATAGTTTAAAAACTTTAAATTTTATATAGTTCTAGGTGTGCTTAATCGTTCAGATTTTTAATTCTCTATAAGAACTGTAAGTTTAAATTTTTTTGTAATTAAAAAAAATTTTCATTCAAAAAACGTAAAAATCGACGAAAAAAAAGTCGATTTTTGAGTGATTTTGAGTGAACGATTAAGCATACCTAGAACTCTTTATGATTATTACTTTTCAATTTATAACGTTTTGAAAATGAAAATTACAAAATTTAGACATTTTGAATGTAAATACCTCAAAAAGTAAAAAAGATACCATGTCGTTTACTGAAGATAACCAGTATCAGGCTGTTTACTCTCAATTAAGTCTTTTTCTCGTTCCACAAAAATTAGCTTGACTGCAGTTATATACAGTTAAATACAGCCCAAAATATGCAGTTTATAGAAAAAAAAAGTTACAGAAAAAAGTTTTATATTTTTTTAGGGAATGCATTTTGGCTAGATTAGTTTATTTTTTTTTTTTTTTTAGCTGAACATAATATGAATATGGCGAATAAAAGTCGAATGGAAAGATTTACCTTTAAATGTTTCTTATTCTTTTATGAACTTTAAGAATGCGTAGGGAAAAAATGCGTTCCTGTGAAAAAAAAAAAGAAACAACAATAATAATAATGGCCATAATATGGTCATCTAAAAAAAAATAAATTCGGTCAGAATGTCTTATTCTCAAAAAAACATAAAATGAAAAGTCGGATGAACAAGTTTTTCCTTTAAATGTTTGAATGGTTCCCACATTATCAAAGAAACAAAATTCCAGGGTTTTTTCAGGACTTTTCCAGGATTTCCCCCAAATTTTCAAGGATGTTAAGTAAATATTCGAAGCAACAAATTCAATCATAATTTCCAATATATTATAGTCTATGGGGATTTCTAGCTAAAATTATTAGCCTTCTTGTCATTTTTACTGAAGTTATAGGTTCATTTAATGTTATATGTGAGTTTATTTTAAAATAAAATAAAAAAAAAGTAACTGGCAGAACTGTTGGTGCCTAATGTTACTCTCAACAAAGTCACCAACTTTAAAAACTTTTGAAACCATGAAATTAGTTTTGAGTCATAGGCTGTGTCTTACTTGGGTCATGCTGGCTACCGGGTTGCTATTGTTTCATTGTGTTAAGTTGTAAAACACCCAGGCGGGGATGGCTACCTGCACTTACAAACTACTGTAACTGTATTTTAAGAACAAATGAGTGGATGTCGTCAAAAAGAGCACATTTTTACTTGCAGTTGAAGTAATTATTATTTTTGAAGAAGCATTAACAACAATTAATTCTTCAGCTATATTTTCTCATAGTCGCTGACGATATATTGTAATCTTTTGAACATGTTATAAGTAAAGATAACAATTATGAACTTAAAATCATTGAATTTTATGTATCAAAATGCTATGATAAACCCCCCTCCAAAAAAACACCTTTTTTAAGACGCAATAAACGCAACATAGCTTACACATAATAGTTCCGAAGTAAAAATAACAATAGATTATGAACATAAAATCATTGAATATGATATATAAAAAGTTATGATAAAAAAAAAACTTTGTTAGTTCGTAACATATAAGCAACATATCTTACTCATAACAAAAACTATATAATACGATACAATAAATACTATTCAACTAATAAATAGATTACGCTGTTTCAGATTCTGATGACCTATAATCAATAAAAAAAAAACTTACAATCATTGAAGTACTTCGCGCTTATAGTTGTTAGAAATATCAAGTATATAAACAGCTATTTCTATTTCATGTACTGATTTTGAATGAAAATTAAATTTTTAACCAAGATTTATTTTCTAATACCTCCTTGTGCATGTTTTTCAGTTCTTCACATTCGCTTTTTTTTGGTGGGATCCTACTTTTTATATGCGTTTTGAAGAAAGATGTAACAACCACATTCTGCTCGTTTGTCCATGGTACTAATTTTCGTTTTGTTTTTTGTGATTTTTGGGTAACATCTGGTTCATGTGACGTACTATCTACGCTGATGTCAAGTGTATTCTCGTGCTCTTGCATAATTTTATCTAAGTTGTTTTCGTCTTCATCATCGGCAGTGAGCAGGTCCTCTTCTAAATTTAAATTAATTTCATTTAATTTCATCCCTTTATAGTGTGCTGCGACACCATTCTCCATCATTAAAAGTAGCTTGCAGATCTTTGCCGTCTGGTACACATCATCTGGCTATCTGTATTCTCCTCGGTGAATCCCCTCAGTGTGACCCATGAAATTAGCCAGTTGTTCGATTTCATGATCATTCATGTCGAACAGCTGAGTAAGAGTTGCCAAATGTTTTCTCAGTCTAGTGGTTGTAAGGGCAACCGGATTCTTAGCCCCAGAAGATTTGGCGAATTTTGCTAGTGTTTTGTATCCGCTGATAGGAGTTTCTTTGCCTGGTATTCCAAACATATATGGATCTTTCACTCCTTTAAAATGTTGTGTCTTGTTGCTTTCAGCAAAGAAATGTGTTCCTGCACGTCAGTAGAAAACAAAACTGGCACTCCTCGATGTCTCTTGCCTACGAATACAACTCGTTTGAATCTAGATGCAAGTACCTTTTCTGTGGGAATAATAGAATCCCCAAATTCTTCATACGATTCTTTAGGTTTAGCTTCGTCGTAGATGGCCAGTGGCAGTCTTTCTAGTTCTCCTGGACGCTTTCTGTTAAGTAAAATAACCCGACAGTAAGCCACTTCTATGAGTTCTCTATATGCCTTTTCATCTTTTTGGTTCTTTTTTAACTTCTCTGCGGCAATGATCCCTTCCTTCATCAGGTGGTCTTTCAATAACTTAATATCCTGTGCGAGGGGCACAATTGTAATTTTGTTCCATTTTTTCGTGTTTAAGTCGGTGGCAGCCACACTTGAAACATCGAAACACCTGTTTGCATCCATTAGGTGTACAAGTGTTATCAATGTTTCTTGAACCTCTTGACTAGTACTATTGTTAAGCCACTTGCCCTTTGACGCTTCTGTCATTGTTATGTCACAACAGTCTTTTACTGCTTTTACAAAATTCATCGCATATGTCGTTGCTCGGTATGTTTCTTTTTCCTCATCGTACCAGGAAACTTGTTTTGTAGCCTCTACTAATATTTCATAGTGTCTCGGTTGTAATATATCCATCATACATTTTATTTGCGGGTTTAGTTTTTTTCATTTCATCTTCTACTAAGTATTCTTGACACTCATGGTTTGAGCAGCTACTAGAATCCGCTGAAAATATAAAAACAATTTAAAAAATTAATTATATTGAAATGCGTTACATATTTCATATTGGTGGTGAATAACAATAGACACGCATATTGTTTACGTATCTCAATTTCTAAAAAAAAAAAAAAAGAAAGTAAAATAATTTTATAACTTATCACAATTTGTAATAAACTTAGGTAAAATTAAACATTAGAATGTATTTGTTAATTGATTATATCAACTTTAAAATATACTTATTATCATTTTTCTTAAAAATAATACAAAATTAGACATACTTTTTACAAAATATCAAGGAGAGACAGTACAAAATAGTTCGAATATTGTTATATAATGTTTTAGAAATAGTTTAGTAAAAGTTTATTGAAATCATAATGAAAGATTTAAATAGATTATTGAAATGAAAATTTTTCTGCATATTTTCAAGTAGTTAAAATCTAAAAGTATATGCTATAATTTCATAAATATTTTTGTTTATGTTCCAAACAAACACTATGCATACATTTTCCCATAACATTAATATACTTAACCTAAAACTAGTTTTGGACAATATGTAATAAACTCAAATGATTGTTATGTTGGCCGCCAAATAATTAAATAATAATTAATTTTCATCATACTTAATTTTCCTTGAGGAAAAAATAAGGAGAGTGTTTAAAGCATAAAAAATAATTCCAAACTGTTTTAAAATAACAATATTATTACGTAACCCACAGTAATTTAAAACGGCTCTTTCAATATTTTGACAACTTGCAATATTTTATTCCTTAAATTACAATTTATATTGTAAATATAAATTTATAGTAGACTTACCTAAATCCTCTTTTGAAGTCTTCTTTGATGGAAAGAACTTCGACTGACGCCAACTTCGAATGTGAACATCGTGTTTAAAGATGACAAAACTAGAAGGGGTGACTTTTGAAGTAAAGTACCTTATAAACTTCTTCTGGAGTCTTCTTAGTTGAAAAACAGACGACTGACACCTACTTCGAATTTGAACACAGTTTTTAAAGAAGACAAAAGTGGAAGGGGGTTAAATTTTAAAGTAAAGATTTGGTAGGGGGTAAAAATAATTTTTATTCGTAGAAGACATCTATTTTACCCCCTCACGTTCAAAAATGAACCAATCTCCGACCATACTACTAAAATGTAATTATAGAGATCTAGCAAAATCGTTAAATTATTGAAATTGAAACTGTTACACGAGTTTATAAGCCTATATCTAGAAATAATCGTTCAGCTTAATAGAGGAGAGTTGCCGAAATCGTACCGCCTCCTAAATCGTACCACCTTGATTTTAAAATGAAATAGAGTGACTACAGCGCTTGTGCGGCGCAGACTGTAAGTTCTTGTTATTGGCAATATCGAGAAAAAGTTTGGTACCTACTGGACTGACAAATAAAATTCAAACTGTGTTTTAATGATTTTATAATATTTAAAATATATATCGCAGGGAAATGATGAAAACGTAGATTTGATTAAATCCCTAAGGTAGGCGATGAATTCACGAAAAGTGTTATAATTAAAACTCTGTGGTTTGATTTCCTTAAGGAAAGTAAGTGATTTGATCAAATCCCTTCACTGTTTTAATGAAAAGATGAAATAATATTGTTTAGAAAGTACGTTACTTTTTTACAGGCACATTTTTTCGTTTTACATTGTATTTTAGATTGTTCACAGGAATTCTTCTTTAATCCTTCACCTCCAAAAAATGAAAACTTTCCTGCAATCGCACGCAGACTTAGGTTAGGCAAGGTTTTAGTACCTACTTCCATAACATCATCAAAACATCCATAACATCCCCCCCCCATAATAGTAGGTACTTGATAAAGCCGGAAATATATAAAACAATAATAAAAATTGCGCGAAACCTTCCTCCCGTAATGTTTCTCCGAGTCCTGACTTTTAGCTATTTTCAATAAAATAGTTTGATCAAATCACTTACTTTCTTTAGAGAAATTACTCTACAGAGTTGTAATTTTAACATCCCATAAATTGGTCATCTACCTTAGGTATTTGATCGAATCTCAGATTTTATCATCTCACTGCGACATATATCTCATGACACTAAAATTTCTACCAAAAGACGGTTTTGAGAAACATATATCTATAATTTCGATAAAAGACTTTTTTTATAGCTTTTAGTAAGTGTTAGACAATTACTAGAAAACTAGAAAAATACAAGTTATGTAGGAAATTCATGTTAAGTTTTTTTATGAATTTAAAGTAATTAATTGATGATCTGTATGAGGCAAAAAATTAATTTAACATTTTAACACTTACTTATTTATCGGTAGAATAAATACGAACCATTATAATAATAAGAATATATATTCGCTTTAAAATTTTGATTTACCACCATGTCAAAACTCAAAACTATTTAGTTATCATGCCTTAAAAATAGTAACTACTTTGCTCACGAAACAAAAGTATTGAAAGGCTTTAAAAAATCTATTTAGTTTAAATTAAAATGTAAAGAATCAAGGTACTGGCCCAAATATTTTTTAAAATTATTCCTTTCCTATACTTTGTAACTAATTTATCATTCTATGAAGCAATTTTTTATTATTTATATTTTAAAATATTTAATTTCAATTAATACTATCAAATTAATATATTCCTCTTATCTATATGCTATAACTAAAGCTGAAGAAGATTTCCGTGTTCCTTGAACATTTAAAAAAAATTCTACTTGAGTTATTCGTTTCAGGTGAAATGTAGATTTTGAATTTCGTGTCTGTCTGTGCGTCAATCACGCCAAAACGGCTGAGCATTTCGGCACTATCTCCCGTATCCCGGAGAAGGACAGAGGTAGGGGGATCAAAGCGCGTAAAACACGTTGATTTTTTACTTTTTCCCGATATTCCCGTACAATGTGTTATTCGATTCAGCTCGCGAAGACGAACAAATAAGATCCTATACGGTTTTGGGATTTGATTAGCCGCTAAAACCGTAAAACGTCAAAAAGACCAATCAATGTACACTACACCTCGCAAAACGATAATTCCTTAACTTTTTTCGATCTTCCCGTCCAAGGTGTCATTCGATTCAGCTCGCCTAGACGAACAAATAAGGACCGATGCATTTTTGCGTTTTGACTCACCGCTAAAGAAACAAGAAAACTAATCAAAGTACACTACACTTCAGTCCACGAAAGAAAAACATAATTAAGTTACTTGGACAAAGTCTACTAATCAAGTAATTGATTCCATGTGATTGTTTTCTTTGAATTTCTTAACTGAATGTGAAAATTCATACACTATATGTATATTCATAGAATAATTAAATAAAAACACAAATGCACATTAATAGAGCTTCAATTTTTTGCCAAACCGTTTAATTTATTCATAAACGTTTTCATTCTGTCAACTTACTACTGTAATTGATATGGTAAAAATCTTTTAGACTAATGTCAAACAGAATAAAACCTCAATTTTTAAGAAATCTACCCAATTAATTACACTCAATATTAGAGAGAGTCAATCATTAATTTGAAATTAAGAGTTTTCAATAATTTCAAATTAAAACTAAATTATATCAATTTATCAATCAAAAACTAAACTAAACTAAATTAATTTCATTAAATTCAAATTAAATCAAAAACCCATATATATATCACCGTTTTTCAATTTTTACAAAAACTAAAGCCCTTCCTATGTACTGTATTTTTCTTTTAGAAATATTTTCATTACATCGATGTTTCTTGGCTTACCTGTGCATCCTAATGTTGTAGTAGCAATGTAGCATTCTAACTTCTTAGTTATTAACCAAATGCATTACAGTTATAATAAAGTAATTTTAAATTAGAATTTTTCGTTTATTCCAAATATCATTAACGTTAAAACCGAATTGTATACTAATGAGAAATTGTTCTTTGCCATCAAGGCATCCGTATTTAGCGGCAATACCTTATAAATTCTAATGAATGCAAATTCTACAATTGAATAGAAAAAAATTTTATGTGCAATTCTTCATTATTCATCATTTCAACATCGGCACAACTTATTTTTAGGCCTGTCAGCGACCGGCAAGCAACACAGCTAATTTTACCTAATTTTTTTAAGTAGGCCTATTTGGGGTTTCAAGTAAAAAAAATTACAGCGAAATGTTGCTAACAATATGCTTATCATTTTGAGAACAGAGAGAGGGCAATGCTTGTATCTGTACAAAATATGACACATTTTTTTCACTTTATTTAGCCTATGTATTTCTTTATCTTAGTACTGTAACTAGGCCTAGTTTAAACCTAGTTATGGGACATAGTTATTTATTGTTATTTTAATTTATCTTTTGATTGCAGAGTGAATAGCGGATGTTTGCGAGTATAATAACTTAATTTTCATATAAAGTAGAATATATAGGCCTACCCTGGAAAATTTTTTAAATAATATAGTTGTTTCTCATCCGTGACATTTATATTTTATAGACGGCCATAAATTGTACATTGTTATGTTTTAAAGTTTCTACCGTGAACTATACCTGGACTGAAAATGTGGCACCTGTTTTAAAAACAAGCGGCGGAACGTCTTTCAACAAACTAATAAAAGGGTGGGATTTTGTTCATCTTAATGACATAAAGGGTCAAGATCTTTCCCTAATGCATACTTTTAGAAAATCACACAATGCAAAAAAATTAGAAATATCTGGGATGTTCCCCAAAGTTTTACAGACGATTAACCCAAGTTAAAAGGATCGTTTGACCTTTGGACCCTTGCACACTACAAGCCACCTCCCGGCAATGGTTGTAAAAGCCAAACTACTGAAGCAAAACATTTTTTTTAAATATTATACATTTAATTTAACTTATCAGCTACAACTTTGCCGCTTTCATCAAATCTACCCGAACAATAAAAAAATAAAAAATCACTGAGCAACTTTTTCATTACACAATTCACAATTTTATAAAATGTTCGAACTTTGATATATAAATACCGTTTAAAAAATAAATAATTTCTACGGCTACTACTACCATGATCACACACTAACAAACTGTTAGTGTGTAAAAAATCACAGAGTTTTATCAGATTTAAGTAATTTAGACAACAGTGTATTTGTAATACGCACACTGCAATTTCAGTCCAGTCTCTAGCGGATTTTGGCTTTCTAGACTCAACCAATATGGCGGACCCGGCCTCACTTCTCATAATGTACTGGTATATGCAATACCCAGTCTATGTTGTCTTCTGTTGTCGCTGGGTAGAATGCCCTGTTTGAAAACGAATTATAAATTATGGGCTAGTACGGTATTTTTTTTTAAAAAAAGAAGCTGATTTTTTTAAATGGTAGGGATTGGGATAAATAGTTTAAATATTTAAATAGTTATTTAAATAACTATTTAAAAAAGTATATTTAATTAATATTAATATTAGAGTGGAAATTACAATTATTACAGTCAAGTAAGCATTTTTATCTGTATTGCATTTTTTAGGAAATGTTTATTTTACATTACATTTTGTCTTAAATAATTTATAAATTTTCTTTCTCAGTTCAGGATTGTATTTAAAAAGGTTTTCTATTTTGAATTAGGTTAAAAAAACTAGTTAATTTGTTTTAAAATGTTTAAAAATTTACTACTTGCCTATGAATATTAACAGAAATTATTATTAATTAAAAATCAGAATAATATTACTATTACGAACAGATGTCACACTTTTCCCTGCAAAAATTTACATAAATTAATGTTATCTGTTTATCTGTTATACTGTTATCTATCTTTATTTGTATTCTAACTTCGAGTGTGAAGTAAAACATTTTTATTTTACATTCTCTAAACAAAGTTTCTGTACTAGGTTGTAGAGAAAGAGTGGTTTATTAAAAATAATAATAATAATAATGATAATAATAAAATTTTAAAAATCATTTACACAGTGTGGGCCAACCTAAAACGGTCATTGACTATTGCTTTTTATGGTGTAATTTAAAAATACCGTTTATGTAAACATTTTTTTAAATGATAAATAAATGCACGTTGGAATTGATTGATTGTTATTTCCCAGTTTCCCTGGCTATTTTTGGCAGGTTCACAGTCATTTTCCTACAATATATATAATCGACATTATTCATTGGTCTAAAACCCGATGTTTCTGTATTTTTGATCTACTTTATTTCAAAGTTATACTCTACACAAAACCAACTTAAAAGTTGAAAACACAGACTACTTTTCAACTTTAAACAGGTTACAGCTAAAGAGATTAACGCACTTGTTATGATTACCTTTATTAATTACATTTAACTAGTAATTCGGAGTTTTACGCCCATGAATTTGTTAATAATAAGTAAGCTAATGCAGGCAGTGCAAGTATTTCTTAAATTAGGAATGTGAAAAATAAATTATGAATTAGGATGTGGAAAAAAAAACAGTGATTTAAACCAGAAAAAGAAATTTTGAAGAACTGGAGTAATTTTTGTTTGTAAAAGTACTAACTTGTCGTTGTTATTTTTTAATTTAGAATTGATTTAAGTAGTTGACTAATACCTTACTACCGAACACTTTTAAACAGTAATTATTATTAGAGTAAAAGTACGGAATTTAACTATTATATAGAAATTAATACTAGAAATGAAAAGGAGCGGGGAGAGGAAATACGAAGGAATTTAGTAATAAATAAATAATGATAATCAAGAATGACAAGAGCCCAAATGCGAATTATTAATAATCATACGTGTGGGTACACACGACCAGACATCAACTCCATGCACTTTTGGTTGGACTCGTCTTTGTTTACACGATGACTCATCAGCTGGTGGCAGATTAAATTCCATTTTTCTATTCTGTACGGCCCTTTACCAAACTCAGTTCTTCTCCCCGTCCCCGGGCATGATACATGATGTACGATACATTAAAAAAAATTTTTTTGCGCATCCATGATTGAATAATAAAATTGTCTTAGTTACACAATTTCATAAAAGAGTAGGCCTACTGAATATGTTTTCCTTCCATTTATTTGAAATAAAACTAATCTAATTTTACTTCACTCATTAAAAGAATGTTCACCAGGAATAATCAAAAGTACGTTTTGACACTGAAAATTAACTTTATTTGAACAATTCTAACAGATAAGAGTTTTTGGACAATTATGTACCGGGTTTGTGGTTAAATTCACGGCTTATTTTATAAAATTTGAAATACCACTTATCTATTCCTTTATTTATTATTCTCTCCAGTTAAAATATGATTGTAAAAGTAACCATTGTCAAGCCATTTGTATCTGAATAGAATATATTACTACCAATAAAAATAATTAAAGTATTATATTACAATAATAATTGTATTAACGGAATATTCATTTACTAAAAGGATTTATTTCAAATTATTCCCTAAATTACAATTTTTTTTTCTTTTCTGTCTTTTTTCGTTAGGAAAACATTAGAATAGTTAAAATGTTTTATTCTTTGCATCTATTCACATATATATATATATTTTTATATATTATCTGCAGAAATATTTCGTTATCATTATTTGTTAAAGTTCATTCAATAGGCTACATTTAAAATTCTTTGTAAATTTATTTCTATAAATGTTATCTTTTATAGTACTTAATAGTATTTTATAATAATCTGTTGTTAACGTCAAGGCGACACCATCCAGAAGATGGTTCGCTATTTTTGTAAATATGCCAACGGTGAAAAGTCTCACATGACGCAACGATGATAGCAAAAAATAATGAAGAAGTAGATAGTGTGCGCGTGATACAGAGGGGGAGAGAAAGAGACCAAGGCTTTGTCACCAGACACAACACAGAGCTCTGTTTGGTTTATAGTTGTAAAATTGGCAACCTTGTTGGACGTCTTAAAAGCGCTATTTTCTAAATAAAAAAAAAGATGGACGTGGGAATAACCTTTAGTTAAAACGTATATTCGGGACGTGAGAAAGCTGAAAATTGAACGGACGTGCTGTTGGTAGGGCTTTAGAAGAAAAAAAATCTCCCGTATTTTAAAAGATACGTAATAACTAATTAGCTGGCCATACACGAAATTATTGATAATGTACTATATACTGCGACGAAAACCCTATACACTCCAGTAATTCCAGGGGACGTGATAAAGCGGTCTTCTGAACGGACGTGGTAAATATACCGATCTGTATATATATATATATATATATATATATATATATATATATATATATATATATATTGCACCATAAAGGTGCAAGGAATTTATCTATGTATTGAACTGATGTTAGATTAAAAAGTTTTGAGTTAGTATCTCCGGAATAAAATTTTTAAAAAATGCAGTAAACGAAACCAAAACTCCAAAAAAGCATATATATATATATATATATATATATATATATATATAACAAGAAAATGTTTTAATTTTATTCAAGAAATAGAAAAAATTTATAATGTAAGAATAAATGTTGGTAAGAAACCAATTTAGAACATTTTAATTACAAAAAATTATTTTTATTAAAAATTATAATAATTAATCATATTTTAAAAATCACCAAAAATTTACAACGCAACTAGTAATATATAATGTTTTAGAGACAGATGCGTAGACATCATATATGTAATAGAAAATTTGGACATACAAATTTTAGAGTTAGTGTTTCAGTAATTAAAAAAAAGTACAGTAACCTAAGATAAAAAGTCACACAAAAAATCATATGTATACCAAATATTAAAATGTTTCTAATTTACACAAACGTTTAATAGAGTAGTTTTGAAACAAATTTGAAAAAAAAACAATCAATTTAGATAATGATCAGTACAAAAAAAATTATGAATAAGTACAAAATAGATAAAAATTAACTATTGTATTCAAAACCCAATTGACAGTATATACAGGGTGTCCCGTAACTCTCTGGACACATGTATATAGCGCTATTGCTTGGGTCAAGACAAACACATTTCACCATAGGAACATGGGTCTGCGGTGCCTAGTTTTCCGTCTACCTGTCTGTATGTGTTTTTTACAAAACAATTCCTTACTCCTAAACGGTTTGAGGTACAACGTTAAGATTTTGCACAAATGTTTATCTTATTAAGACCTATCTTCGTTTGAAATTATACTAAAATATCGTCAACCGTTTCAAGATGGCGGCCATTTAAAATCTTTGATGCCAAATTCCACGAAAACCGTTTCTCTGTTGTTTTTATCCGATCTTAACAAATAATGTATTATTGAAAATTACATAAAATTTACTAACTTTTTCATTTCTTGCAATTTTTTTTTTAAAGTCAACGGTTTTCGTGGAATTTGGCATCAAAGATTTTAAATGGCCGCCATCTTGAAACGGTTGACGATATTTTAGTATAATTTCAAACGAAGATAGGTCTTAATAAGATAAACATTTGTGCAAAATCTTAACGTTGTACCTCAAACCGTTTAGGAGTAAGGAATTGTTTTGTAAAAAACACATACAGACAGATAGACGGAAAACTAGGCACCGCAGACCCATGTTCCTATGGTGAAATGTGTTTGTCTTGATCAAAGCAATAACGCTATATACATGTGTCCAGAGAGTTACGGGACACCCTGTATATATATATATATATATATATTCTTCAGAAACGTGCGTAGTATTTATTTATATATACAAAAGTTTTAGATGTAACATGTTGAAGTAGTATGTCACAGGAATCGTTCAATAACCAATGCTAGTAAGAACGTAGGTATAATTAATTACTACCACTTATTATACTTTTGGAATATTTTGTGAACAAATGGCAGACGACGAATTTTGGTAAACGTTGTAAATTTCCCTACTTCAAACACGAATTTAGGGGGACAAGGCCAAACATAAATGTCAATAATTAAAATACCCCAACTAAACGTCATAGGTTCCGGTAGGTATGACACGATTTACAACCTAGTGTTTGAGATAGTGCCGCACTAAGGATTAGGTCTTGTGCGCGCACATGTTCACTCCTTTACTTTGGAAATTCCCAGTCTCGTGGTTACTTTTATGACACTCATGTAAAAATTTTAACTTGTCTATATTAAAAGGACAAATTTTAATGGTCTTATTATTTCTTCTTCATAGATGATTTAAGAGTGTGTAAATCCTCTGCTTCTTTTAGTTGAGAAAGAGATAATTTTTTAACTGTGGAATAGCATTATGTACAAAATCATTTGTATAAGTGTATAAATCAGTAAAATACGTGAACAGTTTTGTTTGTACTTCGAGTGATGTCTTTATCGCTCTCTGCTACGAGTCGGGCGGCAACGTTTTCTCCCGTTCGATTAAGACCTACTTTACGCTCTTAATACATAACAAAATCTAATTTATCATTTTTTTCTCTTTAATTCAGCGTTTATGGATGTCAAAGTGTATTTATTTTTTAATAAGAAAACAGTTAAACCGTTTTTTTTTTAAACCAATACATGTGCGCACGATATTAACACTTTATAATTTACTTTATATTTTCTTCATTGATGACTTCAAAACATAATATACATTTTATTTTTAGTAGTTAATAAAT
This sequence comes from Aphrophora alni, assembly GCA_963513935.1. Taxonomy (NCBI): domain Eukaryota; kingdom Metazoa; phylum Arthropoda; class Insecta; order Hemiptera; family Aphrophoridae; genus Aphrophora; species Aphrophora alni. The sequence continues at coordinate 118,973,510 of OY740766.1, read as the reverse complement.
AATTTAAATATTTATTAATGTTCTTATACTGTATACACTATAATAAACATATCCTGTCAAAAGCATTCAAAAGTTAACACTGTAAAATGATATAATGGCTAGGCCGGGCTGGGCAAGTAATACAATGCCGTTAGTAAATAATTTAAATATTTTATAATGCTCTTTATACTGTATACACTATAATAAAACATATCCTGTCAAAAGCATTCAAAAGTTAACACTGTAAAATGATATAATGGCTAGGCCGGGCTGGGCAAGTAATACAATGCCGTTAGTAAATAATTTAAATATTTTATAATGCTCTTTATACTGTATACACTATAATAAAAAATATCCTGTCAAAAGCATTCAAAAGGTAACACTGTAAAATGATGTGATGGCTAGGCCGGGCTGGGCAAGTAATACAATGCCGTTAGTAAATAATTTAAATATTTATTAATGCTCCTTATACTATATACACTATATTAAAACATATCCTGTCAAAAGCATTCAAAATTTAACACTGTAAAATGATGTGATGGCTAGGCCGGGCTGGGCAAGTAATACAATGCCGTTAGTAAATAATTTAAATATTTATTAATGCTCCTTATACTATATACACTATATTAAAACATATCCTGTCAAAAGCATTCAAAATTTAACACTGTAAAATGATGTGATGGCTAGGCCGGGCTGGGCAAGTAATACAATGCCGTTAGTAAATAATTTAAATATTTATTAATGTTCTTTATACTGTATACACTATATTAAAACATATCCTGTCAAAAGCATTCAAAAGTTAACACTGTAAAATGATGTGATGGCTAGGCCGGGCTGGGCAAGTAATACAATGCCGTTAGTAAATAATTTAAATATTTATTAATGCTCTTTATACTGTGTACACTATATTAAAACATATCCTGTCATAAGCATTCAAAAGTTAACACTGTAAAATGATGTGATGGCTAGGCCGGGCTGGGCAAGTAATACAATGCCGTTAGTAAATAATTTAAATATTTATTAATGTTCTTTATACTGTATACACTATATTAATACATATCCTGTCAAAAGCATTCAAAAGTTAACACTGTAAAATGATGTTTAGGCTAGGCCGGGCTGGGCAAGTAATACAATGCCGTTAGTAAATAATTTAAATATTTATTAATGCTCTTTATACTGTGTACACTATATTAATACATATCCTGTCAAAAGCATTCAAAAGTTAACACTGTAAAATGATGTGATGGCTAGGTCGGGCTGGGCAAGTAATACAATGCCGTTAGTAAATAATTTAAATATTTATTAATGCTCTTTATACTATATACACTATAATAAAACATATCCTGTCAAAAGAATTTAAAAGTTAACACTGTAAAATGATGTGATGGCTAGGCCGGGCTGGGCAAGTAATACAATGCCGTTAGTAAATAATTTAAATATTTATTAATGCTCTTTATACTGTATACACTATAATAAAACATATCCTGTCAAAAGCATTCAAAAGTTAACACTGTAAAATGATGTGATGGCTAGGCCGGGCTGGGCAAGTAATACAATGCCGTTAGTAAATAATTTAAATATTTATTAATGCTCTTTATACTGTATACACTATAATAAAACATATCCTGTCAAAAGAATTTAAAAGTTAACACTGTAAAATGATGTGATGGCTAGGTCGGCTTGGGCAAGTAATATAATGCCGTTAGTAAATAATTTAAATATTTTATAATGCTCTTTATACTGTGTACACTATAATAAATATATCCTGTCAAAAGCATTTAAAAGTTAACACTGTAAAATGATGTGATGGTTAGGCCGGGCTGGGCAAGTAATACAATGCCGTTAGTAAATAATTTAAATATTTCTTAATGTACTTATAGTGTATACACTATATTAAAACATATCCTGTCAAAAAATTTCAAAAGTTAACGCTGTAATATGATATGATGGCTAGACTGGGCTGGGCAAGTAGTACAATGGCATTAGTAAATAATTTAAATATTTATTAACGCTCTTAAACTGTATACACTATATTGAAACAAATCCTATCAAAAGCATTTAAAAGTTAACACTTTAAAATGACGTGAAGCTAGGCTAGGTTGGGCAAGTAATACAATGGCATTAGAAAATAATTTAAATATTTATTAATTTAATATACAGTACTTATACTGTATACACTATATTAAAAAATATAATGTCAAATGCATTTATAAGTTAACACTGTAAAATGATGTGATGGTAAAACCGGCAACACTGTAAAAGTTTACTCGACGGTCCGCCAAGAGCGCTATAGTAGGCTTTCATAACGTTTCCATAGCTGTGTTAAATATATTATTTTAACACAACACGCCAAAAACCTAATTATGGAAACTCATGTTGAAATGACTTCTTTTTGCATTTATTAAAGAATATAAGATCAGAAAATTGTTCAACACATTTGCCAAAAATCTAGTTATGGAAACTTATGTTCATATGACTTCTTTTTGCATTTTGTTAAAGAATATACGATCAGGAAATTGTGGAAACGTGTGTATGTTTCCACAATTTGAAAATGTATCCACAGTGTGGCCGTGTGCATGTCGATGTATCCACAATTGAGTAAAAACATGAACACACACACACACACACACACACACACACACATACACACACACACATACACACACCTCATTAGGTTTCAGAAACTATAATGCCACATCTCTTAGATCAACCAAATCTGAAGAAAGAGATGTGCAATGTAAACACAGCTTCACTTACAAGAGTCCAGGAGGTCCATCTGCTTGGAAGTTAAAGGCTCCATACTTGGAGGGTGTTAAGCACCCTCACTCCTCTGATTCAATTCCAATGACAAAATCTAACAATGGATAACCTATCACTATGATTAAACAATTTAGGTACATTAAATTATGCCTTGACAAGATCGTTTTAAAGTGGTCAAATTTTAGTTATCTAAATACCATCAATCAGGTTAACTATGATAACAAAATCTGGTGGATTGTACATCTATAATAAAAAATTACGATAACTTATCGTTAGACATTCATTATGCCCAGAGTTACCATGAATTTTAACAAGAGGCCCAACATTTGTTGCTCAAAATAGCTAATATAATCTTAACAAATTGGAGGATTTCTACACAATTTTACAATTGCTATTAAATATGATATCAGCATTTTCGTGTATTTTTAGTGTTTTCAAACCTATTCACAATATTTGTTTTCTAAACTATTTATATTGTAGATGGGCTATAGTAAGTTAATTGTTATGGTCTACGAGTTAAATGTTGTCATACAGCTTACATTTTTAGAGAAATCTAGCTTAAAGATTTTGCTAATTATTCCTAATAGGCAAAATAAAAATTATGTCAGATAAAAATTAATTATAACCTAGTCCAGGAATTAAAAACACTATAAGAGAGCCAAAACTCAGAAATAAATTCTCGTAACTATTAGTAAACATTTTAGGGCTGAAACCCTTCTGCTATTAAAAGGAAGAAATGAAGCGAGAATATTGTAATTTGGTTAAAAAGAAGATGCATGACTAGATAATTACTAAAATTTTATTCAAATTATAGCTTGTCTTTATATATTTGGTGTAATACACATTTCTTCACTCTTTCCCACTTTGTATGTTATGTAAATTAGTAAAATACTTATTTTTTAAAAACAAAACTGATGTATTCATTGCTGTTATAGATTCGAACAAACTGACCAGACTAAAGAGTGTGTTAAACCACATTTACTTTTAATCATTGCTCACATGACTCACAGCAAGGTCATGTCTAATAAATGTTTTTCTATTAATTATTCATATTGAAAGTAACACATGAAAGTAATGATAAGAAATAAGAGAAAAAAGACCTTCATAGTGAGCTGAATAATCTAGTACAGCCTACTATAAAGAGAAAATATTATTTTAACTTCAAAGAAGTTTAAAAATTTACGTTTTGGTTGAAAAAAATACATCTAAACAAGTTTATTTACATTGTTTTATGTTACAAGTGTAATAATGACAAAACATTTGCAGAATGTTAATTTTTTTCTCAAAAAATTCTAAAGTTCTTTACGTACTACATCATTGATCATCACCTTATAGCTATTTTAGTTATGCATATGATAAGATAATAACTAAGGAAACTTTATTCCTTACTACTTAATTACCTTGTTTGAGGTGTTACCGTCGAACAATCCTTAATTGTAGTTTACACTATCTTATATGACGCGTTTCGACTATTTGTCAGTCATTTTCAAATATAAAAAAACACATAAACACTTAACAACACATATTAATTCACATTTAAAAACATACATATACGGATGACACGCGTTGTCAGTGACCGTTCTCGTTGACTCACGATCGTCAATAGTGTAAACTACAATTAAGGATTGTTCGACGGTAACACCTCAAACAAGGTAATTAAATAGTAATTAATTTTTATAAATCCAGTTGGGCTATAAGCAAACATAATGGAACTTTATTCCCTTATATTGAACTAATAACTTTATTAAATAAATCATCTGAAAATACACAACATTTTGAATTTGTATAGGAACTTTAAATAAATAAAACATTTTAGGACATTGTTAAATTTTAATTGTGAATACTAAAACTTCACAAAATTTCAAGAATTGATAATTTTAAACTGATATTTCAAATACAATTGTACAAATTGATGAAAAATAGTAAAAGAAATAAAATCTTACGATATAGGTAAAGTGTCATCTATGTAAAAGTGACTGTTCGCTAATTACTTGCCATTCACTGATATTTTGTACGTCGGTAGGAATGGTTAGACTTTTATCAAGCAGAGTTTTGGCCAAAAGATAACCACTAAACTAATTATCAGTTGTCAAATTGCTATTAAATTTTTATTAGGTCAATCAGGCAGTAAAAAATGTCAAAAGGTTTGTTGGACAGTATGGAGGGAGCATTTTTCTGTTTCCTCACAGTTAAGTTCCAGGTTATAAGTGTAAAAGCTTCTGGCATTGAAGAGTGTATATATTTTTAGGCCATATTAGGCAGATTTCATAGGCAAGTACTGTAAAAAAAGTGACACCGTCCACGAAAATTGTTGAAGGTATTCAAGGTGATAATTGGCAAAACTTTATACTACACAAGAAAAATAATAGTTCGTATCAATAAGGTTGTTTAATGAATAATTAATTGGGATCGCCACCAATTGGTAATTTTTTACACTATTATTGTTGGTCCAATCTACAGTAGGCTAAATAAAATATACAAATTCAAAAGTTGAGGAGCGATGGATATATGAGTAATGTTTAATTGTATACTTTTACTTTTTAGCTTTATATTTTTTAATATTGAAAATAAAAAGTGCTAAGACAAGTAAAACAGTCACGAAGTGAACATATTTAAATGTTTTGAAAATAGAGAAGCAATGGTAGAAATAACTTACAAATGAAATTAATTGTTCTATTATTGCAACAATTATTTTAAGAGATATAGTTTTCATTTTGGACCAAATTAAAACTTGAAACCAATTATTGAAATTGTACTTTAAATAAAATTAATTTTAATAAATTACAGTACATGTCCTGTTAAAGTCAATGTGCCAAAGAATTAACTTTGGAAGTCTTGGATTTATTTATTGTAATTATAAATTAAATATTATTATAAAATTCTTTTATAATATTGCTACTTTATAGATTTATATAATTTTATTTTTGTTTTAGATTACCTCGGGAGATTTAATCGTTATCCGTGGGCAACCCAAAGGTGGTCCACCTCCTGAGAAACAGATTTCTCTGTCTAACATCAAGGCTCCGAAACTTGGAAAACGCGCTGTTCAAGGGTGTGTAAGTTACACAAGACTATGTGTGTAATTTTTATAAATATGTGTCTAATTGCAAATTTTCTTTAATTTATAAAACTTTGTTTTAGTAAAATATGTTCATAGGTAAAATAAAAATAATATACTGGTACCGGTAGTTAAGTTGCTAAATTATTACAAATGTGTAAGAATTAATGGTTAATAATAAAATTTTTATTCTAGCCTAAAGGGTACCATGTGTGTTTGAGGGAAGCATGTTTTGTAATTTTTTTTTCATAACTTCAAAAATTTAGGAAAATGTTTATTTTAATGCTACAGGAAAGATGAAAACTTGCTACAAATCCTTTTGATAATGGTTATAATTTAACCTACTTGACTTGATTTTTGTTTGTAGAGTTCGTCACCTGTTCTTCAAGTTGTTTTAAGTGAAGCATTTGGTTTGTTTAGGTTTGGTAAAATTGTACAGTTAATATGTTAGTGGTGGTCAAGTTTAGTGAAACTTTGATAATATGGATAATAACTGTGTTACCAGGGGACTTAAATTTAAGAAAGGCGGAACCAGATGGTAACAATGTTTGAAAAATAAAAAAAAGACAAAGACAAATTTAGTAATTAACAAGGCTCAAATTTATTAAACAAAAAAAAAAGAAATTTCGACGGTTCAGATTTTATCATTTACAAGCAAAAACATCCTGAGATAGACTATCATAAGCACAGCTTGAAAATTAACAAGATTATAATTAATCAAAAAGAAGTTATATGCCCTTAATGTAAAATATAATAATTAAAAAAAAGATGAATAGATTCTGAAAATTTATCCCCCCTTTTTTAGTTTATATAAACAGTTACAAAATTTAACAATAAAAAAAAAATTATGAGCACAGCTTAATAATTAACAGGATTATAATTAATCCTAAAAAAAGTTATACGCCCTTAATGTAAAATTACAATATAAAAAAAAAGATGAAAAGATTCTGATATTTATCCCCCCCTTTTTCAGTTTATTAAATAATAGTTTTTTTTTAAAACAGTTACAGAAGTTAACAATGAAAAGACTCTATAAATGAGGTTGATATTTTAAATTCAAAAAAAAAAATTACATTAATTCTAACAAGTTCATTATTAGATTAAATGTTACATAATATGATTTGTTTGTTAAATTTCTTAAATACTAAATTGGCCAATATACATATATATATTTTAAATAAAAGAAATTTGTTATAATATGAGAAGTTTATAAAAAAGAAATGAAAATTTTGAATACTGAAGTTTTATAAATTGACGTCAATTTTTTATTAATTTAGAAAATAACCTCTTGGAGGCTGTAAGGACCGAAAAGTTTGCATGCAGGCACCACCCAATAATTTTTTATATAATTTATAAATAGCTATACAAGATTAAATTTAAATAACAGTTTTAGGAACACATTTTGCTAAACCAGATCAGGTACATTTATTATATATATATATATTCAACAAGGTTCTATAAAGTCAGTTTTCAAAAAAAGGAGTCACTTTGTGCACTTGGAAAATTTCTGCTTTGTTATACAAAATCATGTTTTTCAAAAATAAACAGACAGAAACATGCTATTCACTGTTTTGCTGGAGTATGCAAAGTCAAGCAAGATTTGGTGTGTTTCTCCGACCAGCGTTTTAGCTAAAGCAAAAAACACGTTTACTAGTATCTGTGCAAAATCAGACATGTTGTAGCATTAATGTTCTTTATTAAAAATATCTGGTTATTTGTCAAAATTAGAGAATATTGATTGCATCACAGAAATTCATTAAGCTTATAATTAAATGCTTCTTAGATGATTATAAAGCTATTTATATATACTTGGTTTTGCTTAAAACAAAGCTTGTATAAAACTTGCAAAAATCTGTAAAACGAATATTCTGATCTAGAAGAGATTTCTTTAATAGTTTTATATTTGACATGTTCAATAAGATATTCTGATTGTTTAAAGTTTAACACTAGTTTGCACTAATTTCACATAATTGCTCAAAACTTAAAATCTGACTGGTTAAGGTTTTGTAAACTACGTTTCAAGAAATGCAAAAATTTTTATAATTATTTAGTTTCTGAAAAACATTGAATATTAAATAAAACATGAAATACATATTTTAATGAATAAATTTTAAAACATTAACAAAATTTATGATATGATAAAATCTGTAAATTTGAATACCTGGAAATCCTGTCGAAGTTTACGTGATCATGTGCAGTGAAATAAAAACTACACAACTATTAATTAGTAAATCAAAAGAACACATCACTGACTTGTAAAGCTAAGATATTAGATTTTCTCTATGAACTGAAATATTATTTTTCATGATGTAATTTAAAAAAAAAAACTAACGGAGTGATGAAGGTTTCTTGTACATGTTGAGAGTCCGGACAGAGTGCAAGACGTGTTTTATTAAGGCCGGATTCGCTATCGGTTGAACCTTGTTCCCAGACAGAGAGAGAGATAGGTCAGCTGATCGTCTCTGTCATGCGATAGGAACGACGGCGAGTGGACTGTCGATAACAGATGTACAGATTATTTTACTGAATGCTACAACTGAAAATGACCAATAGAGTCGGTCTTTGAAGCATTACAGTAGAACCTCTGTTAACTGGCCTCGGATTAACCGGCCTATTTCGTAAAGTGCTAGTACAATGAGAGTTTCAGAAAATAAATTGTAATTGAAACACCAAAGCGGCGGCGAGTCAAACGACTTTGTCGATAGCGGTATCCCATTGTCAGCGGTGTATAAACAACTGCATTGGCACCCGTCGGTATAGCAGACATATACCGACAAAAACGTTTGATAGGCCGCTTTTTTCCCTACTAATCAATTAGTACATACATTATAGAAAATATAACATTTCTTTTCAGTTTTCTTCTTGTCTTTGACTGGTTATGTACTACATATATAAATAAAAATAAGCGAGTTACAAAAACGGAAGCGTGTGTTGGTTTTGTTTGAGACGTGGTTAAATGTGTTAAAAAGACTTGACAGAGGGGAACCTGTAAAATAGACTTGTGACGAGTTTAACGTGGGAAAAAGTACCATCAACGATTGGCGACGAAATAGACAATTGATTGAAGATTTTTGTTCAAAAATTGAGTTTGAAAAAGTTCTTGCAATTCGGTGCACTAACAAAAACCAGTTTGTGACATCATCGACGAAGCTCTTTGGATGTGGTTTGTCCAAGAACGCCTGAGAGGAAGCCCCATTAGTGGTCCAATTTTGATTAAAAAAGCACTAGTAATTCACGGTAAAATCTAGAATGCACCAGCATTCTCCGCTAGCCAGGTATGGCTTGATCTTTGGAAATAGCGTCATGGGATTCGTTTCGCTCATAATATGTAGTGAAAAAATGTCACCAAATGAATCAGGTACTAGTGAGTACTGGAGATGGTAAGTGAAATAATTGTTTTTTAATCGGTATTCGTAATGGCGACAACCAAACGTTTTTAATTATATTTATTGTATAACAACAAGATTTTAGAGGTTTATTTCTGGACAAATATATTTTAACAAATTTAAAAACAGCCTAAAAAAACTTTTATTGTCAGAGTCTTTATTCAGTAAACGACTTCATGGATTTTGTTTCATTAAGCGTAGTATTATTTTAAAATTTTTAATCACACATGTTTCGTTATGTCATATTTTTAATATTACTTTTAGTCTACTCAAAGATTGATTGAGTAATTATTTACATTAATTAATATTTTCACTATTGTATTTTAATTAGTTTACTCCATTGTTTGATATAAAAATGAAATTATGCCTTTTGGTGTACAACTTGCTATTTGGTCTGCAGCTAAAATAAATGAAATGAAACTATTAATATTTTATCCACCTATCAATTTTTTCAGTTTTGTTTTTCTCTTAAAATTTTAAGTTACTAATTTGAAAAAATTATCTGCACAAATAATTTTACAGGAACGAGGAGACTAAAGATGAGCCTTTTGCATGGGAAGCGAGAGAATTTTTACGGAAAAAACTCGTAGGAAAGGATGTTCTGTTTACAATTGAGAAACCTTCCAACAGCACCAGAGAATATGGTGTTATATATCTTGGCAAAGGTGAAACACTAACCTTTAAGTGTGTCATTTTGTAAATTATTTTATTCTGAATGTATATATTTACAATATGTTTTACAACTGTATATATTTGGTTAAATTATATTCTACATTACCTTATTGCTAGTCCTATTATCATAAAGACTCTTAGCTCTCGAATTAGAGTGTTTGTGGGCTAGGTGTCTTTATTTTATGCTCTTTTCTTTCTTTTTTTAATAAGGCGATGGTGTTTAATAAGAATGTTTGCCCCAAAAACATAATGGTGAATGCTGTTATTGACTCAGCTCGGCTAGCCTAATCATTTTTTTAATCTTTGATTTACCTCTTTTTGCTTTGCTCACATTGGTTTAACTCTAAGTTGTTTTCATAATTACTGATTGCTAATATATAAAATAAATATTTTTATATTATAATTTTGATACCAATATACAAACCTATAGAGTTTAATGTGAATGAATCAATGTGATTACTCTGCAAAATTTAAACCTTGTGATTTTGACCCTTCTATAGATTGACTAGAGAATTTATGAGTCAATTAGCCAGCAAATCAGTTGTTTTATATTTTAATTTCTCACAACCTGTATTGAGAGAGAATTATGATTCCGCAGCAAGATTAAAACTAGTAATCATTATGTTATAGGAGTTGTTCGAGCTATGTAAATGAAAGCATTTTGAGTCTGGTATATTTAATATTGCTTCATACTGTATAATAATACAGGCTTATCATAAAAGAAGAGTGGGGTTTCATTAATTCATACAAAGACAGTAGAGAAATTTTGTGGTGTTGTATTTGTATCGCTGATAGCCTAATAACCCAAAAGTTTGTTTAACAGCTGTTGTAAACTCAAAATTACTTTGTTGTGGTACTCTTGCATTGTTGTGGTAGTGTGTTTTGTGTTTTTCTGGAGTGTTCTGTGTGAAGTGTGTTATTATGTTCTCTAATAATGAAAAAATAAAGTTTGTTTTGTTGTTGGCTGAATTCAAGACTGTAATTTCAGTGCAACATGCATATGTGCTCCATACACATATGGAGATCTGTAAACCCACATACAATTTTGAAGAAAATACGCGACTCGTCTAAAGTTAATGTTTGGTGTGGTTAATGTTTGGAAAATCATCTGATAGGGCCTTTATTCTTTGCTGAAAAGACAATTAATGGAATTGTGTATCTCGATATGTTAATCAATTATTGTATTCCTCAACTGGATGAATTCGAAATCATTCAACAACTTCATTTCCACCCCAGCACTTTAGTGCATTTGTCACACAGACACTTTGAATGAAAAGTTTGGATATCGATGGATAGACTGACAAGGACCTATACGCTGGCCTCCAAGGAGTCCAGACTTGACACCTTGCAATTTCTTCTTGTAGGTGTACATCAAAAATGTATTGAGAAAAACATTGTGACCCAAATCACTTAAGGAACAGGATTAATGAAGCAATGACAACCGTTTACAAAGACATGTTAACTAACGCTGGGACAGAACTTGATTATCGATTGGACATTTGCCGAGCGACTAATGGCGCACATATCGAAATTTATTAGTTATGTAAAAAAACTGTTTTAGACGACGATTTAGATAAATAAACAACATCATCTGTAAATAATTCTGTTTTCATTTAAATCATGTTCAAAACCCCACCATTCTTTTATAAAAACCCTGTATTTGATTATAACTCTCAGAGACGTGATTAACATCTCTTACGTATAATTTATTTTTAGATATTGCTACAGGAGAAAACATTAATGAGCAGTTGGTGGCAGAGGGTCTTGCGAATGTCAGAGGGACAGGGCCTGACGTAGCCAACTTACAGGAGGCTGAGAACCAAGCTAAGGCTGCAGGGAAAGGCATGTGGAATACAACTATTGATCGGTCTCAGGTGTGTTTTTAAAATTAAGTTTGAACATAAGCTTCACCAATGTATCCCAAGACATCATTTAGTTTATATTTTGATCACTAGGTGTCATTACTGTATTTCAATTTGGACACTGTTTGATTATTATACTTTCTTTTTCCTATTTAAAGATTGTTTTATTTTGTTTTGTTTTGCCAAGAATTATGAGATACTTTTTTAGGTAAAAGCCGCCAAAACGAACCGCTCATCTGCATTGTACACTTGGTCAGGAGTTAAAACCATTTCATCAATTACTTTTTGGAACTTTTCTTTGTATGGCTCGACCCCTTTAACATCCCATGACAGCTTTTCACCCATCACACTCAACAGCCATATACCAAAACTTCTTTTTAATTTGTCCAACTAGTCCTCACTGGCCTGGAAGTTATCTTTTTTTCCTATAGAAAGTGTAGCTTTTTCTTTTCAAATGTAAGAAATGTAGAATTTCTCCAGAAAAGGCGTATGCCTATTGCATTCTTGTAAAAAACAAAAATAAAAGCTATATTCAAGTTGTGGAAAACTGCCAGTTTTCAGTGTTTTCCGTGTACATTTTCACATTTTCATTTATAAAATCTTATCTTGTCACTGTTTTTCCTAATGTCATGAATTGTAGGACGACCGACTCCATATTCTTTAGCAAGACTAACTAACGTTTTACTTTCTTCAAGTTGTTTCAAAATCTTGTTTTTATCCACAAGTGATAATGTTTTATGTTTACGTTTATACTGTAGACAGATTTTTAACTTTCAGCACTGTAAACACATAAAATTATACTGAACAGTATATCTTTGAGGCAGATAAGGTAGACACATACATCGCCTACAACTGTTATTGACTGCAATAAGCAGTCACTTGTTTCTATTTCATGCTCGAAATTATCGAGCTACCCGCTTGGTAGCTGCCTGTAAAACGTTGGATTACTGGCAGGGCCAGAGAAATGAAGTACCGGATTATAGAGAGAGTACTGTACTATATTCTTATTAGAGGACACAAAGATTCTAACAAATATATTTCTATCTATGGATTACTGTCTTGGCATTATTTAATAAATTATTTAATTTATATTGTTAATAAAATAAATTTACTAGATCAAGTTATTTTCATATTCTGAAGTAAAACCATTATTTATTTCTTCACCTTCGAGATATTAGTTACAAATTAAAATTACATTGGTGAAAAAGTAATATACTTTTTTTCTAAGCAGTAATTAAGCAATGAAATACAGGCCTACACAATCCATTTGGAAGAATTTTGTATGCTTAGTAGTAAATCCAAGAAGGTTTTGCTTAATGAATCATGTACTCATTATTTTTCTTAAATGAATTAAATCAGAAAAAAAAAAATTCTCAGTTTCATTCTCATTCTCATCTTGACAATAACTATTCTCGTTCTCATAAGCTATTTTTGTTTCTAAGTCTATATTCTTGGCATTTCTCGATCTTGTTAATTTATGTTGAAATATTTCTTGCTTTCTTCTCGAAATCAAACAATCACACCCTTAAAAATTACATAATTGAAAATTGGTGTTTTCAGTAGCAAAATATAGAAGTGGTAAAAATAACTTCAAGCTAGACAGCAAGGCAGGGAAAACAGATATGACCTCTACTGCACAACAATGTCAGCCAGTGAGATTGGCTGCACAAGACGAGGGGACAGATGAGTGGCGATACAATGGCAAGCTGGTGTCGAAATGACTGGCCGGTCAAATAGGACAGATGAGCGCAAAGGGTTAATAAGGCCCGAAACTTGCTTGGTTTTTGTTATAAATATGTTCTCATCATAAATCGTATTTGGTTAAAAAGAAGTTTTTATTTGACAATGGTCAATGTTATTTTTGTTTTTTGACAATTATCCTTGAACTGTAATTTTTTTTTATTTGGGATTTTCCACATAGGTTTGGGTAATTAATTTTCACATTTTACTAAAATTTAAATGAAATTGTAGCCAATTTTAAGAATATTGTAATTTTTATGTTTTTTATGGCAGCTACCCCCGAATTTTGCCTTGTCAAAAAAAAGAGAAAAACTTAGCTAGATTTGACCAAAATAAGCTCACAGAACAAATGTGAATAAAATAAGTTCATATGTTTGGGCTGTAGAGCACTGTTACTACTGAGACAGTTTCATTTATTTAATGGCTGATCAAATAATAAAATTAGTCAAAGGGATGAGTCATGCATATAAATAAGCCTAAAATTCGTCCTTTATGGACAGGCAAGGTTTTACAAACAGTAGGATGATGTAATGCTAACCCTTATTAACAAAGCATCATGTTTGGACAAGAACAATTCTGTATGAACTGGTAGTTGTTTATATGTTATTTAAAAAATATATTAAAATGTTAAAAGAAATTTTAATATATTAATATAACTTTAACTGTAATAGTTTAGAAGTTATGGCTTAACCCTTAACGGGCGGCTAGCGCCTTTAAACGCGGCACGACCCAATATCTAAATGCGGTTATTGCCTTTAAACGCAAAAACACACACATAATTCCATAGTTCACAAAACTTCCAATAGAGTGCAGAGTGATGTTCATTGAGTATATTTAGACAACAAAAAAATATAAGCAACGTCTGTGAGGTCTTATCGATCTGTGTTCTATTGCCAAAGCAAATTAAATCTACGATCCCAAGTGTTCTTACCGCGGCTTAAGCCTATAGACACAATCTGTTTTACTAAGCTGTTTGTTGTTTATTTGAATTGTTCGCTGACTGATATCTATTCCAAAGTTTTACTTTCGTATAAGTTCTTGTTTTTTTTTTTTTTTTTTTTGTTGTAAATAAGTGTACTTTATTGATATTTTTGTTTTGTATTTTATATAACAATAATAGCAAATCCTGATGACCCCGATTTTGATTTTTTGTAATCGGGATGCTAAATACTTCCTTTTTAAATGTCATTGATGTGGAAAACCTAGAATTAGGGGAGGCAGAAAATAATATTCTAAATAATGTTAGTGACAGTAAAAATGAAGTAACAAGTGATGATGAACTGTATGTTTGTCCTAGGCCTTCAACAGTGCCAACATCTAGGCCTAGAGATGATCATTGGTATGATGTTACAAACAATGACCCAGGACCTAGCCATGAAATACTAATTCTACAATGTTAATCATGGACCTTGTTTACCCAGTACTTTTGATTGTGAAACTAAACCAATAGATCATTTTTGTTTGTTTTTTAATGATAGCCTGGTGACTCATATATGTGATGAAACCAATTTATTTGCAAATAAAAGAAAAAGTGAAACCATGTCACCAAATTCAAGAATAAAGAAATGGTTAGACCTTACCCCTACTAGCCTAAAGGCATTTTAGGTGTGATTATCAATATGGGACTTATGCCGCTATCTGACATTGAGTCATATTTTACTACTTAGTGGGAAAAAAGAGTACCTTTCTTTCGTGACGTTTTTATAAACATATTTTATAACTAACACTTCAACCATCTTAAGGGACAAAGTCATAAACCTAAAGGTTTTCTGATAATTCCAATTGTAGAGCATATGTGAGAAATGTGTAAACTATTTTTCACAACAGGAGATTTTGTTGCAGTGGATGAGAGTACAATATCCTTCAAGGAAAAGTTAGCTTTAGGATATACAATAAAAATAAACCAACAAAGTTTGGAATAAAGGTGTTTGTTTAATCCAACTGTGATAATGGATATATCTATGATCTTATTTCATATTTTGGTTAACAGGAGTTAATTCCAAATTCAACTCTCCTAAAAACAACTCAAATAGTAAATACTTTGACTGAGTCTGTTGTACTGAAGGATCCAAGCAATCCAACAAGTGGACTGCATATATATATACACACAGATAGATATTACACTAGTCCTGAGCTAGCCACTGAGTTGCTGAAAATGAATTCTTTTATAACTGGGTCGGTTATGGCCAATTGAGCATGTTTACCTGCTGCTCTAAAGCAGTTGTATAAAAAAATGAAAAAAGGGGACATCTTTTCTCGCAGAAAAAGCAACACACTGGTTGTTTCATGGAAGGATAAAAGAGTCGTAACGATGCGTAGTACCAAGAACAAAGGTAGCAAATTACAAATGACAACTGTTGCTAGTAAGTGGCCAAATCAGCCAATGGTTTCCAAACCAAATATAGTCTTAGATTATACCAAAAACATGGGAGCAGTGGATCGCAGTGATCATTTTATACCGTCTTACCAGTTTATGCGCAGATCAAAGAAGTGGTATAGAAAAATGTTTTTTTTTTGCCTTTTAGAAGTAACTATAATAAATTCTTATTTATTGTATAAAAGTACACAAGGGAAATATTACAAAAAACCTCTAAGCCATGCAGACTTTCGGTACTCTCTTGTCAGAGACTTAGTTGCAGAGAAACCAGCGGCAAGAAAATGAGGACGGCAGCTTCAGGGACCTATAGGGCAATGCCTTGACGAGAAACAACATTTTATGGGAAGAAATAAGAAAGCTGTGAGGTGTTATGTATATGCCAAAAAAGGAATAAGAAAAGAAATCATTTATTTTTATAAAACTTGTGTGTCAAATCCAAGCCTTCACCCTGATGAGTGTTTCGAAGTGTACCATACAAAAGCTAATTAGTTAGGATCAACCTGAGATTGTTTTTATTGTTATGTAAAGTGCCTGAGTATGAGTTTGTAAAGTGCAATATTGAAACAACAAAAAGAACAAATATTTTATGTATTCAGTTTTTGACTAATTGTAAATTCTGCCAAGTTTAGTTTAATTTTTCTTTAATAATTAGTAAAAAATTTTTTTTAAAGTTTAAAATTATTTGAGTATTTTTTGTGTGTACTACTTGCCCCTAAGTATCTATATTTAAAAAGAACATTGAAAAAAAGAGAGAAAAAAGAAACAAAAAACTAAATGAGCGGTAGTCCATATTTTAACTTAGCACTTTAAGGGTTAAAAAACATCAAGTCAAAAATCAAAAACTTGATTATTTGAAAATTGTAAAGTTTTTAATGGTAATACATTAAGCTAATGTATATTTTAAAACAAAAAGAAACAGATATATATATATATATATATATATATATATATATATATATATATATATGTATTAATAGGGGGGGGGGATTTTTAATTAACAAAGTTAAGGGGAAAATCAGTAAACCTTGATAACGAATAACTTTGCTAAGAAAAGGACTACATCAAAAAACTAAAAAGATTCTTTCATTTCAACACTTAGGCAAAAAGAATCCAAAAGAGAAAGGAGAAAAATCTAAAAGGATCAAAAGATGGTTAAAAGAAAAATATGAAAATCTTTAAATACGAATAACTCAGATATTGCCCTAGAACTTTAATTCAAGTTTCTATGGAATCTATAAGCCATTAAGAAAAAGAGCTACTCTCACATTTAGGAAATCTTGAGCCAATAAAAAAATATGGAAATTAGAAGAAAATACACAAAGACAGGTACAGACAAGTAGAACTACCCCTCCAGTGCAGAGGATGGTTGCATACCAAGGGGAGGAGCCAAATGCAAGTTTACAACTACATTACTTCAGAATGAAAAATGTTAATTAATGAAAAAATGAGTTATCCCCAAACAAAAGAAAGATATTACATTAAAAAGTGTCAAAGGATTAATTAATACAGTAACTGTTAAAAGGAAACCTTTGGAAATATTCTGCAAATACTCTTTCAAATGACAGTCCCTGAGAGTGGGTCTCCATAAATAAAAATAAAAGAGCTAGTTAAACTCATTACATTACAAATAATTAATAAAATTGAACAAGCAATTTTAAATAAAACATTGAAGAATAGATATTTTACAAAAATAACTGAATATCGTATTCTTGATTCATTACTGTGCTGGGATTTAGTTAAAAATAGTAAAAAAAAGGTTGAGGGAAGTAAAGTTTCAATTGACGAAGCATCGTAGGGCACAATAAAGCTAACATCAGTTATTTTAAATTAATTAAAAAATAAAAAAGTTCCACAAAAAGTGTGATAGCGTTTCAATACATCAGATAGACAAAAAGACATCATTCCAAAAATCAATTTTTTTAGACTCAGGGAACCTCAAAATGGATATATCCGCAAAAATCTCAACAATAAATTTTTTGAACAATCACATAACTTTCTCTAAATGACATATTTGAGAAAGTAAAGTGGATTTAATCTGATGGTATAAAAATCAGTTAAGTGATTAATAAATAAAAATAATCGGAATGAATAAAAATAATCGGAATGAATAAATTTAAAAGGTTCCAATTCACAAAAAATGTAAGAAATGATACCATTTTTTTTTCTGGTGCAATATTAAACTGCCTCTTTAGGGTTCTTTATCCTGAATTGTGCTGTTGAGGACACTGATTGGTGGTTCTTGTCTATAAATGATCTATTATATACTTGTGAGGGAGCCAAATCTTAGAATGAGGTGGGGGTCATTCCTAAGGTACATACTATAGTTGCCTATTTCCCTAACATTGTGGGAAATTCTGATGAAAGGTTCATTGGATTTGTTGAGGTCTAAAATCGGGGAATAGGTGTGAATTATTAGAGGATCATCAGAAGAGTTCAACAAGAAACTGAAGTGACCTCATCTATGGACCATACTTCAGTAGAGAACACCAATGAGATGGGATTCTGTATATTTTCAGATAGTTCTGTTAAAAATCATAGTGAGAGAATGCATGCGTATATATGAAAGTTTCACTAGATTTACTACTGGTAGCCTCAAGGAATGAAAGTTATATGTTAAGTTAGAGGTATAACAAGCTTTGCACGTAAGCTTAATTATATGTGTAACCTGAAAAAAAAAAAATCTCTTCATTATTCATTCTAAAATACTGCTGCTGGAAAACTACTATTACTGATTTCAAATTTCATCTTATCTCTTGATAATTATTATGTACATTCATTTGAATATCTATATCTGAAGTTCATTTGTTCAAATTGATTGTTTGTTTTTTTGCACCTTTAAGTACATTTATTATTCAAACTCATAATTATTGGAATAACCACAATAATAATTAAATTACTATATCATTTATAACAGTTACTGTTAAATTAGTTCTTTTAAAATTAGAGTTCTTGATTTTATTGTATGCATTTTTTGTTCCCAGCATGTTCGAGACATCAAATGGACTGTAGATAATATGCTAAACTTTGTTGACAAAGCTGCAGGAAAACCTTTCAAGGCTGTTGTTGAGCATGTTCGCGATGGTTCTACTGTGCGCTGTTTACTTCTTCCTGATTTTTATTACGTAACAATTATGATTACTGGAATCAGAGTAAGCAATTTTATATTGGAGAGTAATAGAAGTTTTGATGTAATATTACATTCTATTGCATACTCTTTTTTGAAAATAAATCATTAAAAAGTAAATAACACTAGTAATAAAATTATAAATTGGAGGTTGATAATATAAAGTTGATAATAAAATTAAAACCCTTATAATGACTTAGAACAATGACTTCTAAAGTCTTTAAGCCTAACTTAACTAAAATATTATCAATTTCACAAAGGAATGTTTTAAAAATCTGGTAACTTTGCCCTTGTCCCTTTGTAGTAATTTTTTATTTACAACATATTTCTTGTTTTAAGGTAAACGTCCCCGCCATATTAAATTTGTAGTCTCATAAGAACAATGTTGAAGCGTATCCCGAAGAACTCCTTCACTTTTTGTCCTAAAATTATGGATTATATTTCTTTTTAAAGAAAATGAATAAAAATGAAGAAATTCCGTTTTTTATTGAGTTTTATTTTTTATTTTACAATTTATTGATAAATCAACAAATTACTTCATTGAAAATTCAGCACATTTTATTATTTATACTCTCTTCATCAGTATTTTTTTTCAAAAATGTAAGTGGTAGGTTGTGGAAAACATATGAGAAATACACTATGCATATTCTTGTTGCCTGTTGCAATGATTCTAGCAACACAGGTGGTGTTATATTTCCTGGAATTCAAGATCTGTAAGAGCAATCACCTTATATTTTCATTAATAGCTATTAATCTTAGATCCTCATATGTTTATTCTCAAACAGTTATGAGATTATAGACAGAGACAGTGTCTTTACGTGGGATAGTATGCAGTAGATATGGGCGAAATTAATAGTAGCACGCTCTGTCAACTTGGCTGCCTCTTACTCTACACTCTTTAGTAGCAATCAGTACTTTAGTGTGACTAGTATATTATTGCTGCATTAACATTGATTTTTATCTAAATGAACTGTTTTTTCAAGACTAGGTTTAACTTTTGAAACGACTCTTGTCAATTTCTCATTTTTTAACTATCTTGTTTACATTTCAATTTCGGTAGTTAGGAATGGGCTAAAAATCATTTATATATTCAGAGACCTCTTCGACGGACAATTCACATAGGCTACTATTTATTTTTATCACATACTTTCTCTATTACGTATATGCAGTAAAGTAAAAAGTAGTATTTATGATATACCTTATATGTTTTCAAAACACATGGATAACTACTTCAAACATGTTTCAGAAATTAGAGTTAATATAGTTAATAGTATGCAAACAGTCCAAATTCCAGGGCTTTTTATTTTTGAGGAATGCAAGAGAGCAAGAGGTGGTAGAAGGGTAGAAGATGACAGACACGGCACTCAATCCCTTTATACCCTTTTATGTGAGGCCGAAATGATGACACATAGTTGGAAAATTTTTAGATCTCTCAATTCATAATCAATTCCGTATGATATCAGCTAAATCGTATTTACTTAAAAAATTGATCTTTTAATGGTTATTTTTCATTTTACCAATTATTCCTGAACCTTAATATTTTAACTTGTGTTTTAGATTGTATTTGTGTTATTAATTTTCACATTTCATTAAAAATTTAACGAAGTCAGTAGAGCCAAAATTATAATACAATCATTTTTGTTGAAATGAAAAAATTAAATGATTATAAAGTGCCAATAATAATTGTGGTAGTAGGCCTTTTTATGTATATTATGTATATGTTTATGTGTATTGAATTCAATAATAAAAAACATCAATTTCCAACAAAATTTATTTTATAAAAGAATGGAAATACATACTCCAACCTCCAAAAAAAATGGTTGTCATAGATATTAACCAAATGAATGAAAACACAATTTTCTACAAAAAATAATTGACGACAACAGGACATCATTCATTTGGTTATTGAAGTTTCCACAAGTGTAGCTCATTACAGTTGATTTACAATACTGTATTATAAAAATACTATGTGGACTTGAAATTTAAAAAGAAACAATAAAAAAAAAAAAAATATTCGCTTGGTATTGGTACAGCATGTAAGGAAGGGCGACATTTCTGAAACAAAAGAACTAGAAAAGACAAGTTGTAACAGTAAGATTGTTCAGCCCGAGACTTGAAGTACAGTCAAGGGTATGTTAGCACTATATTTGTTGCATGGTGGTGCGTGTATGTATATGCAACATGCAAACATCCCTTCAAATAGTTTGGGAAAATATCTCTACTCAGTGTTAAATCCACAGCCAATAACAGAATATTTTGTCGCTTTTGCATCCCCTTAATAAGACTGGTTTACATTGACAATTTATAACTATATATATGAATTTAGAGGAATTTATATATTCTTTACCCCACAATATTCTGAAAGTGTTGAGTCTCTCTATAATGAAATCATTTAAAAATTTGACTGGGGTTGAGGGATTTTCTTTCTGATCCCAATTGTACTACCTATTGTATCATGTTAATAATCAATTCATGTTTGATCTGTTTACAGTGTCCAAGTCATAAACTTGATTCAGAAGGTAAACCTGATCTATACTCTAAAGTGGAGTTCGCAGATGAAGCTAGATACTTTGTTGAAAGTAGATTATTACAAAGAGATGTAGAAGTTGTACTGGAGTCTGTTAATAACAATAACTTCGTGGGCAGCATCTTACATCCTGTAAGTTAAACTCTTAAATTAATGTCAAAATTAAATTTCATTGGAAATATAAAGTGACACATTTAAATAATATAAAATACTGTTATTTCAGTCTTTTTATTAATTACAACATGTGTTTTAGACTTAACCCTAGAACTGGCAGTGCATACTTTCTTCTTAAAAAAAAAAAAAAATCACAAAAAATAGTAATTTTATGCAAAACCTAACTTGTAACACATCATTTTTCTCAGAAATATGTATGGAATTTATTTGTGTAATTAAAACATAATTATATGTTACGGTTTTGGAGTAAGTATCGGCCGTTAGGGGAGTGATGAAACTGTCTTGGGGATGCGCAGTGGCAAAGAGAAAGTTTGAGCATGCACAACAACAACTCCTCAGTTTGTTTATGCTCAATTATTATTATTAAGACTGGGGAGAGTGTTTTAAAAGCGCCTCCTGCACTGCGACCTAATTAGATCTTTTGTGCCCCCCTCTTGTTGGACTCAGGAGAGATCTATGTCTTTGACAAAATTGATCGAACTCCTGGTCGGGAGGTTTAGTAATTCTTCTTCCGAAATGAAGATAAATTCTAGAAATTTATGTCTTTTTTGGCATAAAGCCGGGCACTCCATGATGATGTGTTCCATGCATTCCACTTCTTCACCACAGTACCTGCAAGTATCATCGTCCACCAGGCCCATCTTACTTAAGTGGTACCTGCAATGGATATGTCCTGTTAGTATACCACAGAGGAGTTTTAGCTCTCTTCTGCTTAGGTTTAGCACTTCCTTCCCTCTCTTTTTATTAGGGCTAAGGAACTTCTTGGAATGTATTAGACCCGGCAATGCATTCCAGGTTCTGTTGATTACTTTGTTGGCCCAGTTGGTAATAACCTCCTGGTAATCCCTAGGGCCAAATCCATACATAGGAAATGGCCCTGTAAAGGGTTTAGATGCACCAAGTTTAGCTTGCTGATCTGCTTCCTCGTTGCCTGCTATTCCCTCATCCCCTGGCACCCAGACAAGTTCAATTTTATTCTTGTCCGCCAGCTGGTTTAGGGCCTGATGGTACTCGTGAAGCATCTTTGATCTCAAGTTGTTACTTTGAAGTGCTTTTAATGCCGCTTGACTATCCGACTAAATACTAATTATCTGTTTGCATTGGATTTTATTGATCAGATGATTTGCCACCAAATGGATGGTATGTACCTCTGCTTGAAAGATGGTGGCGTCAGCACTGAGGGACACATGTCTTTTGAACCTTGGTCCCACCACTCCTGCCCCCACACCACCTTCCATTTTGGATCCGTCTGTGAACCATTTTTGGGAGTCCGCTGGCACACATTCCGTGCCTCCCGTCCAGTCTTCCGTAATGGGGAAGCGAACTTTGTATTTGTGATCAAAGATCATTTTTACTTTCATCTGGTCACTTGCAGCAGCCATATCCAATAAAGGAGTGGCTCTGAGAATTTCCAGATGTCCTTTGAGGTTTCCTACTTTGAAATGGTATTCCTCATGTAGTTTGAGGACCTGCTTCATAGCTTCCTCCTTAATTGCAACCGGTAGGGGATCCAAGCCTAGAAGGATCTCCATCGCGGCAGTTTGTGTTGTTTTCATGGCACCTATGATGCTTCTTAGACATGCTAGTCTTTGCACTTTAGCCAACTTTGCTTGCGCGGTACTTTGGTCTACCTTCCTCCACCAAACTGCTGACGCATAGAGGATAGCGGGTCTAACGACCTGCTTGTAGATCCAGTTATTAGCTCTAGGATTCAGACCCCACGTTTTGCCAACCATTTGGCGGCATGACCATAGTGTTTTAATGGCCTTGTTGGTCGTCTTAGATAGGTGACTCTCCCACGTTAACGTTTGGTCCAGTATCACCCCAAGGTATTTTACCTCCTTAGAGAGGGGAATGGTGGTTCCACTTAGGTGAAAGCTGGGTAAATTTAATTTCCTTCGTTTAGTAAATGGAACAATAGTGGTCTTTAATGGGTTTATATTCATGCCCTCTTTGAGACACCAGTTTTTTTGTCATGTTAATGGCTTTCTGCATTCTCTCCCCTATAACGGAGTCATGCTGGCCCCTCACAGTTATGGTTATGTCATCAGCATAACCAAGAACGTCAAACCCAGCCCTGCTCAGGTCGTTTAGTAGTTCATCCACTACCAGCGACCACAGCAGTGGGGAGATAACTCCCCCTTGTGGGCAGCCTCTTGTGGTACCTACCTCATGTATACCAATGCTACCAATGCTGGTGGATACATGTCTACCCATCAGCATGTTATTTATCCATTGAATGATAAAGTTGTGAATCCCTCTTTTACTGAGAGACTGTGTCATTGAGTCATAGGAAGCATTGTCAAAGGCGCCCTCTATGTCCATAAAGACTGATAGGGCTATCCCCTTTGACTCATGTGCTTCCTCTATGGCCTTGACAAGTTGATGCAATGTCGATATTGTTGATTTGCCTTTTTGGTAGGCAAATTGGTATTTATGAAGAGGTGCAATTGTTATAATAACCTCCATTCTAATGTGTTGGTCCACTAGTTTCTCCATTGTTTTAAGCATAAACGACGAGAGACTAATTGGACGGTAAGACTTTGGGTCGTCTAGGGGTTTTGCACCCCCCCCTTGTATAGAAATATGACCATTACTTTCCTCCATACTTGAGGAACGTGGCCATATAACAAACTGGATCTAAACATTTTGATCAGTATTGAGATTAAGATGTCCTGCCCTCTCTGAATGAGTGCCGGGAACACTCCATCAGGGCCTGGAGCCTTAAAAGGCTTAAAGGACCCTATGGCCCACTTAATCCTTTCAGGCGATACAATCTTGTTGACAATGGGACAGTCCATCTTGAGTTCTGCTCTACTCCTTATGGAACCATTGTACACCCTTGTTTCTTCAGGTGCTATACAACCTGGAAAATGTTTTGTTAATAAAGCTTCCGCAGTTTCCTGGAAGATTGATGTTATGGTGCCATCTTCACGTTTAAGTGCACCAATGTTTACTTGAGTACCCTTTGAAAGAGCCTTCTGCACCCTGCTAATTTCAGGTGCTTCATTAAGATTCTCACAGATGGTCCTCCATGAGCTACGCTTCGATTTACGAAGTGTTACATTAAACTCAAAAAGAGCCTTACGGTACTCTCCCCAGTTATTTGTTCTCTTCGCTTTATTAAATTCCCTTCTGGCCTTGCTTCGTAGTTTACTAAGCTCATTGTTCTACCAGGGTACTTTACTGTTAGTTTTTTTTGGTTTTGAGAGGACAGCTATCCTCAAAGGCCCTCATTATTGCCTCCGTTGTGAGGTTAGCTGTACTCTCCAGGTCGTTTATGGATCTTATTTTTTGTTGTATATCCTTCGCACCATTTTGTAGGGAACTTTTGTATCCCACCCAATCGGTCTTGCTAGGAACCCTATATGTTTGGTTAATCACGCTACAAGCCCCCACTTTGAACATGATCATGAAGTGATCAGAGAAAGAAGCCTCCACAGACACTTCCCAATCACATATTAATTTTGAAACTCCTCTAGACACTAAGGTTAAGTCGAGTACCTCCTGCCTAATAGAGTTTATAAATGTTGGGCGATTACCCTTATTAGCAACCACCAGTTAGTAGTAAGTAAGTATTCATAAAATGACTCACCTCGATCATTGGTGTCGGTGCTCCCCCAGATGGTATTGTGGGCATTGGCATCGACACCCAGGATTAGGTGTTTCCTGTTGGCTTCGCAGTAGCTGACGAGTCGTTTCACCGTTTCTGGTGGCGCCTCCTTCTCCTCTCCAGGAAAGTATGCTGAGGTCAAAACTACCTCCTTCTTATCTCCAGGGACACTCAGCTCTGCCATTACAGTGACTGTATCAGCATCTGTAAATTCTGAGAGAATCATTACATTGATGGTTTTGTTGATCAGAATCGCCGCCCTCGGATTGCAGGGTAGATCTATCATAAATCAACTTACAGTTTTTTGTGTTTAGTCCACAAATTCGTCCCCCATTGATCCAGGGCTCCTGAACTAGTCCCACCATTTTTGTGCCTTGGGCGAACCTTTTGCATAAGGTGGCAGAAGCAGCCTTCGCATGGTGGAGGTTCACCTGCACGCACTCCATACCAATTTCTCAACCCCACCTTCTGGCTTTGAGGCGCTGCTTTCGTCCGCCTCCACTGCCACAGGTTTGGGTGTTTGGTTTGAGGGCTTGTTCACCTCCATATTTTCCATTTTTGTTTTATTATTTGGGTCCATTTTGTTCCCACTAAGCAGTAAAAGAGGAGTTAAACAGTCCATCCAGCAGAGCCTCTTACTAGATAAGGTTATGTACTACTGGAGGTCACCTGGTATCCAGAGTTCGCATATTAGCGACTGATTACCCATCAGCCATCCATCCATCGGCATATGCTGTTCCACCTTGGATTGGGTTATGGTTATACCGCCATATTCGGTCGTCAGAGCCTCGTCAGTTAAAACAGGGTGCACCAGCGAGAAGGTGAGGTTGACACTTGGATAGGAGAGGCTATATATTGCGCATCACTTCCTATTGCACCCCTATGCTCAATTATGTTAAGGGTTTCTTGTACGGGTACATTGGTGAAAAGACTTTCTACATCAAAACTGACTAATCTATCTTCCTCATTTAGTTTTATATTTTTACATAATTCCACAAATTGTTTAGAGTTTTTTACAAACGCATCATTTTTCCCTATTAGTGGATTAATTATGCGCAAAAGGTATTTGGATAGTGCCCTGCATGGGGAATCACGGGAACTAACAATAGGTCTTAGAGGGATGTTAGATTTGTGTATTTTAGGTAAGCCATACATATGGAGTTTAGAATAATGCGGTGTTAGTGAAGTATGAAGTTGATCGGAGAAAAAAGACTTGTACTTCCTGAGAGTGCTAGCAACTTTGTTCTCGAAACCAGTTGTGGGGTCTTTATTGAGTAAGGTGTATTTACCGGCATTGAGAG
The DNA here is from genome assembly GCA_963513935.1 of Aphrophora alni. NCBI lineage: Eukaryota > Metazoa > Arthropoda > Insecta > Hemiptera > Aphrophoridae > Aphrophora > Aphrophora alni. Next base: position 118,946,937 of record OY740766.1, on the reverse strand, counting down.
TTTCAATAATTTTATTGTCATAGAACCAATAAATTACCGCGTCTAGAACCACAGTGGCATTACCTTTATCCGCGGGTAAGATTTTCACCGATTTATCGCGTTTTAATTTAGACATGGCCTTTAACCCTCAATCTGGCACATGTTAATGTCTTAAAAATTCTTCGTTCGTTTAAAAATTAATAAAATATATTATTTGTATACAAAACCTAACTTATAAGATATCATTTTTCTCAGAAAGATGCATAGAATTCATCTATGTAATAAAAAAAAAATTTTTTTGAAACGGTTTTGGAGTAAGTATGTTAGATGTCAAAAATGATATTAACTTTTTTTCAGAAAAACCTGTATCACTCAAAATCAATAGCTTACTACCTATTTCTAAGATATACACAATTTTTGTGTATTATTTGTGAATATATTTAGGAAAAAAAATATATAAATTTGTTATATTTTCAAAATGTAAAAAAATATTTTACGTAAAAACTGAATTTTCTCTTTATTTTTTCAAAAAAACATTAAAAATAGTAAAATATATTTTATACAGAACTTCTATATATCATTATGTCCAGAAAGGTGCATAGAATGTAGGTGTGTAGTGAAAAAAAATGTTAGATGTATTACATTTGGAGTTTTTTGGTCAAATACCAAAAAATCGAAGAGTAACGGAGCAGAAATTTCACAAAAATGTTAATGAATAACATACTAATGGATTTATCTGAATTTTTTCAACCATTACTTGACATTTGTAATATATTTGTGAATATATTTAGGGGAAAAAAAATTGTTATATTTTCAATATAAGAATGACAATTTTCCAAAAATTGCTATTCTGACGCTTGAGGTTAGGTTTGAACTCTTGACATTTAGGCGTAATTAGTAACTTTCTAAAGCTAGGCCTAAGACAAAATCATTAGATTTTATTAAGACAATATACTTTACAAAGAATAAGACACATATTCACTTGTATAATCATATAAAACACTATATATAAGACAATTTGCGTATAGCCTAGACTTACAATTTTCCTTTTAGGTTATCCATATATAAACGGTACATTCACTCAAAAACATAAACTTTAGAAATAAAAACACATATATGGCAAACAACTGAACAAAGGCTTCAGACCTGGTGGTTTTTCTGTCACATTTGTATTTAGTCTTGACTGCTCATGCCTAGCTTTAAGTCTGGGTTCATATCTTATGTTTTAGGTAGGAATTTTGTGTACTCTTTTAAGTTTGAATTGATATATTTTAAAAGTAATAGTATAGCCATTGCAATTAATATCTATTAATCGATTTATGAATATGAACATTTCCTCCGGAGTCTTGGATATTGATATTCGAAATTTTGTAACTTCTGTGAAGTAAATTATTATATACTAAAAAAGAAACACGTTTACAATTATTAATATATTTTTATATTAATATAAAGCTGTTTGATGAACATGTAATTCTGTTTTTCAGAAAGGTAATATTGCTGAATTCCTTGTGCTTGAAGGGTTTGCGCGGTGTGTAGACTGGTCAATAGCCAAATTAAAAAATGGAGGTGAAAAACTTAGAGCTGCAGAGAAAGCAGCAAAAGAGAAAAAACTAAGAATTTGGAAAGATTATCAAGCCAGTACACCACAGGTTTGTAGACTTATGTTTAAGATATTTGTTATTACAGTGAAACTTCCAAATAATGGACACTGCTCGAACCGCATAAAATGTCCGCTATGAGTGTCTGCTATCGGGAAAGATTCAGTATATATGCCGGCTAATAACTCATGATAAACCACCAGAATAGCGTCTTGTATCGATATTGAACACGTTCAAAATATTTAAATGGTGAACCTAAATCATATATTCATTAAAAAACTACTGTATTTAATATGTACAGTACATATACCATATTTATGTTGTCACTTTTCGTCACTGAAAAATCACAATTAGCAGTTTCAAAATTATTCTAATAATATAAATTAGCTACAATTGTTTTGCCTTGCGACATCATCGCATCATTGGGCAACTGATAATTAACAAGTATTGACAACAGACTATTTATATATACACAAGTAACAGGAAACTGAAATACAATAAGACAAATCGGGAAGTGTAGGGGGAATGACCTAGCAGGTAGATGAAGGTAAATGAACTATGTTAAGGATGGGTTTTAGAAGGGGTGAAGAATTTAATACAATTTGGTCATTTAAGTTGAAAATAGGCCTAAGTATCAACTAAGTAAAATTATATATATATATATATATATATATATATATATATATATATATACAATTTTCACCATATATATTCACCTGGACATATTTTTTTAAATATTATGTACAGTGTTATTATGTTTCGTATTTCAATAAAATTTTAAACCAGTATCACGTCGGAACTAATTTTACAAATATATATAAAAAAAGAAGCTTTTAATGCTGAAATATTTGGTTAGTTTATACAGTTTAACTCATTTAGTAAAGAAACACATTTTTCAAGAGCATTGTACCATTTGGGATACGTTTCATAAAACTAATGGATGTTGAAATATATTTTAAGGTTGTTGAAATTCAGAGTTTTCTCCAGCTTAATTATATAAACAGTTTTTGTTTTCAGATCTCTGGCAAGGAAAAAGAATTTACTGGAACAGTGATGGAAATTATCAATGGAGATGCTTTAATGGTTAAATTACCCAGCGGTCAAACAAAAAAAATTTTCTTAGCAAGTATTCGGCCTCCTAGAGAACAAAAGTAAGTTTTTAGAATGCACCATGTTGTAAATGATAAGCTCAATAATTGCATCTAGTTAAAAATAGTTCTCTGTTTTAAACATTAACAAATTTTTAAAAAACATTTTAGGCCTGGTGAACCAAATTCTGAATCAGTAGATAAAGCTCCTCCTCCACGACCAAAGAATTTCCGTCCACTTTATGATATCCCTTGGATGTATGAAGCACGTGAATTCTTGAGGAAAAAACTGATTGGAAAGAAAGTGAATGTTGTATTGGACTATAAGCAACCAGCAAGAGAGAGCTTCCCAGAGAAAACATGTTGTACTGTGACAATATCTGGCGTGTAAGTTTATATATTTACTCCACTTCTAAGGACAAATTATTATAATATGAATTTTAATTTCTTCTTTGTAATACAGTACAACCTTGTTAAGTCGGACCGTGTTAGCCATAGAAAGAGCAGAAAACACACACAAAAAAGAAAATATACATACTATACTTACAATAATTTCCTTTATTATGGAGAAAAACACTTTTAAAATGTTTACTCATCACAATAAAACAACAAACACATCTGTGGACGTAGGCATGCAGCGCTACAGTTAGGCGCATCAGATGTACAGTCATGGCAAACAAACTCGGTTGCGTGAACTCGGCGGAAACATGATCACCGTGCAATACGCTATGATAAAGCAATAGTGCTACCAAAATGCATATGTTATATTAATTTATATTTATGTTTATTTATTGCAAACTGGTCCGGGTTACCCGGAGATCCAACTTAAAGGGGGCCGACTTAACGAGGTTGTACTGTAGTTACAACTTAAAACAAAAATATTTTCAAACACCTTTTACTGTATATGTAAACATAAATTGATATCTGTTTAATTGTTTTATTATTTATATTTGTGTTTTTATCTAATACAGATCTCCTTACAGACATGTGCAGTTACAAAATTTTAAAATGTTTCATTTATTTGAAAAAAAAAAATCTAGCAAATTTTGATGAAACTAGATATTACACCTGCATAATCAATGAATTTGCAAAATTATACCGATTAAAGATGTTGGCAATTAAATTTTATGTGTGAAAATTACCTAATAATATGAAATACATACAGGTCATATTTGGTTATTTATAACGTAAGTGTTAGTATTAAAGTACAGGCTGTGAGGTCAGTGATGAAACTCGATGCTCATAGGAGGGGCGTTAGGAAGTAGGGGAGGAAGCTCCCTCTCTTGAAGTCTGTGACTACACTTGTACTAGCAACCCTCCAAACATCAGTTCATGTTTACATGGAATATAAGATTTTTTGCTTAAGCTCTTATTTTCTATCTTCATGAAACTATAAACGTTATAAATAATCTTCCTGCTCTGGCTGTGGATCACTTTCCTCTCAACAGACTGATTCGCGGATGTTTTAAGTGACGATGACGGCCCAGACATTGCTGGAGGCAACAGTTACACAACACTAAAAGTACAATGCAATGTTTTTAGAAATGGCAGAACACAAACATCACTCATGGAGACCTAAGCCAACTGAGAGGGTTGTTGCCCCTAGTAGCTGACCCGCACATGCGAAAACTTTCTCTTTGCCACTGCACATCCTCAAGATAGTTTCATCACTTGCCTCACGACCTGTACAAAATTATTCGATTGTCTTTAAAACTCGAACATTTTTGGTTCTTGAATAATAATTTTGATTAAAAAGTCAATAACCCTAATTTTGTGTTATTGAAGTTTAATTCAATATTAGTTTTTAAATTAACCTTTGAATTGGAATACCCCCCTGCTGGCAGGCCATTTAATACTTTTTTTTTTAAATTCACAAAAAATAGTAATCTTAATCTGAAACTTAACTTGTTATACACTTATTTTTTATTTTATTTTATTTATTTTTTTTTCAGAAAGATGTGTAGTATGCATAAATGTTATATATATATATATATATATATATATATATATATATATATATTTTTTTTTGTAAAATTAGTGGAGTTAGTATGTCAGGAATCTAAAATGAAGCTGTTACCTGTAAATAAACACCTGTATATATAATATAAAAAATGTTATACAAAAGTTTTATCAATTAGTTGTCAATAAGATAAAAAATTTATCAAATTATTTTTAGAAAAAGAAAAAAAATCAGTTTTTATGCAAAAACTACAACATATGTAAAAAATTAGTCCTATTTTGAAAAATTCCCTAAAAATATAAGTATTATCCAAAACCCAACTTGTATAATACCATTATTTTCAGATAGATGCATGTATATAAATTTAAAAAATGATAGTTGTAAATGTTTTTGATTTAGTATGTCAGGAATCAAAAAAGTCGCAGGTAGTCAACGTAAATTCTCTACATATACGTCTATATATATCACCTAAGAATTATATAAAAAATTATATACATTTTCTAAGATGTACAAAAGTTTTATCATTTAGTTGTAAATAAGATTCTGAAAAAAAAATATCAATTTATCAAAAAATTTTTAGAAAAAAATCAGTTTTTATTTGAAAAGTACAAAACGGATAATAGGTTAGACTGAAAAGTCCCACACCGGTTTAAAATTTTTTGTTTAAATGACACTGGAAAGCTGAAAACCTGAACTTACACTATGAACCTAAAGAACTATTTTTGCACATCATGATTGACAGTGTATGATCGGGTGGGGGGGGGGGGGGGAGGACGTCCCATAGGGAGTACAAAGAAATTTTTTAATGAAAGCATAGTCTTAGTTGTACATCATTTTAAAAGGCTTTATTGGCAGAGTTTAATGCCACAAACCACCCTTAAAAAGGTTGATCCAGTACAAAATGACAGTTGTTCAAAGGTTTTACTAAAAAAGATGTTTACTTTTCAAATATTTTCAGAGTAAATGTTCCATTTGATCTCTTCCGGTTATTTGACAGTTGGAAAGACACGCATAAAAACTATTTACAGAATTTTGCAGGGCAACTGGAGGAAGCATTGAAGTATTCCTTGTCTTGGAGACAGATCTGTTGAACGCACTGGCCACTGTACAGTCCTCCGTCTACCGATCCACCGTTGTGGAAAAACAGCATTTTAATATTTTCTTACTTGTATGCCATAGTGTGTAGTGGTGCTCTTTCCTGATGAAACCAGATATTCTGAAAATTTTCTCCTAACATGTTTTTTTGAAGTACTGGCAAATATCATTTTGGAGCAAATGTTGGTATGATACAGAATTTAAATTTAGATACAGATGGTATGATACAGCCTTCTATAAAGAAAGGACCTACCAACTTCATAATGTACTTTTGTAATATGACAGGCATAATGCAGTATTTATAGCAGTATTCTATTATTGTGGCTATTAATAAAATGCCTGTCTACAACCAAATAAAATCTTTAAACATCTGCCATTTTGTATTGGATCAACCTTTTGAAGTGTGGTTGCGGCATTAAACTCTGCCAGTAAAGCTCTTTAAAATGATGTACAACTCGGCCTATATTTTCATTAAAGATTTTCTTTGTACTCCTGATGGGATGGCCCCCCTCCCCCATTGTCCGCTTTTACTCATGGTGTGCAACAATAGTTCTTTAGATTCATAATGATGTAAGTACAGGTTTTCAACTTTCCAGTGTCATCCAAACAACAAATATTAAACCAGTGCGGGACTTTTTGTACACCCGGTATATAATCAAAATATAAGCCACAATAAAATTATTTTATCTACTTGTGTATTTTATGGCATTCCATCTGTATAATGAGGAAGACGGGGCCGCATAATAGCAAGAAAAAAACTATATTATAGTTTTCATTCTGCGTTTTTGAGGTTTTTAATCGCTTCCTTTCTCTACAGTAGTGTTCCAAGAATGGGAAACAGTCTTTGTGAACTGCTACATTACAGGGTGGACACCAAGTTCGGGTTCTACATCTGTCGTCTCTTTCGTTATAGCACACAACACAAACCCTTAAAGTACTGGACAGGACTTCGAGTTGGTGCAACAAATTAGGTGACAAACCAAAAGAAGATGAGGCGGCAATGTAGGAAGCGATGTGTCCGACACAACAGGAGAAGGACAAGGTGGTAGTTCGGAAACTAGTCCATCTACTATATCGGTCGTGAACTTTATTCTTTTAGTCATTGGATGTTGTATTTTATACAGTACCCAAGATATAGGATAGCCATGTCGACAAAGTTGTAGACTATTTTCCACCAGTATTTCTTGCAGGGGCTAGTACAAGAGTAATGGTAAAGACTTTTGTCCTTGACATCAACCCCACCCATCCAGGTGTTGTACTGATGGATCTTCACGGGTTTGGTTCTTATTATACCACTCTTACTGGTAATAGGTTTGTCTTCAGCATGACCTACAGTGGATATAAGAAGCACAGACTTATTGGACTTTTGCTTGTATTTCACGACAAGTATTTCACCTTTCCTAAAATACAAGCTTTCACCCACTCCAAGGTCAGCTGTGACAAGTCTTTTACTTAACTCTTTGGAATTTATGTTAACCGTTCCTGTCAAATATGTATTTATGACTAACAAAAACTGGCAAAGGTAATTTTGTGTAGAAGTTATCAGTAAACAAGTGGTTTCCTTTTCTCAAACAGTTTGCTTTCTTCATTGATTCTTCACAACTTTATAGGTGAAGGTTTCTTTACCTCTGGCCAAGAAGTCTGTGCTACTATAGAGCAAAACATACAGGACATAAGAAGTAGATGAATCTCACAACTTAAACTTCTTTATACCAGTACAAGCATGTCTCTTTTTAGGCCCAATGACAGAGTTTATTTTGCATGGCCTCCACGGTCACCCGATCTGACGCCTTGCGATTTCTACCTTTGGGGATTCATAAAGGATCGTGTGTATGTGCCTCCACTACCAACTGACCTTCCCGAATTAAGAAACAGGATTGAAGCAGCTGTTACAACAATTACTCAAGAAACACTAATCAAAGTTTGGGAAGAACTCGCATATCGTCTTGACGTGTGCCGTGTGACGAATGGTGCTCACATTGAACACTTGTAGGTTTTTCTGTAAACTCTTTGAGTTGCTTTTTCATTTGATGTGTCATTTATAGCGGTAAGTTTAATGTAATAAAAGTTATAAAGCGTTAAAACCCCACTATTCATTTTGAAACACCCGGTATAAATGAGAGCTCTCAAAAATGAAGGTCTAGGCCTAAAACATAAAATAATGACTTCACTGAAATAATATTAACTTGAAACAATAAATTATATATTTTAAATTGATTTTACTATATATATTCTTGTATTCACTAAATATATATCACAAAAATACACTTACAAAACACTAAGTGTAATGCCACACACTGAACAGTGTGAAACAAACATGTGGAATAACGGTTGGAAGTCGATTTTCATGAGGGAATCTATTACAGTCAAAACCGGAAAACCTAGACAAATAATATATCAATGGAAATGGCAGAATCTCTACTGTATAAGAGTTGTAAACCTTGTATCTGCCCTGTTTTAGAGTTAAGGCAGTGAAATGTCAATTCTTTGGTTAGGTTAGCTTAGGGTAGGTTACGTTTAAATCTACATCCTAAGTCACAGGTTATGTTAGGTTACACACTAATTCATGAGAGGAAAATTTAGCATACTGAAAGGGTGAAGAAGAAGAATACACGATATCAGAAAAAACCTCTATATATATTTTAATTTTTAGAATAAATCATTGCAATCGTTCAAATATATATAAATAATTACCTTGACAAATTTTATTTTATTTGCAAAACCTTAATCATTTTCTGCAAAAGTAATAAATATAATATATAGTTTTTTAAAATGGAAAACATTCAAGTGTTGTGTGTAATATGAAATAATGATAATTTTTGGATGAAAAATGATATCAGTTAAATGTTTAAATTTAATATTATTCATATGAGTATTACAATGGTATTTTTCTTTGGTAGTTTGACCACTCATTGTCTTAGGAATGGATAGCATAGTTGAATATGAATGGTTAAGTGTGATGTAGAATAGTTGTTCCAATAAATAAATGAAATATGATGTGCCCCAAATCCGTTTAGGCAGTGGGGTCAAAAATGAACTTAAACCTTTCCCATGTAAGTCGTACTACATCATAGTGAAATATTTTATTCATTCCTGTAGAAGTCATACTATGTGTCTTAAGAGTTAGACTTTGAAAGTAGATATCTCCATGATCTGTTGAATTTCAGTGTACTACTTTCTTTATTGCATTAGTTGATATTATATCTTTTATTTACGACATCTATATCCAGATGGCTGAAAGATTTATAACACTTGTTTTCTTTTTGTTAGCTGCTTTTTATGTTAGCTGCTTACCCAGTGTAAACAAAATGATGGGTACTTCATGTGGGAAAGTTGTATATAACAATCAAATTAATGATTTATTGTTTGAATACAGTGAATCTGATTGTGATAATATGTTTGATACTAGTGTTAGTTTTAGTCTAAACGTAAAGAAATGGGGGAAGAGGGTTGTGCCATTTTAGAGAAATAAAGCCAGAATATACTTGTAAATTTTGAAAAGTAACTACATTTTTAAATAATAAAAAGACAAGCAGAATTATAAAAAATATAAAAGAAAACAAATAATAATTTAAAAAATTATTCGATAATTTTACGTATTACTTTCTTTTTGACAATTTCTGTCCTGTTTTATCCCCCAACCCCCTCATAATTTAATACAAAACAAATTAATTCCTAGTTTGTAAAAATATTACTTATACTTTGATATCATGTATGCAATATTTCATATGCAATATTTAAAATGTTTTATATAAATCATGGGCACCTCAGTTTGTCCTTATGGACACTCTAGAAATGACATATTATATAAAAAGTAGTCTGAAAACCAGCTCAGATTGACCAGACAAAGTATCCGGGAATGACACAACATTGAATATTGACGTGGAATATGTCTCTTACAAATTTGTTATTAATATTATTGTTTGTTCGGACATTTGCCATCATTTGTGTATAAGAAACAATACACGATGTTTCGAAAGTATGAATCAACTCCCGTTATCAAGTGCTTGATAGATAATGATGGCAAATGTCCAAACAAACAATATTATTAATACAAATATTCCATCATTAAGTAATAATTTTAAATTTGTTATGATATTAGGATAGAGAATGTAGAGTAGATCCAAAATTTCGTATCAATTGTTCAAATTTAATGGCTCGTTGATATCTATGTATTTTGATTCATTGTGTATTGAAAGTTTATATTGGTTTGTATTGTTTGTACATATTTATACAAGCCGCCACGAATCTAGTTCGTTGAGGGAGGAGCCCGTAAAGAGCTTTACCTTAAAGAAACCAATAGGAACCGAGCAAGTTTGCCAACTTGTTTCCCGCTGTGACAGTGCTTGGTACAGCATTTTTTCTGCAGTTACGTTCATTAAAGGCGCTCAGAAAAACCATAGATACTGCATTTCATTTAGCATCACAGTTGCACAGAGCATAATTTAACGAACAATTTAAAAAAATAAAACATCTGTAGCTGGTTTCCTTCCTTATAAACAAATCATTACAAATTTCTGAACGTTAACAAAATAAAAACTAATATTAATTTTTGTACTGGGTTATTAATATTATTACATGGGAAATAAAAATGTCTGTATCACTGATTCGATGGAAAACATTACGATAAACAAGTGGTATGCTCTCTTGTCTGTGAAATTACTAATGATGTTGCAAATAATTACTTACACAGGGTGGCCACCCAACCGGGAAAACTGGGAAACCGGGAATAAGCCGGGAATTTTTGCAATCGGGAAAAAACCGGGAATTTCCATTATTCAACCTTGAAAACCGGAAGTTTTTCGTTGCAAAAAGAAAGTAACTACTTTGGTTTTAATTGCAGATTTTAGTAACTTTTTGCGACATTTAGTAGGAAAATGTAATGCAAAAATTCAGGTAAGTGGTCAAGTCCAAGTCCAACGTGGATATTACGCCGGGGAGTTGGCAGCTGATGTGTCGAAAGGAGTGCGTGGAAGAGAGGGGCGCAAGCGCATGCTCCGTGATGCTAATCCGATCGATCGACCAACGACAAGACTTCTGCTACAAGACTTCTGATGTTGTAAAGAAAAGAAAAAATAACAGTTGTCTTGTGTTTCATTCATTCCTTTCTTGTTTTAATGATATAAGTTATCCCTGAACATACCCAATCATTACATTGCTGACCATATTAATTACAATATCAAAATGTATCGTAATTTTTAAACTATTTATTCAATTATCAGTGAATCAGTCTGTAACAAAACCCAATCGGCGATTCGATTCGATATGCCCCGTCTCTAAACATAGCGTGTAGATCGTTCAGGGTTTTGCACTTTGTCTTGCCCACAAAAAATTCCCTAACATTTCCCATTGTTTCATACTCATTTGATTTTGAGTTTTTAATTATTCAGACTGCGTCTCTAGGTTTTGTGTAATACTGAAGGATTGTTTATAAATATGGTAACATATTAATTAAAATAAAGAGTAGTTCGAAATATAAATTAATACTAATAGGCCTGTCGCCAAACTGATTCCCGACCGGGAAATATTTTACTTGGGGCCGTATAACAATGGGAGAGAGCCGAGAGGCGAGGGCGGATGTAAACAAACCTGACCTTGAGGTGACGAGGGTTTTTTCTCCTTATTCCATTCAAGTTGGTACTGGACTAAATATCTACCAGATATGCTGTCATAACTAGATGGACAGTGGTCACATCACACTGAGCACAGTTTCTTCTCTTTAATTTGGGACTACAGTTACATTTATAAAAAACGTTATAGTTTGAACTTGTTTTCCAATAAAAGTTTGTAGAGTGTGAGTGGCAACTAGGCCTACTTCAACGTTGATTACTTCCGACTGAGTTTTAGAGAACTGACAACCCTAGGACATTGTCACTATGGGCCATATCTGATTCGTTTCCATCATTCTTCAAGAGATTTAGAAATACGATTTGTACGATTTCTGCTTTAGAAATTTGTTATTTATTGTAATTTAAAATTTTATTTCAAAATAATCGAAATTGTTTGTATTTTCTTAAGTAATATAATTACTTTCATATTCTTCTACGTACCAATAGTTCTATGATTTATACTTACAGTACTGTATTTTAATAGTAGGGTAACAAAAATAATTGACTAAAAATATATAATTTGTAACAACTTCAACATTTTTTAACTCGAAGGCTTAAGTGGTGAGACATTAATTAAAGACAACTTATGGGTTGAACCACTAAATAAAACACATTTTTTAAATCAAAGACGTTTCGTCCGAACTGTGTCGGACATCGTCAGTTTGGTTTATTGAAAGAATAGAATAAATGGTTTAAATATTGCAAGAAGATTATAAATTGGAGAGTGAAAAAACTCCTAACCTTTAAAAATGTATAATCTTCTTGCAGTATTTAAACCATTTATTCTATTCTTTCAATAAACCAAACTGACGATGTCCAACACAGTTCGGACGAAACGTCTTTGATTTAAAAAATGTGTTTTATTTAGTGGTTCAACCCATAAGTTGTCTTTAATTAACTTCAACATTGTTTAAATTAAAATAAAAATGTGTTTGTTAATAAACACTTAAAATTAAATTGGGATTTTTTAACATTCGGGAGTCTATAATGTCATATTGCGCCATATTACACAGCTCAGTTGATAGTGTGTACAGTGTGCGTGTGCACTGCCATTGTCTTCTCGGCGGCAACAACCCGGCACGGCACTGACAGCCTGACTCCCCCTCCCCCCACTACCGTCACTGATACAACCGTCGTTATACAACCGTGTAAATTGCCTTTTATAAATTGAAAATTTTAAATTGAATTTTCAAGCGTTGCTTAGGGCAACGTAGACCGTATAGTACCGTACAGTTTTCACGAAAATACGAGTCCCTGTATAAAATAATCAAGTCAGTTCAAAATACCTGTAAATGTTTTTTTTTTTTTTTTTTTTTTTTTAATGTTAGAATGCATCAAAATATCGGGAAATAATGCCGGGAAAAAACCGGGAATCTGAAAATGATGTTAGAGTGGCCACCCTGTTACACTTTGTACACTTTAAATGTATCAGCATTATAAGCAAGAATGTAATGTCTTTCTAGTACTAATATTAATACTGACAAATTTTAGAATTAAATGAAAATAACAAATGATATGAAAATATTTATTATTCGGAAACTTTCTGTTGAATCAAAGCTGTGTGTTCGCCTCTTTGTTTACAGTATTTCCAGTTTATGCGTAACATTAATTTTCTCAAACTCTTATCGCTATCCTTTATGGGAAGATACAAAATATTATCTCTATTGCTTCTGGAAGGTGATAACCATCAGTGCATTTGTGGATGACCCAAGTGAAGTAACCTGTCCGATTTGTGCAGATTGTATAGTTAGTTTCATTCACCTTTGTTCCTTTGTTGTTGTTATTAATTATTAAGAGTGCTTAATAGTTTTTCTTAACCAAGCTAATAATTCATATTATTTAGAAAATGTATTAGATTTCAAAGCAGTATATTCATCTTATCAAAGGATTTTAGCGTAATATACAATGTAATAATTAATTATCTTATATTTAGGAGAGATATAATTTGTGGACTCTGATATTTTGAGTCTTCAAACAGATGATTTATACCAAAATATGGAACCGATTTAAAAAATATATGCTAAAATGACTAAAAATGTTTAGTTAAAAAATAATACCACTTGGATTTCAGTAATGTGGCAGAGACAATGGTATCTAAAGGATTAGCAACAGTAGTTAGGTACAGACAAGATGATGACCAACGATCTTCTCACTATGATGCATTGTTGGCTGCAGAGATGAAAGCACAGAAAAGTGGGAAAGGTGTGTTTGCTAAGAAAGACATACCGAGTCACAGATTCAACGACTTTTCTGGAGTAAGTACTAGTGATTTCATTGTATGAAACAATTTAAAGTCCATGTATGAGGAAAACCATTTGAATAACGGTTTGTTTTCGTGTTTCTTATGATCTGTATCTTATTTGTCATTCTAAATTATTTAAAATTTAAACATGTTGTCAAACAAGTTTTATGGTTATCATTGCTTGATATTTTTGTTGTACTAAAGGTATTTGCAAAATGAAAATGTAAATTAAATTGGTGTGGAAAGATTATTCATTAAGTTTTGTTTATTCAGGATTTAATATGATATTTTATTTTATTTAATAATATTTCTGTGATATTGTATTCTTGTACATCGTATAGCATCGTAAATGGTCACATAACAATAACAGACTAACATAGTATTATTAACCCATTGCGGATCAAAGACGTGGCGTTCACGTCCCGCACACATGTGGACTGATAGCTCAACGACGTGACGTTGACGTATTGTTTTCAATGCGTCATCCAAGGTCAATGTTTGCTGTTAAAATGCACTCAGATGTGTCGAGCGCTTATCAGTTTGTTGTCCGCTTATCTTATCTCTGTGACAGTTCCTTCAAAACATTTCTCTGTTTCGAACAATAACAATAATTTATTTGTTTGAGACTAGTTAGGGGAGTTCAGTCTTTGCGTTCGGTCGTACCAGTCCATACCAAACTGAACTTCTAAGAAAAAAAGGTGTAAAGACAGTGTAAATATTTTGAAAATATGAGTGTGACATTATTCAAGTGACAGTTTTTTTAATATTTTTTTTTTTTTAATTTATTTATTTTTTTATATTTTATTTTAGTTTTTTTTTATTTATTTATTTATTTTTTCCTTCTAGAAGTAATTATTTATTGTGAAATACATTCAGTTATTGTAAAACATCAATCAGCTAGTACACGCAAAAAAACGTAAGTAAAATATTATGTATGTAACATTAGTTTTTATATATTTTGCAGTATAATATAATTATGTTGTAGTCTAATATGGTCTGTGTTATGTTTATGTAACGTACATAACAACAAAACATGTAGAATTTGCGAGCGAACGAGGTCGGCCGGTGCCGCGCCGTTTTGTGGAATTAACTCGTACCGTTAGGCCCGGGCGGGCGCTAAGCTTCGCGATCCGCAATGGGTTAAAGCAGGACACAACATATATCAATAATATACTCATGTACATCCTTATTCAGAATAGAGTAATATTTAAATTTAAATGTTTTTTCAGATAACCAGATTTGTGTCTCAGATAATTTCAATTTGGTTTAATTTATTGTATTCAGTTTTTGTGTTATTGGCATTTTGTAAAATATGATTTGAGAGTTAAAATTTGGAGTAAATATGACGACCAAATATTAAAAACGGTTACTGTAAAATTTTAATTTTTTTGAGAACATATTTTTCAAAATAGTTCATTAACTAGCCTCACTTAAAAATTGGGTTAATGAGGTATGAACAACATCACTAACCCTTGTCATTTAAAAAAAAATGTATTTTAGCATAGTTAAAAAGTTTTTATATCATAAAATATATACATTACCTCTCGTAATTTTTTAATGATTATAAATTTTTCTTTATTATGCTTGTGAAAAAGGTTTTGTAATATTTATTGCATGATAAAGCAGTAATAGTAGTAATACTACTAAAAAATTGTTTATCAATTAGGTTATATTGGGGGAGTTGGACTCTGTACTTCAACCAAGGCTTATTATTTTACTCCTCTGTGCACTTAACAGGACAGACAAGGCTTTGAGCCTTCAACGAATCTTAGCAACTTTCGTCCAATGTAACTTCACCTGGTTGAGTGGCTCCAAAGAGGCCTCTTCTCTTAGTCTCCAATATTTCATAGTCCTTCAAGTCCAGAAGAATGTGTTTGGCAGTCTCATCCGTTTACATAGGATATCTTCCTTAATCATGTCCAATTTAAGCAAGTGCTTCTGAAGTAGCCATTTCCAATAATAAGTGCAATTATTGGCTTAAGACGTCCTCAGCTTCCTCTTTTCATATTAGTAGTGACATACTTCAAACAGAAATAATCAAACTCCGACAGGACCAAATAGGCCTATAGCTCATTGGATAAGGGCTTATCCCCCTGAGCTAGATTTTGATGTTCAATCAAAATTTGAAGTACGAAACACTAAGGTAAAACATTGTCCTCGTAGGAATAGTACACCAATTGAATATTTTAATATTTTTTTTTTTTTGCCAACATAATTTGGTCCATGCTTGTTAGAGAAATTGACTTGTAAGCTAAGCAGGAAATGGTCAAGAAAATTAATTCTGCTAAAATGACTAGTTATAGTCGATTGCAAAGATGTGTCAATGGTACATGCGCGAGAAATGAAACTGTATGTATCTTTACTATTAAACAAGGGACTCAAATACAAAAACAATCCAAACACTACAACTAAGTGTTAAAGAATTCTCTTCTTTCCGGAAACATGTCCCAAAATCGTTTTCCAACCATACAGTCCAAGTTTCAAATAAGTTCTTTGCAAATAATACCAATAGGATACCATGAACAGGACAAATTTAGTGTTTTCTGTGATGTCATGAATAAAAATTTCAAGAAATATTTTGTTCCTGCTCAAAACGTGTGGCTTGACGAATCAGTGATTGGGACAAAAACAGGTGTTTGTACAGTATATATAATATATACTGGAAGGCACCCAGAGCAGTGTTCATATTTAAGCCAGGAAACAGATTTTATGCTGAGGCCAAGGCTTATACACAAATTAATTTAACTTCTTTAATTCTGAAGACACTAGAAAAACTGGTAGAGAAACATATACATGATTCCTTTGCATATAAGTCAACATGCATACAAGTCAGGTAAAGGGTGTGAGAGTACACTTCATAGTCTAGTACAAAGACTGGAAGAGACTTTCAGAAACCAAGAAGATGCCCTCGGTGTCTTTCTTGACATGAGGGAGTTTTTGACAATGCCTCCCATGATTCAATGGTTTGAGCCCTATCATAACACGGGATTAATACAACCATGTGCGAGTGGGCAGAGGAGATGTTAATGGGAGTATAGTTGTAGCTAAAGTATTGGGAGAAAAGTTGGAGATTTAGGTCACAAAAGGGTGTCCAGAGGTGTGTTCTGTGGTGTCTGGTGGTTGACACAGTTCTGGATCTTCTTTAATCGGAGGGTTACTACACCCAAGGATATGCGGATGATGTGGTGGTGCTTATCCAAGGAAAGTTCGGAATACCTTATGTAAGTGGTAGATCTCATGGAAAGAGCTCTGTCTTTAGTTGAGGGATGGTGTCGCAAAGAAAACCTCAGAGTTAACCTAATAAGATGACATTGATCCTATTTACAAGGAAGAAGATCACTCTGGATTTGAGTGAGCAAATTTTCTGAGACAAAAATTCCAAGCGTGGACAAGGTCAAATATCTTGAGGTGGTATTAGACATTAAATTAATGTGGAATTCACACTTGAGGTGCACTACGGGAAAAGCCAACCAATTAATGGCAGCAATGATGAGATATACTGGTATTGTGCTATGGGGTGGGGGGTGGGGGGTAGTGTGGTGGGTTGGTACCAAGCTGGGACATGCCAAATTACTCTGACTAGGGTTTAGAGGATGGCATGTCTATGCACTACCAGGGCCATGTCCACTACACCAACTGCTACAGTGGAAATACTACTTGACTTTTCACCAATTGACCTGTTTATTATAGTGGAAACAAGAAAAGCAGCGGTGTTTGGAGATTCTCACCAGTGGGGTGTGAAATATACCACATGGGCGTAGTAGTACTATATCACATCTCGGATCACAGTGCATACTGTGATATCTATTTTTTCAGCCCCTCTTCCTTTGAATATACTGTAATGCATCTGAGAGTCGAGCTCCATTAAGACTTTCAAAACAGCAGCAACCTCAGAAGTTGTAGAATTATTGTAGCATTGAGGATCTGATTACAATTCCCTGTTTAAAATAACAAGCACATCTAATCTTAAATTAGCATTTGATGGTTTTGTAAACCTGATTTCATAGACCTCCTTGAAATATAGGTCATACAACTGACTATACGAACTACTTATAGTATTTTCAGCATATAAGGGAGAAATTAGATGATCTAAACTCCAAGAATGTTGAAACAATTTGGACTATGACTATGTTAATGAAACATAACAGAGCCAAACTTTTTTTGGTGTTGCTAAAAAAAAAGAAGAAAAAAGTTGTATCAAATAATAAAGAACCATTAATTAGATAACTGTATCACTGATTTATTTAGTTTAAAGTTAAATAACCCCAGCAGTTTAAAGGGAAATTTTTAACAGCACTATTGCCATCTTCATGTCAGAGATGTTTCTATAGTATAGGACCCCTCACCTGCTCTACATTAGTGGCAGAATTAGGAAGCGCTCTAGCAACACTCCTGGCCTTTTTCTTTGGCACCCCAGCTGAGAGGTGTCACAGAGTTGCCTCCAGGGTGCTTCTGAGACCCCCTATACAGAGTTGCCTCCAGGGTGCTTCTGAGACCCCCTATACTCTACCAAGTTCACCATCTATGTGAGGTGTGAAATCAGCTTAATCTTCTTGTCCCATATCCACATATGGGATCCCATTCGGTCCCCTGTTCAACAAGGTTGAATCTAGTGGCCTTCTTCTTGTCAGAGGTCGAAAGATTTTCCCTGAGATTAGATTTGTCTGGTTGTTCATACGCGCCATTGACCATTACTGTAGCATATGACAGAGCAGGACTTCTCAGCATTTCATTTTCTCTCTAGGAGAGAATTAATATCGTGATCCATCCTGGCGCAGTCCTCACATCTAGAAGTTTGCTTAGAGAGAGTTGTTTCCAGTTGGGGGATTACTAACTGGAATATCAGGGGTTCCGTGAGTTATTCTATTACAGTAGAACCCCTCTAATCCGTCACCTTTGGGACTGGGGGCATGGTCGGAACGCAAAAAAAGGTCGGATTATCCGAAAAAAGTCAATATTTATTACATATTATATAAAGAGATTTTTTTAAAGTGAAATAAGTGATAAACGTTTAAAAGTCTATAGAATAAAGTCTATATATAAACTTTGCAAGTATTATAGCAAATCAATAGAAACAACACGAGAGATGACACAGCACTGAAGTGGGATGACACAGCACTGAAGTGGGAAAGCGATAACAAACCGGAAAGAATGGCGCCAGACGGGCGTGAGTCATCGGCAAGTCGGCACAATATCGCGAGCTCGAGTACGATCGGATTAACCGGAGTAACGGACCACCCGAGGGCGGATTAGAGGGGTTCTACTGTACTAAGTTCTATTTTGTCTATAGAAGTCTCATGAGAAGCTAGTAAAATTATTCATTCATTCTGAGTATACCGTACTCTGCATACCCAGAGATGACATATGAAATGGTTAAAGGAATTATATTTTTGTTTTGGTTTCAGGATGCACAGAAAGCTAAGCAGATTTTACCTCATTTAATCAGAGGGAATCGAATTGAAGCTCTTGTAGAGTTCGTAGCCAGTGGATCAAGATTAAGGCTTTATGTACCAAAAGAAAGTTGTCTAATCACGTTTCTCTTAGCAGGTATTTTATTCATTTTATCAAATGCTTTCTTATAGTTGCTGAATCATTATTAGAGAATATAAAATCCAAAGTTTAGTTATTACAATTTTCTTTTGGAAACTTTAAACACATGAGATAATAAAATGATTACATATCATGGTGACATTAATAATATGGCACCACTTATCACTCACGTTTAAATGTATCAGTAAATGGAGTTGGAATTTTTGTTAGATATTATTGAAATTTGCTATAAAAGCTTGGTGTAGAATCATTGGAAAAGTTCATTCCAATTGAATTGGTAAACAAATAGTTTTTTCAACAATACTCAAAATTTTCATTAAAATTGGCTGAACATTCGCTTATTTGTCCCAAATAATGTGTTTTGTTTGCAATATTTCAAAGCTTTGCATTTAGGGGAAATATATGAAAATAACTTGGAACTCTATTATCTCATTGACATCAACTTAAAACATTTTGTATGCTGTTGTTGAATCTGCAATATTGATTAGTTTCAAATTTTCCTGTCGATTGTGCTTGAATACATTTTGTCAGGCTGATTGAACTATTTAGCTGACAGCTATCAAAATTAAAATACGTAATTAAATATTTATGTTTAGATTTTGTATGGATAGAAGACACAGACTTACCTTGGAATTGTCCTTGGTATTACCTAGTTAGTACACAAATAGAAAAATGCACAATAAAACACTAGTTCTGAAATATTTTGCAGTGTTCACTTTCTCAATCAGTAGAGAGTATAAAAAGAAGACTAAATTGTTGTAATTTGGTTGCAGAGGATGGATTTGTGTTGAGTGTTGAACCATAGACGAAAGTTTTGTTATTATTTTTGTTATTGTTATTATTCCATCTTTTAATAATTATATTAATTTTAAGTAAACCTGTTGAGAGAGGAAAAAGGATAAAGAATGATTAAGGTTAGGTGGTTTTCTAGATTTTTTGACACATTGATGAGATAGTTCCCATCTTCTTAGTTCTGGGGGATTTTATGACAAAAATTATAAAATCACTCTCTCAGAAATGATGAGAACTCATCAATGTCTTACAAAATCTAGAGAACCTTCTAACCTTAATCTTAGATAAATCATCCTTTATCCTTTCCGGTTCCCCGAACGATGGTTTTATCAGATTAGTCTATTCAGATTAACCATTCAAAAATTAAAGTCTAGCAGAAAAATTTCCTGTTTTAATAGTTTTTATTATAAACAAAATGCCAAATAACGAAAATGTGATAAAGTATATACAATAATAAATATAATTTTAAAGTAAACTAAACTTAGTTCTGTTATTTCCTATAGTAATTATATATATTTACAAAATGTGTGATGATTTAACCAAACATCAGCTGCTAATCTAGAGTTGTAAAATTGTAACCCCACAAACGCACCAATCAGTTCTAGATCTATGTTCGATTCATTCACAGCAGTTCACAGTGGCAAGTAATATCTACATTGCCAATTCATTGTAATCACAGACAAATAATTTTACATTTTCCCTAATAATATAATGTACCGTAAAATTAAAATTAAATAAACAACGAAATGGACTACTGTACTGATTTTGAGTTGTGGTTGTTTTGTGTTTACAAAAATCAGTTCACGCTCAATGGATTGAGAATGTTATATTATTCAACTCTGTAGGTCTAAATTGAAATAAATTAAAGTAAAAGTCAAGATGTTTGGTTTCTGGTTTAACAATCCCTAATTATTTCCGATTGTAAAATAATTGCCTTTTCTCCAGTTTTGTGTTTAATATCATATTAACTAAGAATCTGTTATTCATTAAGTTAATTGTACTATAAAGTAGGTATTGTCTCAAAAGATCCTTTTGGGTCGCAGTGACAGGAGGCTGAGAACCCTCAGATCCCTACATAACTAACTGATATGAAGTATTATACAATATTTTCTGAATAGTATAAAAAAGAAAAATATTTAAGTGTAAATAGAATTTTTGTGCCGATTATCGATAAAGGTAAAGTAAATAGTTGAAGCCCATACAGTTCCTCTATCTATGCTTAGTCTTACCTACAACATAATATTGCTGTCTATCCTTTATTACATAACATACTTTTCATGATTAATTACTTTTCTTTTAAATTTTATACAACATTTAATTAGGAGAATAGGTACAAATATAGAAAATGGAATATAGATAACTACATTTATATTTACTATAAGAGTATATTGTTCTGTTAAAACTATTGAATCCAGATTAAAAGCTCTGCAGAAGTGGTTACAAATTTCATTGTTCTAGCATAAATTTATTCTGCAAATTTTGTGCAAACAATGCGTCAATTAGCCCTATGCTATTTGTTTAAGATAATTAAATATAAAACATTGTCTACTTTTTAAATATTTTATTTCTTCATTACGTAAATATTTGTTTAAATCTCAACTTTATTCAAGATTTTCCTTGAGCTAATAACAAGAGCAGTAGATCGCTTAAAATCTTGCCTATTTGAAACTGTTGTGTAGTGTTTTTTAAAACAACAAACTTTTTTTTCCCCTTTATTTTATCATTATTATTTTGTTTTACATGGCACATTTGAAACCAACAGGATGAATGGAACAAATCTATTTACTGTCAATTTACATATATCTCAACTTCCAAAGGAAATTATTAAAACAATTGACAAAGTTTAATCTAAAGCGTTGGAAGTAGTTTCTGTACATCTGTCTCTGATCTTCCCACAGTTTGAAGAGGGGAAGTTTATTTTAACTGGCGATAATCGTAAAAGAATTATAAGATTACCCACATTTACATTACCATACACTATATGCACAGATTTATATAAAGTGTAAGACTTTAAAGCAAAATATAGAGAAAACGTTTGGTTTCCAGTTTGACAACCGTCAATTATATTAGATTTCGAAAATCCTCTTTTATTTTTCATTGAATTAGAACTCATATATATTATTTATAAAATTTGTAGTTTTGTTAAATGTTTTTCTTAAGTGTGAAATAAATTTGACGACTTTTACATTTTAAGACTGAATTTATAACACTACTGAATTTATCAATTAAAGTTAATAACAATCTTATTAATTAGGTATAAACTGCCAAAGAGCTACAAGACCTGCACCTGGTGGTAAAACAGTTGTTGATGGTGATCCCTATGGTGATGAGGCTCTCATATTTACAAAAGAAAAATGTTTACAAAAAGAGGTTTGTATTTGTCATGTGTTATCAGTACAAGTTAATAGTTATATCTAATATCAGTAAAAGAGAAAAGAATCATGGGTAAAAACCCAACCAAGGCTTAACTGAACGAAGCATTCACAAGCATATGATCAGAAAGAAGTCTCACTGTAAGCTTTTAAACTGCACAGACTTTAGCGAACCATATAAAAAATAATATTTACAGTATTTGGATATAAATAAATATTGAGGTGGACTTGTGAGATAATATTAGATAGAATAAAACTCAGAACACATGATCTTACACAATTTTTGCTTACTTAAACACATTTCAACGACAAAGTCGCCATCCTCATAAGCTTTGTTTTGATTTAACTTGACTACACTTGGATAGTTTTTCATGGTGAATGGCACTGTATAATTTGTTTTGTGATATTTGGAATGTGTGAGAGAATATTCGTAAGTATTTTACTTGAGCTGGGATTGAGGTTATAAAGATTCTGTTACTGTAAACTGAATTATTGACCTTAGGTCTGTGCAGATAAGGAGATATAAGTTGTTCAGTGGTCAGTCTTAGAAGTTCTGTTTATTTATTTAAGAACTGTCAGTTTGTCCATTTAGGGTCTTCTATACAAATATTAAGATTTAATATTGCATGTTTATAGGAAATTTATATCTATTTTTAGGTACTTTCCATTTACGATTTACACATTTTACATTCTCCTGTGGAAGCAAAATGTAGGTACAGTTTATGACTGACTTTATAGTACAATTCTGATGATGTTTGATCATAATTTGTAAAAACAAATACTAAATAACTAGAGAATTTTTTTTCAGAATTTAAAACAATTTTTTTATTTTTGAAATAAAAAATAATTGAGCTTTGTCACATTGGAAACCAAATGTCTTATTCCCCATTTTTTCAATATTTTACCAATTTTAATTCAATTTCTACTATTGTTGTTTTATTGACAAAATATTATGTAAACCTTTGATAAAATATTTTGTAGCTCACGCTCAGATTTATTTATAAAATTACTCAATTTATATTAGTTATTTTGTGAATAATAAATATTTACATCCATCGGGAATTGTATTTAACTTTAAAAGAAATGGAGGGGGGAAAAAAAGATTGTCTATTAGATGTCATAATTTAATAACCAATGGACTATCACACTATGAAAACGTAATCAGTACACAGGTGTGTGTGTATATACCTGTATACTATGATAATGAAAGCAGTCTGTGGTCCTATGAAATAAAATTTTATTTAACTTGACAAAAATGAATAAATACACATATATAATGTCAGAATTGATGAATATTGTTGAAGAGAAAATTATAACAAACAGAGTGTACTGTGTGTGTTGTAAAGGGCACACAATTGCTGAAACAAGTAGGATTGTTGTTAAAAAGTATCTAGTTATCAGCTACAAGTATGGGAGGAGAATATGTAGGACAATATTTTTATTACTCTGTAGTACAAGTTCTCTTGTCCCTTAATTCTTTTTTTCCCCCATTGGTCCCCTCCTAGTCTACAAGCTAAAGGGTGGGAGGGGGGAATTGATGATATCAATGAACTTGATATTCATAGTGCAGATCTTAAACTAAACAGACATAGTGATAAGAAAGATCCAGCTGGAATAAAGATCTGGCTTGTTTATTGTGTCTAGGAATAAGTCATCAATGTCAACTTTTTATTACTAATTACTATTTTATCTCTTTTGTTAGATTCACAGAATTGAAACAAAATTTCTCTTGAAAAACAAATGTTTTGAGAATTAACTCTTGTTACGTTCTTTTAAAGATGTTTCTTTTAATATGTGGAAGTGAGTCCCCCCCACTCTTTACTCCTAACTTTATTTAAACATTTTTTTAAATATGTTGTTTCTAAATTAACACCATTTTTTATTACGTTGTTTTAATTAGATAATTATATAAATTAATTTACAAAATTTAATTAATTGTAATAAATTTAAAGAATATTATACAGATTATGAAATTAAAATATCTGTTTTCTTCTGTCAATCAAAGCTGTACAATTAACACACTTTTTATATTTCCCTATGTAAAAACAATGCAAGAAACCGATTAAAGTATGGAAAATAAAACCTATAACAAAATATTTAAAAAAACAATGGTCAAGACAATACATTTCTAGTTTTAATAATACTTAATTATTTTCTATTGTGAAATAAATTAAAATAATATTACACCAATTATAAAAGCAATTCCGATTACACTGTAAAATATAAATACATTAATTTTTACTACACATTCACGTGAAAATAATGCGTTTAAATGACAAGTTTTTTGAAATGATATGTACCTATCTGAGTCTGGCGGAAAGGAAATACAACTGTAAACAATTTCAAAAGCAACTGGTCCCTCTCTCCTACCGCTTGCTTTTTCACTCTAATTGACAAAACACTGAAACCTAACTTTTTCATACACAAACACGCACACTCACAGTTGAGTTAATGTGATACTAATAAACTATTATATTTATTAATCTTACTTTAATCCTCATTCTACAAAAGAAAGACAGAAATGATTTAATGAGCACTAATTGTTAATAATCGTAATCGGTAATCGCCGAATCGTTTAATCCCTAATTAACTTATTGTATTATATCGAATTATTAAAAATACATATTAAAGACATACTTTAATCCTAGTATGTTATCATACTTTTTTAATCTTTCTTAACATACTACTTCAATAATATTTATAAATATAGGTATTTTACAGTATTTACAGTATTATAAGATATATTGAATTGATTTTTTTTTTTAAAGAATAGAAAAAAAACAATTAAACGTTACCTTACCCTATCTACATTTATCAAAGCTGGATTCACTTGTAACTTCTATGTCTCATTTTCATATTTAAAACGCATAATTTGTTAATATTTAAACAAATTACAAATTTGATAAAAATTTCATTGTGCTATTTATGATTCTTGCTGTATATAGATCACCCATTGTGTCTAAATTCAACAACTAATAGCCTATGTATATTTAAATTTTTTATTATTTATATTTGTGGACATGTTTCAGAGTTCCTCCATCTTCGAGACAATGCTAGGATTAACAGAAGATTGTACTCAAATTAATTATGTGGATCCTAGCATATATAATAATTATAATATGTATCATTCACCTCCGTTACAGGTTGAAATCACAGTTGAAGCATCAGATAAAGCAGGCAACTTTATTGGCTGGCTATGGGTAGACAACACTAACCTCTCAGTCGCTCTTGTACAAGAAGGTTTAGCAAGCGTACATTCCTCTGCAGATAGGTCTGAACACTACAGAGCTTTGACAGTGGCGGAAGATGCAGCTAAAGCTAGAAAAGACAAGGTTTGTATTTTTTATGCTAAAGATAATTCAGTTTAATTTTATGTTGGAGATACAGTCGAACTTCTATAACTCGAATCATCAAGGGATAAAAAAAAAATTCGAGTTATGGAAAAATAACAACAAAGCAGTTATTAATTTACTTAAAACTTAAACACTACAAATACCGGGCTTTGAAAACGTCTAACTGAATACTGTACTGAATTTAAAAGAGCGATTGAAACACGCACTGTACTTTATTAGACACACAACACGCTAACGGAAAAGACGGACTCATGAAATCACTGTGCACTATGGAAGAGCTGTTTACAGACTGAAGATTTATTTTTACGGGTAAAAATTGAACTCGAGCTATCGGCTATACATCCGGTCGGCCTACAGTTGCACAGGCTTTGTTCTATTGCCGACCACAGATTCTAAGAAATTCATGGTTCATTGTCTACACTATTTACGGGTAAAAATTGAACTTGAGCTACTCTTCCTGGAACTCGGCTATACATCCGGTCGGCCTACAGTTGCACAGGCTTTGTTCTATTGCCGACCACAGATTCTAAGAAATTCATTGTTCATTGTCTACACCTCTAGTCCTATTGACTACTGCATGCTTTTATGGTCAAACATTTTTTCTTGTAATGAAAGAATCAGCACTGTACCTAGATTTTTCAAAGACTGAAAACGCTATTTCGATAACTATTATTGTCTAAAGAAACAAAATAAATAGTTCGACTTAGAGAAATGGCGGAATTCGAGTTATAGAAGGATTTTTACATGTTAAATGCACGGAAGGTTGACGGGAACTGAAATTCAATTCGAGATACAGAAAATTCGAGTTATAGACGTTCGAGTTGTGGAAGTTCGACTGTAACTTCTTTTGTAGATACAAGATGCAGTAGAGTTAAGCTGCCGTTTTCATTCATTGAAATATTCTTTGTTCCTTGTTTTTTGAAATGATTTTATTTTGTTACTCTCATGACACCAGTTTCTGTTTGTTTGTTAAATTAGACGTGTTTATTTCTATTGAATTTGTTCACAGTTTAATGACAAAGCGATGATCACTAAGAGGTTTGGCTTTTAAATAACTGAGCGGGGAGGGGGGTTTGAACCATTTAATGACTCATTTGTAACACAGTATTTACGAATGAAAAGTCACTCTATACAAATTAATACCACACAACTTTCTCACGTATAAGAATATAGTTACAAAATACTTGAGTAAAACTATTATTTCCCTATCAAAATCAGTTATATATCTTTAATTATTTACCTTTAAAGTTAAATCACATTTTAAAAGGAGACTGTTTAAAGTGTTTGTTTTTGAGTTGATTTTCTGAAATATAATTTTTAATGTTCATGGGGTTGAAGCCCATTTTAGTTTGTCTATTTGGTAACTTCAAAATTAGATTTAAAATGATTACTATTTATTTTAAAATGACATACGTAAAATAGTATAGCGTATATAAAACATTTTATAAAGTTCATTAAGTTCCTTCAAATACAATATTTTTTAGAAATACTAAATATACATTAAAACAAAATACAAAAGAAATTATAGATTATGAAACTGAATGTGTTCTTAGACTAACAGTGTGAGGTTAAGAATGGAAAATCAAGAAAAAGTAGTATTATTGCTTCACACTACTCTCCACCATATCTTTTTCTAATAGTTTTATATTCCTGCTTTTACTGGAACAATAAGTACTGCGCTTGTAATGTGGAGAGTTAAATAGGGACTGTAAATGGTTAGGCTTATGGCGGACTGACTTATTTTATATTGTTCTCAAATTAGATAGTTCCAATAAAAAAACAATCATTGAAAATGTTTGATATCCTAAAATAGGCAATGTTCTACACATAGCATTGCAATTTATTTGTATACAAAAAAATTGTCTTATAAGAATGGGATTTTATTTGGTGACATCCGATACTTATAGTGGTGTTATAGGCCATAACTATAAATAGTACACCATGTGGAATAATTATGGTAATCTTAAATCTGTATATAAGATGATCTCCAAGATATATAAATTAATAATGATTCAGAAATAAATTATAATAATTTAATTATTATCACTTTTGCTAATAAAAATAAAACCGCATGGATTGTAATAAATATGAATATGAAAAGTGGTAAAATTAGGGTGAAGAATTTAAAAATTAAAATTAACGTTAAACTTGTATCTGATCCAGTTGAAGTGGTAATTGAATTTAATAGTTTTTTGTTAGTGGCCAAATTGGTTAAATGGTGCCAAAACTGATTTGCTAAATTTGACGTGTAAATCAAAATCAAAAACTGTTTTGACCTGATACCAGTAACGCTATGAAAGAGAATACTTGCATAGCATCTGCCTTTAATATTAAGTTCTTGGCAGGTATTGATGGTGTGCTTGATGCAATTCTTAAGAAGGTTCTTCCTGCAATGACTGAACCTTTGACTTATTTTTGTAATGATTCTTTTAGCATTGCATTATTTACCAGTGGATTTAAATTTTAATATTAAACCATTGTATAGCAAGAAAGATTCATATTATGATACGTATAATAATAGGTCAATCAGTTTGCAAATGGAATCTTCAATCTTTTTGAAAGGGTCATGTTCAAAAGATTGATGCAGTTTCTTGATGACAATGACGTTCTGATTGATGACAATGATGATTATGAAGTAAACTTCTGATAATTCAGGACTTTCCCGATACTGGAAATGCCGGGTTATCGGACGGTACCATGTGTGATTCATATAGCGAATATAGTTGCAACATGATGTTAGAAAACAAATACTGTATCTTTTACCAAGAACATAAGGATAAACTTTTCAACTCAAAAAAATACGGTATATATTTACAACTACAGCAATACATTGACATAACTACAGAAAGCCTATAGTGAACTTTTAATTGAAATACAGTGTATTAGAGTTTAGTTAAGTTCTACTGTAATTTGTAAAATTACACGTCTCATTAAAAAAACAATTTAATTAATTATTATGTTATATATTACGTTTAAGTCCCTTGTTTGGATGAAGAATATACTGCTTTGAAATCTAATAAATTTTCTTAATAATATAAATTATTATCTTGGTTAAGAAAATTTATTAAGCATTGTTATTAACTAACAAAGACAAAGGAACAAAGGTGAATGAAACTAACTACAAAGTCCGTACAAATCGAACAGATTACTTGACTTGAGTTTGAGGAAATAAATGTGACATAATCTGGAAGTGTTGTAAACAAAGAGGCGAACACACAGCTCAGGCATTGACTCGACAGGAAGTTTCCGAATAATAAATATTTTCATTTAATTCTAAAATTTGTCAATATTAATACTAAAAAGACATACATCTTTCTTATAATGCAGATACATTTAGAGTGTACAAAGTGTAAAGTAGTATTTATTTACAACTTTATTAGTTTTGTCACAGACAAGAGAGTATACCTTTTGTCTGTGGTAATGTAAACATTTTTTGTTTTAAAGTAATAATTATTTCTCCTGTAATAATATTTATAACCCAGTACAAAAGTTAATATTAGTTTTTAGTTGAAATTTTCCAAATTTTCATTTATTTATTTAGTTGAAAAAAATATTGTTTTGTTCAGAAATTTGTGATGATTTGTTTACAAGGTAGGAAAGCAGCTATGGATGTATATCTTTTTTTAAATTTGTTCGTTAAATTTTGTCTTTGTAACTGTGATGTAAATGAAATGCAGTGTTTATGATTTTTCCGAGCGCCTTAAATGAATGTAACAACAGAAGAAACGTGGTGCCAAGCATTGTCACAGCGAAGAAACGAGTTGGGAAACTTGCTGGCTTCCTATTAGGTTCTTCAAGGTCAGGCTCTCTACAGGCTCCTCCTTCAATGGACTAGATTCATGGCGGCTAGTATAAAGAAAAACAAATTATTATCTGCCTTCATTGTTCATGTAGGCAACTATATTATTTTTTTTAAATGAATAATAATATAGTATACCAAACACAAAGAACACAATTCTCATAAAAAATACGCCTAAGTATCAGACGCGTTTCAATGACAATGTCGTCCTCTTCAGTGATACACCAGCTCACAGTTGACGGTTGACAGTGAGTCAGTTGTGGTTTGGTTGGTGTAGCTGGTGTATCACTGAAGACGACGACCTTGTCGTTGAAACACGTCTGATACTTAGGCGTATTTTTTATGAGAATTGTGTTCTTTGTGTTTGTTATACTGTATTATTATTCATTTAAAAAAAATAATATAGTTGCCTACATGAACAATGAAGGCAGATAATAATTTGTTTTTCTTTATACTAGCCGCCATGAATCTAGTCCATTGAAGGAGGAGCCTGTAGAGAACCTGACCTTGAAGAAACTAATAGGAAGCCAACAAGTTTCCCAACTCGTTTACTCGCTGTGACAATGCTTGGCACCACGTTTCTTTTCTCATAAGTCAAGCTCAACATTTAATATGAATAATAATAATTTTACATATAACACAAATATCCATACATATAATATTAGAAATAAGAAGAAGTTATACACTTATCTATACATATTAACTAGGGATGGGTCAATACCAGGTTTTTTTCGATTCTCGGTACCGATATGATACCTTAAAATCGATTCTCGATACTATACCTCCCCCCCATCCACCACCTTTTCTCTTTAATAATTAAAGTGTTTATATTATAATTATAACGAAGATGGCCCAATGTTTAACTGCATGTCATACTTTTGATATGCGTGCCTTAGTTTTCAGGAACAAAATTAAATAACAAATGTTTCAACAAATAAATAACACAATTAATTCATACTCAAGGTTAGACTTTTTACAAATTTAAAGTTTATTTAAATTTCTACAAATAAGCTGACAGTATATGCAATAGGCCTATAACATATTATTTTTAAAGAAAGGGGGAAAAAAACATTAATTATAATCAAATACAAGAGATATATTTTTTAAAAACAAGTTATAGAATAAAGGGTAATTTTTTACTATTTTACTGTCACTTTTTTTTTTATCCATAAAAATATCAGTAAAAGGCATTATAAACATGTAAGTTTTAGTTTATAAATTTGTAGAGGTCGGTCAGGATTAACAACAAAAAAAAAGAAGTTTTTTTGTAAAAATCGATAGGTTAGGAAAAAGATTTATTAACCCTGTTGGTTTTAAATTGAATAATTTCATGAGTCTATTATATATATATATATATATATATATATATATATATATATATATATATATATAATTATATATATAATATTATATTATAAAAAACAATAACTTCATGAAAAATAAAAATTTCCAATTATAATAACTGTAGCCTATCTGAATAAATATATAATGTTAAATAAGAAATATTTATAATGAAATAAAAATAATAACATTACTTAAAAAACAATATAGCTAAGTCTGGACATTTATATTACATTATGACAGTTTTTATTAAAACTATCGCGGGATCAGATAATCCGAACGGCCACGACAGATTCCGTAGGTACTCGAGTAGTATTCCTGGACGATGTCGCACTTAACGTACAACTTGACCATTCCCCGTATTCATCTATTCATTCGTCAAATGATGTAGTTGTTTTAAAAATGTTGGGCGATTCAACTGTATGCTGCATACGAGGAAATATCGAACAAACTTTGCAAATTACAAAAAAATCGTAATTTGTAAAGACTAAAATGAGTTGGTTGAATAAATAGTATGGCAAACAAGGCATGTTTATTAAAACCAATAGGCCTAGAGCCTAGTAGATTTTTAGTTGTTTTCACAACTAACTTGAACTGCAAAGTTACGTTAAAAGTCTAAGCCTTAAACAATTTTATTTAGGCAAATCCAATTTTTTATTAATAAACGTTGAAAAATTTGTTTATAAAATATGTAAAATATGTAGCCACCTAATCTACAAAAAAAAAGTACTATCAGAAGGTATGTACTTATATATATATATATATATATATATATATATAGCCATAAAATTGTAATAATGTTATATAAATTATCCTTATATCATAATTGCATTTGAATGTAATCTCACAATATTACTTATTTCTTTTAGCTAATCTGTGTAAGCTAATTTGAAAGAGACTTTAAATTTGTGTATGTATTCAGATTTTCACTATAAACCACAATCATCATATCTTTGTTTGACTATATTTTTATTGGATTTTCAGATATGGAAGAATTATAACAACGATGAAGAAAAAGAAAAACAAGAACAAGAAGATAAAGTAATAGAGAGAAAGCTAGACTATCAAAGAGTTGTGGTTATAGAAGTGACTCCAGAATTACATATATATTGTCAACAGGAAGATCAGGGAGCTAAGTTGGAGAACATGTTAGGGAAGTTAAGACAAGAATTGGCAGCAAATCCTCCTCTACCTGGAGCTTACACTCCAAAGAGAGGTAAGTAAACCACTGCTCTGGTTAGAAATTGGCCCAGGAAAATATATTTTTGAAGAATTGTAAAATACAAACCCAACAGTTTTTATGAATTAATTTTTTATCTGTATTTCCATACATGAACTGTACTAAAACTCAATTTGCGTAACGGGAGCATATGCATACGAAAACTCTTAAAAAAATATTCTAGCTTTTACTTATATGGAGGTGTGAAACTACTGAGCTGAGACTGTATTTGGTAATGGAATTAGCCAATACCATGGTATTGGATTTGATAGTCAAAACAAAAGTTACCGATGCTAAACACAGGTACTCGTTCTGTTCTCCATTCTCCCAGCTTATATTGATATATTTTATGTTTGATTTAATTTATAACTGCCATAGACTATTCACAGAATGAGTAACACCAATGAAACTTTAATTATAATATAAACTAGTCTAAGGAAACGGATAGCTAAGGTTTCCAATAGAATCGGTACGCAAAATTATGATCTTAAAAAATGATACTAGAAAGATAATCCCCCTTCTATCTCTCTGCTTCCTCTGCACATATTGATAGTTTTTGTGATAGGTTAATTTCTAACTGGTTTTGGATAACAAAAACCGATACTTGAGTCCTCCCCACTTCATTCCTTCCCTCCACTTCCCATTGACATTTGAGAGAATCTAATACCATAATCATGTTTAATATTAAGGATGAGACGATTCGGAGTTTACCGATTACGATTATTTTTAATAATTGGTGTTTACCGATTATAGTTATTAACGATTAGTGCTCATTAAATCATTTCAGCATTTCTTTTGTAGAATGAGGATTAAAGTAAGGATAATAAAATTAATAGCTTATTATACAGTGTCAAAATAACTCAACTATGGGCGTCCATTCGTATGTGTGGCACTTATCAAAAGATAGGTTTCAGTGTTCTGTAATTTAGAGTGAAAAAGCAAGCAGTAGGAGAGGGGGACTAGCTGCGGTTGAACTTGATTACAGTTTTATTTCCTTTCAGTCATACTCAGACAGGTACATCTAGTGATGCGACAATCTACTGTTTCTGCCAACTGACTAACTAATCAGTATTTTTTGTATTCATTTGGTTGTTTTCGATTTTCTGCTATTTTTAGTCTTAATACTTCCTATTCCTATACGTCCTAATAGCAATTAACTGTAGTAGTAGTACAGTATTAATAGTAGTTTTAATACTATTTTTTCAATTATTTGTTTTATTATTTAGAATATCAAATAATAATAATAGTGTTGAAGTTGAATAATTTTACTATTGTATGTATACAAATAAAAAAATGAAATAATGTTCATTTTTTGACACATGTTTAGCATGAAAAAAATTAGAAGTACAAGCAAATATTAAAAAGTAAAATTATTCTATTATAGAATTAACCCTTTTTCTAAAACCATGAAGAATAAACTCTCGCCCTGAAAGAATATGACATGGTATTTTAAAATAATATTATTAGATAATTAATAAATCATTATTTAATTATTATTTAATTGAGCTTGAGCTAGATTGAAGCTTGAGATCAGGTCAAATTAAAAAACCTGAGTTCACACACCCCTAACAATAATAAGTAGTTCTGTAATTATTTTCAGTTTATATATCATGATAATCCCATTGCACATGAGCAGGAATCCTTCTATCCCGAAAAAAATATAACTAAATAAAGTTTTCCCTTTTCACATTTACTAAGTATATACTCTTTCACTCTAAGTGACAAAACACTTGTCTTTTGTCCATTTAAATATATATATATAGTCAAAGAGTAATATATCGATTGATTTATTATTTTACATAAAGCATGTGTTTATACCATGGATGCATGTTTATACGTGTGTGTATATTATCTAAGAAAATATAGACTGCAAGATGTTATCACTTCAAGTCAATGTGGCAGAATAGAGTAGTCGCGTTAAGCCTAGTAGAAATAGAAATGAAGTGGAAGATTTTGTTGGCCTTGAAATGGAGTTTGTATCTATTTATTTTCAGGTATGCAATTCAGCACTTTCCATTTACAATTTATATGAATTTAAGGTCTCCCATAGTAGCAAAACATGGGTACAGTTTACGACCGACTTTATAGTACAATTCTGATGATAGTTGTTTGATCATAATGTGTAAAAACAACTAACTAAATAACTAGAGAAACAAATTATTGTTTTTCGAAATTAAAACAAATTTTTATTTTTGAAATAAAAAGTATCGAGGATTGTCAAACTAGAAACCAAATCTCTTATTCCCCATTTTTTAATATTTTACCAATTTTAATTCTGATTCTTCTATTTTTGTTTTATATTATGTATTTTGGCCAAATATTATGTAAACCTTTCATAAAAGATTTTAAGCTAATTTTCTTGATTGCAGTTTTTCAATTATCAAATTTTTGTATTGTATAGCATGCAGTTGGCCTCTGTGTAGTGGGGACTTCCTTAATCTGAATTTTTCTTGTCCTGCAAAATGATTAATTTTTGCAAATTATCCTAATTTTGCCATATCATTGTTTTAAGTTGGAATTTGGGAATTCCAAAAGTGTTGCTCTCTTCCTTAGGGTTTGTAGAATCCATTGAAACTTGAATTGTGGTTATCCGACCATAACTTTCCAAGTTATTCGGTTTGAATGTTTTTGTATTATTTTCTTGACCATATTCTGACTGAATTTTACACTTTTTTCTTTGGTGCCTGGTTCTTTTTGGGTAGAAACGAAAGAATCTCTTTGGTTTTTCGCTATAGTGCTCTTTGTTGCAGAGTTATTCGTCGTCCAAGGTCTTAATTTTCTCATCTAACTTGTTAATAATTTTACTTTCTAAAAACCCTTTTTTAGTTTTTCTTTAATTTGAGAAAAACGTTTCAAGAATGATCTTTGCCGCCATTTTACACAAAGAATTACTTTTAATTATTAACTTTTTCTCACATATTACTACATTACCCCTTTTGGTCTTTATTTGAGTTTATTTAGTTTTTCAAAATATTTTGGATTTTGAGTTTTTCAACATACTGTTTTTTGGCTATAACTTTTTAATTATTATAGTTATTAAATTTCTGTTTACACTTTTATATATCTTCAGGTATTTTTGATTTTTAGCAAAACGAGGTTTTCTTGCTACCAAATTTCCTGTTTAGACATGACATAATAATTGATGCTGCTTTAAAGCGGCTGCCGATTATTAATAGCATTGCATTGAACAAAACCTAGTACTTGTCCATTCTTCATTTCTTATTAATAATTTTAACATGTATAATTTTTTGCATTTCCCCTTTTTTTATATTTTTGAAACTTGGGCGATTTTATAAGAATCCAAACCGTCTCAGTACTTGCAAATTCTGTGCAAACATGCTTCTAGTTATACTTTATTTTTGTAAGGTAATTAAATATAGAATGTGATCTACTTTTTAAATTTTCGATTTCTTCATTATATAAATATTTTTTAAAACCACAACTATTCAATGTTTACTTTGAGCTAATAAATACAACAGGGAGTAGATTGCATAAAAAATTTCCTATCCAGAGACCATAGTGTAGTATGTTTTCGTTTTATTTGAGACATGTTTAAACAACAGGATGAATGAAGCAAGTCTATTTCCTATCATTTACAGATATCTCACCTTCCATGGGTCTTTTTTTATTTAACTTTTCAATAAGGAAGTTATTAACACGTTAAGGCAGAGTTTAATCTAAAATTTAATTAGTAGGTTCTCCCATTTTCTATGTACTTCTGTTTGACATTTGTCTCTGATCTTCCCAGTTTTTTAGGTTTTTTTATTTTCACTGGTGATAATCACAGTCTTTTTTAAAACATAAGACTGGACACAATTAGGCTACATTGCTCAAAGTTATACACATAGATTTTTGTAAAGTGTAAAACGTTAAAAGCAAAATATAGATAATTGGTTTCCAGATTGATAATCCTCGATTAAAAAAAAAAAATATGATAATAAATTACACCAATTCTGGAAAATATTTTTTCAGTTAATTGTTTAGTAATTTAGTTAATTTTTTACAATAATTATGATGAAACAATTGTCAGAATTAATTGTACTATTATTTAAGTCAGATGTAAACCATACTTTCTCCTACTACAGGAGATATTAAAATGTGCATATATGAGAAGTTTTTGTTGCTAGGATAGACCTACCTGATAACAAATGAATATAAATACCTGTTCAGGGCCAACTAATTCTCCCATCTCATTTATACTAGGTTTAACATTTTGCTGTCTAAATTTATAAGTTTACTCGTATACAATATTTTTGTTGTTGTAATTATGATAATATATATTTTAATTTTGTGTAAAATAGTATACAGAAATTCACACTCGGTAAGTTCACATAAGTTCATGAATTTTATTACTATTGTTTACGAAACCCGAAGATTTTTCTTTTATTGAGTTTGCTTTTTTTTTACTTGACCCAAACAAAAAATCTATCTATAAATCCATAACCATTTGTCTGTAATAAAATATGTACGTGTTACGAAATTATGTGAATGAAATTGGTTTGTTATCAAATTTCATACCAAAGGAAGTTTATATTCTTTAGTCAAATCGAGAGTGTCCATTTCCCATCAATTACAGCTTATACTGGTTTCTTCATATAGGCAATTTCAAAACAAAAGGTGGATATTGTACTGATTATTATTCAATCTAAAATTTATCTGAAGCTTAAAAAAAACTTGAGTTTGATATCAACTTGAGCTCATTAAAAGGCTTGATAAAAGTTCGAGCTCATTAAAAGCTCGATTAAAGCTTGAACTTGGCTCGATTTACCAGAGGCTTGGTTCGAATTTAAAAAATCTGGGCTTGCACACCCTTATCGTCAACAAGTTTTGGGAAATTTGTACTTGGTCTAAGATGTTATCATTATGGATTTATGAGGACCTACCACAACTTGAGTTGTTTTCCAGTGATATAGAAGTGGCCAACTTAAAAATGTTTTATCATTCCTTAATTTATACAATATCTATGGCACCATTGATGGAAGCTTGCTGATTTTTCGAAATAGTTTCCACTTGAGTATTGCAGAGCTTGATACAACACCAGTGTTTATATCTCCATTTCGCAAAAAATGAAAATCTGACAGCTACTGAGATTTCACTCATCCAAGTTAACTGTCCAACTTATCGTCTTTGCGAGAAGGAAAAATCACAAATATATTTACTCTCCCAAGTTTCATTTTGCGGGGAAATGCAGAACGAATTTTTTTTTTTAACAAACCTAGTATTGTTACCAAGACTAAGGAGTTTGTTTTTTAAATGTGAATACAATTTCTTATAAAGATGTAAGCAGACCCCTTCATATTAATTAAATTTTTGTTTCCTTCACCACTTTTGAAATCATTTAGCTTCTGCCACGCTTATTATAAATGTACACGTCATATAATAAATATAATGTATTAAATTTATAAACCTGCTAATAATTGTACATAAAATGATTTATATCCATTTCATTTTCAGCTGTACTTTTGCTTTATGCATTGTTAAAGCATTCACTATTTTAATTTGAAACATTCCATAACTCTCAATTTAGCTATAAAGGTTTCTAATAATTATATTCCTTCTAGGTGATTTGTGTGCAGCTAAATTCAAGCAAGATGGAGAATGGTACAGAGCCAAGATTGAGAAAGTATCTGGTCCTATGGTTAATGTAATCTATGTTGATTATGGCAATAGAGATGAAATTCCATCAACACTCTGTGCATCATTGCCATCTGGGTTTTCAGTGGATAAATTTTATGCCACGGAGTATGCTCTTGCATGTGTTACCTTACCTAATGATGTAAGTTTTACTTATGTGGTTATATTTTCTTGCAGAAATAATTTGAAAATATTTGCTAATTATTAACTAATCATCTAAGTATGATCGAATTAGGCAAAACAAAATTTGTCGAAGTAAAGCTAGCTTTAGTTTGAAAATTCACACACATGACTTGGTAACATTTATCAAATTGCTGCGTAGTAGCATTTTTTACCTGCATTTCTACAATATGACTGATATGTAATTTGTTTTGTGTTTATGAGATGATTAGCTTACTGATTAATTGTAATCGTGATTATTATGATTAATTGTCTGTTCATACTTTACGATTGGAGTTTACCAATTTTTTTTTTTTTTTTTTTTTCATTTAGAGGCTAAATACCTTTTGGTTATATTTGTCGTATAAAAACAAAGAGTAAAATAAAATATCACAATAATGCAATTACACATGCGCGGGAGTTCTCATCAGATTTACTATCCAAACACACATTTACTCTTAGTAACAGAACATTGTTGTTTTTTCATATATGACATGTACACGCACATATGTTTTAACACTTTATTTTGGAAAAAATGTTCTCAAAGACTGAAATTATCAATTGTTTAATTACTTTCTAGAATATTAATTAATTCCCTACTATTTTTCTTTTGCTGTAAAATATGTAAGCCTTTGATCATATATTTTGAAGTCAATTTTAACCTATTTTCCACTATAAAATCACCCAATTCGATTTAGTTATTTTGTAAATAATAAATAATCCAATATACTGGCAATGACAGTTAACTTTAACCCTCCAACTGGTGCTCGACCACTTTTTGCCTTCAAAGGTGGTCACGACGTTAGTCATGGCTCACTTCACCAACTATAAAACACGTATTTTGCAATTCACTATTACGCCCACTTAGAATGGTCCTATCACAATAAATAAAATACCGTTGGAAAGCTAATGTTCCGTAGATGTTCCGTTTTGTGGTGCAAAAAAAAATACCACAAAACGTTATAAATAATATTCCAAAAATTGGTGAAGTTCACGTATTTTTGATGCGTAAAATCGTAAATTTAAACTCTGCGCCTTTTTGTAATACGCAACGCCATTTTTCCCGATATGATTACAACTCTTATTTATCTGTCATTTAAGTCAACTGAAACACTGTTCTATAGATCACATGTTT
The DNA here is from genome assembly GCA_963513935.1 of Aphrophora alni. Taxonomy (NCBI): domain Eukaryota; kingdom Metazoa; phylum Arthropoda; class Insecta; order Hemiptera; family Aphrophoridae; genus Aphrophora; species Aphrophora alni. The sequence continues at coordinate 118,908,012 of OY740766.1, read as the reverse complement.
CTCTTTCTAACCGTAGATTAAAAATTTTTCTGCGTCTCATAGATCCAGAGATATTTCTACTTGAACATAGAACAAACTTGACGAGACGAAATTCAATTGGCATTCGGTGCATTTTACGAATAGACGTAATCATTTCTCTATGTTTTTAAAATTATTTTTCTTTACAGTATATTGTAGGGGAAATTTCATTCTACAAGTTGGTACTACTTAACATTCTCTACAGTTATTTTCAGATTCCTCTTTCCAAGACCAAACGTAGGAAATACTTCGCGATGCAATGAAATAAATTAGACGCAAAAGAGCGTGGCATTTGTGTAATATTTTTATTATTTCTTTTATTTTGAAGGTTTGTGTATACAAATTGTATATAAAATGTGTATACAAGTTACAATATATGTGTTTTTATTTCTAAAGTTTATGTTTTTGAGTGAATGTACCGTTTATATATGGATAACCTAAAAGGCAAGTTGTAAATGTAGCCTATATGCATTTTTTCTTATATTTAGTGTTTTATATGATTATACAAGTGAATATGTGTGTTATTCTTTGTAAAGTGTATTGTCTTAGTAAAATCTAATGATTTTGTCTTAGGCCTAGCTTTAGAAAGTTACTAATTACGCCTAAATGTCAAGAGTTCAAACCTAACCTCAAGCGTCAGAATAGCAATTTTTGGAAAATTGACGATTTTATATTGAAAATCTAACAAATTATTATTTTTTTCCCCTAAATATATTCACAAATATATTACAAATGTCAAGTAATGGTTGAAAAAATTCCGATAAATCTATTAGTATGTTATTCATTACCATTTTTGTGAAATTTCTGCTCCGTTACTCTTCGATTTTTGGTATTTGGCCAAAAAACTCCAAATGTAATACATCTAACATTTTTTTTCACTACACACCTACATTCTATGCACCTTTCTGGACATAATGATATATAGAAGTTCTGTATAAAATATATTTTACTATTTTTAATGTTTTTTTGAAAAAATAAAGAGAAAATTCAGTTTTTACGTAAAATATTTTTTTACATTTTGAAAATGTAACAAATTTATATATTTTTTCCCCTAAATATATTCCCAAATAATACACAAAAATTGTGTATATCTTAGAAATAGGTAGTAACATATTGATTTTGGGTGATACAGGTTTTTCTGAAAAAAATTTAATATCATTTTTGACATCTAACATACTTACTCCAAAGCCGTTTCAAAAATGTTTTTTTTATTACATAGATGAATTCTATGCATCTTTCTGAGAAAAATGATATCTTATAAGTTAGGTTTTGTATACCAATAGTATATTTTATTAATTTTTAAACGAACGAAGAATTTTTAAAACAAATTAACATGCGCCAGGAGGAGGGTTAAAAGAAATGAGAACAAAATAATTGTTTAATACTTTATCATTTAATAATTAATGGACTATTAGCAATTAGCACTATGTAAATGTAATCAGTGCATTCTCGTATATTCAAAACGATATAATTACTGGTATAATATTTCTAATAAATTAAAGTTAATAAATTTGTGCCTTGAAAAATAGAGTGAGCCGATACTATAAAAGCCAAATAATACTCCCGATACTTTAGAAGGGGATAGGGCTAACATGGAAAGGCAATGTATAGGGGGGGGGGGGTGAAAAAGCTTGAAATATTTCTAATACTGCTTCCGATACTAGAAGGGGGGATGCGGAAAGGCAGTGTGAAGAGAGTGTGATGATTAACTATCTATAATGTGTAATAAAATTCTTTCTTTCCTTTGTATTGACAAATTGAGATATAGCTATATGGTATGATCATGAATACAATCTGTGGTCCTCCTACGAAATAAAAATTTGATTTACCAAGATAAAAATTAATAAATCAAATTTTTAAATTATATTAACTATATATGTGTATACAAGTAATATCAGAATTGATGAAGAATATTGCCAAAGAAGAAAATTATGGATTAAGAATTGTAGGAAATTGGGTTCATAATGAACATAACACATATAGAGCATACTGTGTGTGTTTTAAACGGCACAAAATTGATGTGAATCAAGTGAGTTTGTTGTGAAACCCATTTATGGTTATGTGTGAGAATAGCATGTTAAAGCCTGGTAATTTTATATTTCTGTTACTATGCAGCACAAGTTCTCCCCTCCCTCATTTCTCCATTTGTCCCATTTTAGTCTAACTGGTTAAAAAGTGTGGGGGGGGGGGGGGTAGTGATATCTTGATATTTTAGTAGTGCCTGTCATTTCAACAGTAAAATGTTAAAGATATACTAAACACAGACATAGTGATAAAAATATACAGCCGGTATAAAACTTCCTTTATCACATTATTTATTTCTTTCTTTTGTTAACTTCACAGAATTGAAATAAAACTTCTCTTGAAAGACGTGTTTTAAAAATGACATCTTGTTATGTTTCTTTAAAGATTTTATACATACTGGATAGTTTAATGTGTGTCCCTCCCACTCCCTACTTTTTTAAACTCTTTTTTTGTTATATTTTTTCTCAATCAACACCATATTTTATTATGGTGTTTTACTTACATAATTTAATTAATTGTAATAAATTTAAAGAATATCACACCGATTATGAAAGCAATTCTGTATATTTCAGTCAAAGAGTCTTATCAAACAAAATCGAAGTAATTTACATACATTCAATATACTATCAAATATAAATACTTTATACTATGCATAACAAGAAAGTAAGCGTTTAAATGACAAGTTTTTTTGAAGTAAGACGAACTTGTCTGACTGAAAGGAAATACAATTGCAAACAAGTTCAAGAGCAACAGTTGAACTAGCTACTATATAGTCCTCCGCCAAGTTTGAAGATATTTAATGACGTCTAATCGTCCGTAATCACTAACTGCAAAATAATCGTAATGTTTAATGATAATTGAGTCAATTTGACACTGTACAATAAACTATTACATTTATTATACTTAATTCTACAAAACAAACACTGTGAAAATGGGTTCATAGCCGAAAGTGGCGGAGACCAACAGAGCTTCAACAATATGTCACTCAACACAGAATCAAAAAAATACTAAAATGTTTTCATGAACAATTATTGTAATCTGTAATATCTGATTATCATAATCAGTAACCCCAAATCGGCTCATCACTACTTCTTATCTTTGTTTATTGTTATAGGAAGTCCATTGTCTCCATTTTAAATAATCGAAAGATGAATGTATTTAAATATAATTTTGAGTGACTAATGTTTTCTTATTTGGTTTTAATGATGGCAGTACAATTGTACGATATTTAAAAAAATTATTCGCTACCTATTTCATTACCATTTTACTATGGGTAGTGATTAATTTTTTTTATACTGATAAATGATATTAAAACCCACTCCTTGTTTTTCATTTTTAAATTTATGTTGCTATAACAGCAAAGAAGTTTCATTTCTACAGTAAGTAAAGGTTACACACACCCATTATTTTAATTTCTGATATTTCCTCTGTGATTTAGTATAGATGAAATGTAATTACAAAAGGATAATTTCATTACCTTCCCGAATAACCAATATCAAAATTTATGATAATTTTAAAAACGGTTGGAAGTTTAAAAAAGTAAAATTTAAAAATCGACTTTAATAATACCCAATTACCAATCCCAGTAAGGTAATAGTGAAAATTGCATGAAAATCAATTCAGATGTTTGATAGTAGTTTTGTGACATACATATAGTCACACTTACTATAGATATTATAGCCGTATGGATGCTTGTAGATTTTTATATGGATTTGTTTTAAGAAAGTTCCAAAATTACCAAAATATCCAATGTCTGAAAGCAGGAATGTAAAGTTTAATACAATTGTGTTTGACCTAATCAATAATAAACCTTTGAGGTGAACATTCTCTCTCTAACATATACTTCATGGAATGAAACAAAAATATAATCTCAGCTCTCTTGTTATCTTTCTAACTTTCAATACTATAGGATAGCATGAGATCAAACATTTTAGTATAATACTATTTTGGCAAATTAAGTTTACAAGCAATTATAATTTGTTTATAGTATTGATATTATATATGATTTGCTCTATGAAATATAATATTTTTTTATAAACAATGCACAAGTTGTGTAAAACTATTTATCATGTAGATTTGTTGGTGTAATGCTTTACAGATATGAAAATTTATAACTTTTGATTTAAAAATACAATAAAAGAGCAATAATTGAACAATAACTTCTTTTTTTTTTAAATTTATGAAATTCTTGAACAATACATCGTTTTAGTGACCAAAATGTTATTCTTTTCTGTTCATAAGGACATAGTCTCTAAAAAAAGAGAGTTTTATTTAAGTCATATGAGTGAGTTTCATGATATATATCACTGTATTAATCTATATTAAATATTAAGCAAAATTGAATTGGTTTTCCAGCCGGACGATCACAACGAATCAATCGAAGCCTTAAAGGATGATACTCTAGACCATACAATACTACTAAATGTGGAGTACCGTATAGGTACATTAGGCTATGTTACTTTAACTGATGCCACTACTAACGAGGATATTGTAAAGGGGCTTGTCAAAGACGGACTCTTGCTTGTTGATAAGAGAAGGGAGAAAAGGCTTCAGAAACTTGTAAGTTTATTAATCGGTTATTTATTTTAGGTCAATATTTTAAACTAATCAGAATATAATTTGTAGGACTAAAATACCGACATCCTTCACTGCTGATGTAAAAATAACATGTATATTGTATATGTATATGACTTAAATTGTGACACTTCTATGAGTTTAGCAGTTGCAATATATATATATATATATATATATATATATATATATATATATATATATATATAAGTTATATATAGTGTTATTTTGTTTGAACTTAAAGATAATTTTATTGTCTCTGAAATTTATAGGGTTTTGTTGAAGCATTCATGTTTTCATGGCAATTGTCTGTTCAGCAGTAATAGCCAAACCAATTCAGAACTTATATCTTTTCCATGCATGTAGATATGAACCCTTATATAGGAAATGTAAGGATTTAAATTTAAAAAATAACTCGTCAAAGTCAAACATTTAAAATAAAACAACAAAAATTGTATCGAGTTAAAAAGGTTGTCTAAATTTACAATAAAACTATTTAAAGAGTTGATCGAATATTCAGCATTATGGAAATATACTGATGTGAATTTCGTTTGAGAAGATTATTTGTGACCTAGATTTTGGTATCAATATGGACAAATCGCCATTAAAGTCTTAGGGAAATAAAACTAAGGATGTGTAAGAAGGCTCTTCTGAAAAACTTTCAAACCATAAAAAAAAAAAATATATATATATATATATAGATTATATATTTACCTTTTCTATCTTCTACAACGGTTAGTTGTAACAACCTTATAACTTTTTTTTTTTTTTTTTTTTTTTTTTTTTTTTTTTTTTAATATTCCTTACTATCATGGTAATAGATTTAGAGTTTAATAGGGCACATAGCCTATTATGTTTTGGTTTTGTATGGAGACTATTTGTTTTTCGTAATAGTAGACAAATAGAAAAACACTAAAATTCTGAATCAATCAGTAGGGAGAAAGTGAACAGTGTTTATGAAATATTTCTTTTGGATAATTAATCATCTAATTGACCATACAAGTTCATTCAGTAGCACAACATGACACTCATCGGTCGATGTTGATGGTCGTCCTCAACTTTACACAGAACTTGATGTTAACATACTGTTCTTCAATGAAACTCATCAGAAAATCGTTGAACACACAAAAATATTTTTTAAAAAAACAACTGTAGTTCCATGATGAGTTTGCGGTGTAATAACATAAACAAACGACGCCACGATGACTGGTTGCCGTGTAATTCAAACAGCTGTGAAACTTCCTACATCTATGCACCTAGTCCATCTTTTAACAAGCTTTTGAATCCTTTTTCAAAGAGAAAACCTTGAGTAACCAATTTTTGCATCGCTTCCATAACCTCTTAACACTTCACTCTCAGCTTTTCCTTCAGTGGCCCGTAAAAAATAAAAATTAGTAAAGGTTAACAACTGTGTTGGGTGGTCTAGCAGCTCAGAACCAAGTACATGAAGGTTCAGGTATGAAGTAAATAAAAATTGAATCTTCTATATCTCAGAATGTCATCGACATCCCTACAGAATTTTAGTATTTAATTTTTTGTGTAGGAGAAAGAATTTTTGCAGATCAGACTACAACCCTGGATGGGTCCACGTCTCTTTTCTATTTCTATCTTGTAACTCTTCTCATATTCTGACCTCCATCACTTTTATGCATTCCTTTGGTAGTTCTGTACTTTTATTTATACTTTAGACATTTGTTCTATTTTTTCTTTCCCCTTCTATCTTTGATAGTCTACATTAATTCATGTGCTTCATCTGCCACTTCTTCTAATGTGACGTTTTACATCATTCTTTCCCACCTTTATAAAGTTCCATATTTTACAAAGCTAAATGATTTATATATTTATCAGGTAATTATTTTTAACATACTAGCATGTATAGTCTAGATTTGCCTAGTGAAACTTGTTTACTGGTCAAATAGTGTTACTTATCATATTGGACTTCCCTGGAGGCTCAACTGGCTTCATTCAGCAGTGTCATTACTATTGTAGGTAATCTCTATACCAGCAGTAAATTATGCAAGAGCTATTGCTTTAGTGAATGGTGGACTAAGAATATGCAAGTTGAAAACATCACAGCGTTAATAGAGCTGAGATGCATTGTAGTCTTATATTGAGAGATGAAGGAAGAAGTTATTTAGGATAAAGACTCTGTATTTTGAAAGCAATCTCCGGCATTCCATTTCTCCGTACTTTAACACAATACATTTGGCTTTTAACAGTAAATACCAGTAAGAAGAAAGTAAAAGCATTCTTAGTTTGATGGATATAGGCATTTTCCCCAGTAAAATATTTCATCAATTGTTATGTTTCATAAGTAAACGTTTTGTGTTTATTTTTTCATATTATAGTCCTAGTTATTGTAAGCAGAAAGTAAACTAGATTCAATGTCAACCATTTACTTTCGTATGGATTCGTTTGCTGCCGTGTCTGTAGAAAGAGAAAGTCTGTATATTTTTAGCATCTGAACTCCTATCTGTGCATAAAAGAAAAAAAAAATAGGAAACTTGCTATACAGTTTCAATTAAAAAATGTTGTAAAGTTTTGGTGCAATGAAAGTTTAATTATAGTAGGATGTGTTGTGTAGTGTATTATCATGGCTAAAAGAAAATATGACTGTCTTTACAAAAAATCTTTTTGTTTAAGAGTTTCCTTCAATTTTAAGTCAAGAAATGGCCATACATATGCATTTTGCATTGTTTGTCTGTGTGATTTTACTGTTTCACAAGGAGGTCGAAGGGACATAGTGAAACATATTGATACGGAAAAACACAAGTCTTATGTTAATTCCTTTGTGAAAAATATGAAACATAATTTCAGTGTCAGAAAAGAAAAGAACATATAAAAGCGGAATGTTACTTTAAAGATTTTTATTTAGAACATTCCTCTTAGTAATTCAGATCATGTGAGTGCACTTTCTCGCAAAATGTTTCCTGATAATGGAATTGTTAAAAAAAAATATGCTTTTGTGCTCAAACAAAAAAAAAACTGCTGTACTTATGGAAATTAAATTGATGTTTATTAGATTTAATAAGATTAAAATATTGCTATTTTGTATTTCTACCGACACTACCAACAAGAAGGATGCAAAACTTTACCTATTGTGGTTACATATTTAGACACACTGGACTTTCAAGTTAAATATGGTTTATTTATTGTCTATGTCTAATTTTAATGGTGATGCTACACAGTGTCTGAACTTCTTTTAAAACTGAAAATGTGTCGTTAGACAACAGCATTTCTCTAGTAATGATTGGTGCAACAGGTAGTGTAGTCTTTAAAAGATGAAATTAAAAATGTAATTGTAATGGGAGCTATTGCTTCATCAGTTAACACAGAAGATTGTATTGTAAACATTTCATACTATCTTCAAAAGAGTTCTAAATAGAAGGCGAGTTGAATTCGTTTTCAAAAATCACATAATACTGATGTTTAAAAAATTATTAAGCATGTTATAAAAAAGCAAAATCTGCATAATCAGTTCAACTTTAGTGAATTTCATATTTACAGTGTGTGTGTGTGTGTATAGAAACATATTAATTTTTTATTTTGTAAAAGATTTTGAGTAAAAACTGTGTCCTTTTAAATCTTGTGAATAGACTATTTAAAAAAAAACAAAAAAAAAAAAAAAAAAAAAAAAAAAAAAAAAAAACTGTCCTTTAAAACCTGTATAGCTATAGACATATTTGTGATCCAAAACTTTTGTGAAAAATTCTGTAAAATAATTCATGTCATACATACTTGTATATTTTAAAACTAACTTTTCACATGTTTGATCACTGTAGCCCACTTTGTTGAAAAAGAATTATTAGTATTCAAAGCAACTAAAAGTAAATTGCAACGCTAAAAATCTCTATTTAAACAAAATTAAACCTAGGAAGTCTTCCGTAACAGGGTAACAAATGCTAGGGATAACAGATTTGTTGAGCTTCCATGTAACCCAGGAGGTTACAAGGAATAAATGTAACTCTCAAACCAGTAAGAGGGATTAAATGCACATCACTCTGCTTACAGGCACTAGGCTAGAGATGTGACACAGAAGAGCTCATTTAGTTTGTACAAAATCATGTTAACTGCACAGAGAGCAGTGAAGTGATTGTATTGTGGTTTGATGAGTCATTCTCCCTAAGATCACTAGACAGTCAGGAAAGAGTATGGATATGATCTGGAGAGCAACATACATGCCAATGTACCATTGCTAGGTACAGTTTTCTTGGTGGCTCACTTACTTGCTTTGGGGAGAAATTTTCAGACAGGCGCATGCCAAGCTTATCGTATTTGTTAAAGGCACTTTGAATGCTCTAAGATATGTAGACGAAGTACTGTCAGAACATGTAGTGGTTTATGCCGACTTTGGATGAGTGGGATCCAAAGTATATTCATGCATAATTGCTAACCACACACTGTCAGGTTGGGATCAATGTTATATAGTGACCAGCATACAGACCGAGTGTAAATCCACTAGAACATGTCTAAAAGAACTATCAGAAACCGATGCAGAGGAGAGCCACAGACCATGAGACAGCTTCATCAGTCTCGAGTGGGACAACAGAGACCAGCAGATGCCCTGGGACATGAAGTTTTTATTATATACAATGATGCGAAAAAAAATTGTGTTGGTATTGTATTTTTACATCATATACATTTTTAAAAATATAATAAAAAAATTAAGTGTCCTACTTGTTTGTCCCTCTGTGTATTAATTTTCATATGTTCTTGTTGCTTAGATGGATGAGTACACTGCTGCTCAAGATGAAGCCAAGAAAGCTCGTCAAAATATTTGGCGCTATGGAGATATCACTGGGGATGAAGACTAGAAGGATTTCTTTCTGATGTTCAACTGTTTTTAACCCCAGGAGAATCTCCCCACCTCACTCGAGTTAAATACATTTCTATCTACTCAACCAGCTATAAATCAATTCAAATAGGAATTTATTTAACTTAACCTTACTTACAGTTTCGGTTTTGAGGTTCTACTGAACAGTTGCTGCTGGCCAGACAAGATCTCAAGCATTGTGTCAAACACTAATAAGCATAAAATCACTCGAAAGTCGTATATAAAACTATTGAATTAATTATTAAATATAATCATTATATAAAAAACTTCCATATTGTTAAACAAATATTTTTATTTATTTTAAAAATTACTTATTTTAGAAAAATGTTTTTATTTTTATAAATATCGGAGACTGATAATTATTGTTGCATTAGCGCCTAGGGAATTTTGAACAGTTGTTTTTAATTTATTGTTTCAATAATTTAATTGTCTGTGTATATACACAATTTATATCCCAAGTCATTATCATTACTTTTATATATATATATATTGAACTGTATACATAAAATGACCAATAATTAAATGATGGTATCAAGTGAAGGGATTTTTGGTTTATAAAATAATTACGTGGGGTGAGGCTGTGTGCCAGGAATAAAGAAACTTAAAACTAAATGTCTTTTCAATTCATCTTGACCTCTGCCTTCCTCGTTAAGTAGGTAACAATGTTAGTTTAATTATTATTATTATTGAAAAAACAAAAAATCATCATAGTACTCTGTGGTGATTCTTCCATATAAGATATAAGGATCATCATACACTTGCGGTAATGTTTCAATCTTTCATAATCATGTATACCAAAATCCTTCTCACAAAAAGTAAAAATTCAAGAATTCGATAAAGTCGACTAATATTCCGCTAGAGTGCCTCACCTGACGCAAAGGCATTTATATAGAAAAATGTGTTCTCAATGATCATATAATTTTCCAAAATTTTAATTCTTGTCCAAATACTACAAGTTGATAATATTTTATAGTATTTTTTTTCTTTTTCCTCTATTGAACTACGTATTCAAAATTAAGCTATCTGTAATAGTTTTTGAAATTTATTATATTCTACGAAGTAGTAACCAAACTGAACCAGACAAATTTTCTTTTCGGTGCGGTTACTAAATGTGAAATATCGATTATTTACATCGATATTTTGTAACCGATCTTAACACTACAGTAGAACCCCTCTTAACCGGTCTAATCGGGACTGACACCCGGGCCGGTTGCCCGTTTGGCCGGTTAATCTGAAGTTCCTGTGAAAAATCGGTTTTCGTTCAAAGAAAGCTTATTTAATCAGGTAGCACTAAGAATTGTGCAATTAAGATGTTATTGCAACTCATTTTATTGTACATAAATGTATCGTATATATTATGTTATGTATATTATACATCAAACATGAAAAAATTAAACACTACAAAGCTTTTTTTACAGATTCCCCTCTGTCAAGTCTTTTGACACATTTAACCGCGTCTCAAACGAAACCAACACACGCTTCCGAAAACTGAAAAGAAATGTTATATTTTCCATAATGTATACTAAAATGATTCGTGGAAAAAGCGGCCCATCAAACGTTTTTGTGGGTGTATGTCTGCTATACCTATGGGTGCCAATGCCGCGGTGTTTTTATGCCGCTGATAATAGGATACCGCTATCGACAAAATCGTTTGACTCGCCGCGGTGTTTTTATGCCGCCGACAATGGGATACCGCTATCGACAAAGTAGTTTGATATCGCCGCCGATTTGGTGCCGCGGTATTTTTACGCTGCCGAATATGGGATACCACTATCGACAAAGTCGTTTGATATCACCGCCGCTTTGGTGTTTCAATTACAATTTATTTTCGGAAACTCTCATCCAACCAGTACACTACGATATAGGCCGGTTAATCCGAGGACCGGTTAACAGAGATTCTACTGTATTAGAAAGATAAAATTTAGATCTTTCATATGGTACTACCTTTTATGTCAATAGACTTATTTTAGATGATTCTTTCTCAACTTGAAATTGCTGTTGTATTGGCTTACTTTGTGTCCTAATCAATAGTGTTCCGTGCTGGCTCAATTTATTTTGTTAGGTGCAGTTATTTATTATAATTTATGTATAGAAGTTTTAATGTGTATTATTGTTTGTAGAATTTATTGTTGTGAGTGAATGTTATTGTCAGTCACTGAGGCTAGTTGACAGGTTATATCAAATTTGACCTAACTTTTTAGTAAATTTTCATTTGTTTACATATAGACATAGTTTTGTCTAATAGAAATTTTATAAATTGATTATGTTTTTAACAAAATGTATGCAAATTTTATATAGGCTTATCTATAAAAAAATTAGATGTTGATATATATGTAAATTATAGGCTTTCATTTGGCATTTTGCCTTCGGTTTTTGTAAGAAATTTTTGATTTCTGATATACTAACTATAAATTGTTTACATTTACACGGATAAATTCTATGCACTGTTCTCAGAAAAAATGATATATTTTGAGTTGTGTGTTGCATATTACTATTTTTTTCAAATTAAGCATACATTTTTAGAAAATTTCCACTTTTTACGTAAAAATTAATTTTGACTAATGAAATTTTTATAAATTGATTTTTGTTTTTACCAACTTTTACCCACAATTATATTACAAATCTCCTTTATAACCTGAAAATATTTTTAATTTGTTCTCTAGAAAATATCCCCTGTGAAAATGTGAAATTTTCACTTCAGCTATTGTAAGAATTTTTGATTCCACACATGACTCCAAATTTTTTACATATATATTTTTTTTCATTACACAGGCAATTAATTCTATGCATCTTTCTGAAAGAAGTTGTATTTTCCATGACATTACTATTTATGGTGATTTTTTTCAAATTAGGCCTAACTTTTTCTCATTTTGTAATAAAGGTTTTTTACATATATATGAACATTTTATTAATTTTTTTTTTTAAATCAACATTTATTCTTAATTATATTCCAAAACTTTTGGATATCCTAAAGAAACTTTTTTTTTTTTTTTTATACAGATTTTTTTGTAAAATCTTAACTTCATATTTTGATTCCTAACATACTTACTCCAAAACCGTAACAGATACAAACATTTTAATGGCAGATAAATTCTATGCATATTTCTGAGAAAAATGATGTCTTACAAGTTAAGTTTTACATAAAATTACTATTTTTTATGATTTTTTTATTTTTTTTTCAAAACGAAGAAACTTTGCACAGCCTGGTCTAGGGGTTGATAGATATACTATAGTTTGGCAGTTACTGGAAGGACATTGAGTGATTAGACAGGCCTCACCGTTACATACACACACTCATGCGTCACCCTATCTGGGACCCGACCCTTTTATTACCGGCCGACTGAACAACGACTTTCAAGTTGCAACTTTTTACAATTATGGTTTGCAGTTTTCAAGATGGTTATTTTTGAAATCTTGACAGCAAGACAATAAAACAAGTCCAAACACGAAATAGACACAAAGTATATCACTCGTACAAATAAAGTCTTATTATGAGTGAATTATACGCTTCCTTGTAATTTAAAAATTAAATTTTATAAAAAAGAAGAAAATATGATTAGATATTAGTTGCTAAAATATAAAAACACCATTTAGGAATCCGCTTACAAGGACTCATGAACTACAAGAATTCCGAGTTACATTATCATTGGTTGTAAATCTAATTGACAGGTAAGTAGTTTTATAAATGACTTTGGCAGCTACCTCATATTTTAAAATGTCTTTCACTCTTGGTATTCTTTGGTAATGGCTGCCTTGTGAGTCATGACCATGAATGAAGTGGAAGCACCCCGTTCAAACCTCAGTTGTTCTCGAATTTCGCAAACTGTTACTTCATAAATTGTTTCAGTTCTTCAGAGTACGGGTTCAGTTATACACAGTTATATTATTTACAAGTTCATCATGTCCTCAAAAAAAAAAAAATAGAAGTTTTACATACACAAGCTAGGAAGATTGTCACATCTGTGATGGAATATTTTAATTTAGAGAAAAATAATATGGGGCCTATTATAGATGTAAGAAAAATTCTTGAGAGTTTAAACTGTCCTGTTGTTCGAAGGATTAATAGAAAACTTAAAGAAGCAGTGAAGGCCGATGAAGGTGAAGATAATGCTATCCGACTTGAACCCGCCATAGATGATTTCGAAGAGGAAGAGGCGCCTAGTGTTAAGAAATGCCGAAACATCATCCGAACACCGAGTTAAACCCGCAAGTGAAAAAAATATTGTCCTGTATCGAATCTAGACGATTTTCAAAAATCAGCTATTGTCAGACATAATATATTTGCTTACCACGAATGAAAAGAAGTACTCTCAGAAAACTCCTTGTTTGGTTAAAAGATGCAGATTTATTCCACGGCAGTAGATGGACACTTCCACAAATTTTAACATCAATAGACTTTTCATACCAAAAATTCAACAGCAGAAAATGTTTAATAGAAAAGTCATCGGTTGCGCTGTTGAGATGCCAGTTCTTAAGAAAAATCCACAGTGTAGATACAAATTTTTTTTTAAGACGAAACTTGACAACCCTACAACCGCCCATGTTAAAAGTTTTGCCCATTTAAAAATTCATAAAAAATATTTGTATACAAAATCAAATTTATAAGACATCATTTTTCTCAGAAAGATGCATAGAATTCATCTATGTAATAAAAATGTTTTTTTTAAAACGGTTTTGGAGTAAGTATGTTAGATGTCAAAAAATGAAGTTAACATTTTTCACAAAAACCTGTATCGTCCAAAATCAAAAGCTTACCACCTTTTCCAAGATATACAAAAGTTTTGTGTAATATTTGTGAATATATTTAGGGGGGGGGGGGAATTGTTACATTTTCAAAATTTAAAATATTATTTTTCGAAAAGAGGGATTTTGATCTTTTTTTTTTTTTTCAAAAATTTATAAAATAGTTGTGTAATGTATATTTTATACACCATTATATTCAGAAAGGTGCATAGAATTTAGTTTGTGTAGTGAAAAAAATTAGATGTAAAACATTTAGAGTTTTTATGTCAAATACCAAAAAATCGGAAAGTAACGGAGGGAAGAATTTCACGTAAATGGTAATGTACATCATACAAAAAAAAATTGGATTTTTTTCAACTATTACTAGAGCTTTGTAATATTGTACTAGGTTAAAAAAAAAGTTGTTACATTTCCAAAAATATAGAAATTGCTTTACGCAAAAAGGGAATTTGTTGAATTTATTTTCAAAAGATCACCAATTAATTGTAATATTTATGGAAAACCTACTTCTATATATCATTATATTCAGAAAGGTTCATAGAATTTAATAGTGTAATGAAAAAAAAGTTTACAAAAATAATTTTGGAGTCAAAATGGCAAAAACAAACACAAAATCGAAGGCTAAATTTCACTTGAATTCACAAGTCCAATTGACCACAGAAAATTTTGTTTTACATTTTTTTAAAGTATACAAACGTTTTCTAGTATAAATGTGAATAAGAATTGGTAAAACAAAAATCGAATTCTAAAATTTTCAAAATAGAAATAATTGTTTCATTTAAAAAGTAGTAATCGAAAAAGTGAGGTTAGGTTCGTAACCTCCACAATTTAGCCTTAGTAGTAACAATCTAAAGCTAGGCCTAGGACATAATCAATAGATTTCACTAAAACAATAAACTTTACAAAGAATAACACACATATACACTTGTATAATCAAATAAAACACTACATATAAGAAAATTTGCTTTTAGGCCTAGGTTACCTCTAGGTTATCCCAAATATAAACCATTCAAAAACTAGAACTTCACTCAAAAAATAAACTTTAGAAATAAAAACACATAGTGTAACTTGTATACATAAACCTTCAAAATAACAGAAATATGTAATCCCAAAACAGGCCACGCCTTTCCGTGTCAATTTATGTCACATACTCGTCTAAAAATGCCGTTCCGTTAGGTTTCTACTATGGTCAAGTAGAAATATCTTGCGATCTATGACACACAGAACAATTTGTAAACCAAGGATAAAAAGAGAAAGATGTGATCTACAGAACAGTGTTTTGTTCGGCCTGTTTGACAGAAAAATAGATTTGTGATCATATGAGAAAAAATGGCGTCGCTTTTACTAAAAACTGCTCAGTTCAAATCTTTGATTTTATCCATAAAAACTATGCGAACTTCAGCAATTTTTGGAATATGATTTATAACGTTTTGTGGTTTTTTGCATGAAACATTAGCTTTCCAACGGTATTTTATTTATTGCGATAGGTGTTTATACTAAGTGGGCGTAATGTTGAATTGCAAAATACGTATTTTAGTCGGTGAACTAAACCATGTGTGATGACATGACCTGAGTTCGGGTCGTGGGGCGGTTCTAGGATTAAAGCTAATTCAACCAAAGACAAAGGGTGGACCATACACTAATAAAGGGACATTGAGTACCCCACTAGGAAAAGGCAAAAAATTGATTATATGTCATAAAAGGTGGACAGCAAGGTTGGATTAACGCTCCTCCTCTCCTGTTTGAATCGAATAAGACTTGCGATTACCATGAAGAGATGAACAGTGATGTTTTTGAGGCTTGGTTTTTTTTGAAGTACTGATTCCGGCTATTCCTCCGGGAAGTGCGATTGTGATGGATAATGCGCCATACCACTCCAGAATCTAGGGCAAAGCGCCAAACTCTAACACTACAAAAAGAAAGATGATAGAATGCAGAAAAAAGGCAAATCATGTTTGTTAGGGCGAACTGTTCTAATGTAGGTGGTTTAGATACATTCTCAAAATATTTTAAATATTTCTATATCTTTATTGTTGTTATATTTATTTTTGCCATGTGTATATACTATTTTTATGACTACACAAATGTATCGTTCAGTGTTTATTAATTAACCTAACGAAAAACTTTATACCAAAGTCAGTTAATTAATATTACAACCAATGTTACTAAAAATCAATAAACTTAGAAATGTTTCAACAAATTAAATTCATTTTGTTCTTAATTCCTTCAAAACAAGTACATATCAAGGTACACCACCTTATTGAAACCTAAATTGCAAAATAAATTATGGTTTTGAAAATTTTTGTACAATTATTTTATTTGTTACAAATTAATCTCTTTATTTTTTATAATTAATTATTATTCTGAACTTCATAAAACCAGATTTGTACTAGACAAACTTAGAATCGTTGTAATCATGTCGTGTTTGGACTCATTTTGTTCAATATTTTATGGATATTTTAAAAAAATAAGAAAAGTAATCAAATTGCAATGTTGCAACTTTTGAAGAGGTGTAGCCAGTGATGAGTCATTAGCATGCAGTCAGGTAGGTGTCAGAAAGCCCTGCCATGCCAGAAAGTGTGCATGCATTGGTGAAGGGACACAAGTCCCTTAAGACTCCTTCACTAACCTGCACAGCCCTGCCGGAAAGTGTGCATGCGTTGGTGAAGGGACACATAGAAGTGATTACTGAGGATGTAATTTTCCATATTGGTACAACTGTTAGTATATAACATAGTGGCTAGAATATTGTTGTTTTGGTAGCCTAGCCACATAATTTTCAAATTACATAGCCACAAATGTTGATATTAGTTTCAGAAGCTACTAATACAGTTAATAATAAACAATTAAATCAAAATCGTTAAACAAAACTAGTTTATTAGTTTAGAATAAAGACATAAAAGAAATTCTTTATACATTACTTGTAAATAAAAATAAATACAATTCATTTTTTTATGGAATAGAATATGAAGACAAAATGAGCCAAAATTCTTCATGTCGTTTCTTCTTTCATAGAACATACCATGTCTATTCCAAAGTTATATTAATTGAGCTTGGTAACGGACTGACATAATGAGTTAGAACTTGTTTATCCCATCCACATGAAAACAAACTTTGCAGTTTAGAATGCCAAGCTAAACCACGCACAAAGTCATTGTGCCTGTCATCAACGTACCTGTTATGGAAAAAAAACCAAGTTTAGTTTAAGGTACTTTAAAAAAAAACACTAAAAACTCATGTCCAGAACTAAATTGTGAACAACAGTGTATATAACTGAATCTCAGAGTTTCGTTTCACTATGATAATGATACCATAATTAATTATGAAACTATAGTTTTACGGATGAAATACATCCATAGATATTTCAAACTGTTAGCATTTCAAAATCTTTGTTGCTGTAAATATGGCGACACTGTGGCAACAAAGTACTTTATCTGGTTTGTTTGCAACATCTATAAGTTTTGTCAGAAGAAAGCGTTTGGTTATTGCAAATCAAATAAATATTTTATACCCTTTAGTGATGTTTTTGCTGATAAATTTAGCAAGTGATCCAGTAATAATCTTAGATATAAATTACAAGTTGTGGTTTTAATTTGAAAAATGGATAGCAGAAAACATCTTATTTGGAGCTGCATATTGAAACTGTAAGTTTAAAACCAACGAAAAGAAAGTGAATTCCTTTAACAAACACCAAAGTTTGATACAATTTTTGTTGAAAAAGCAACCAAAAACAATCCTTGATATTCATCTTCACTATTTCAATTCTTAATTTATAGGTCTTAAGCGTGAATATCCAAACAAATATAGGTTCCTTTTGAATAGTTTATTCCAAAGGAAATTACTGAATGGAGGCATGCTAGAGTGGAATGTGTTTTCTTGGTTTATTCATGGATCCTAAGGTTAAGTGCACCACATAAATTGTTACTGAGGAATATCTTGATCACAAGTGGTTTTGTGACTGGAAACACATTTATTAATCAATGAGTTGCTGAACATGAAAATTCTTCTACTCATCTGATTGTGTCCTCAATTCTAAAAACAACAGGAAAAAAAAAATAGAAATGATATCCAATTTACTGCCCAGTTAGATGAAGAGATTAGGTACTTGTGATGTGTCTTCAAAGAGTAATTTCTGTTGAGAATAAAATTTTTTCTCCTTGTTTAGCATTAGGGGAAATGATAAAGTATTGGGTTTTATACATAATGCAAATTTGATATTGAGCTTATACCCTTCTCCTTGTTGTTTAAATGTAAAAACCCCATCGATCATCATTTAATTATAAAAAAAATCTCTACAGCATAGGATCGAAAAGAATAAAAATTGGGTAGGAAAGTAGAGAAAGATCTAATCCAAGACTACATGAAAAAGGGTTTAGATCCAGGTGGTACCTTCAGGATTGCTAGGTCTGTACTTACTGAATTGAGCTTCTGATGGTGATGAGCTTGTAGCTAAATACAATCAATTTCTATAAGGATACATCTCTAATTATGGAAAAGGAAGGAAGATCTAATTTTTTTTTGTCTTGGACTTGCAAACAAAATTACGGGAACATCTGTTCTAAATTAAATAGAGATAATTGAAGCAAAATATTTTTCTTTACAGACCCAAAGACCAATTGGCTTTTATTATTTGGTGTGTGGGCAATGATAGTTTACCACAAGAAAGCTTAATAGAATTCATGACAAACTGGACACACTGGTCAAGAACTAATTAATGCTGTCATTTTTAGAAGAACATGGAGTTGATAAAAACAATTGTCACGGCCAAACTTATAATAGAAGTTTACTCTCTAGTACTGTTCCATGTTGTAAAATGTTAGTTATGTATTTAGCATATTTGCAAAATATTTATAATTTTTTTTTCTCCATCTACCCATCGCTGGAATATTCTTATTAACAAATATTTTGATTCAAACAATGTGACACTGAAATCGTACAATTAAACTCTGTGTCTTAAAAGAAGATTCTTGCAAAAATCTTCACTTGGATTGGTTAGCAATTTATTGTTCATAAAGGCGACCATGAGAGTGGAAAGTTATCTGAAGCAAATTATAATTATTACAAAAAAATTGATTCTCTTGAAGTAGTTGTCATATTGGAAGGCTATCCTTGAAAGATTTAATGCAGTGAATACACAGCTCCAATCTGAAGAAATGGGCATAGCTATAGTTGTAAACATCTATACTTCTTTCCTAAGTTTTGTTGAAGAAATAAAGATGTCTTGAATTGCATAAGAATTTGTGTAAGATTAAATGAAACAATTAATGCTGATGAAAGTGGACAGAAACACACAAACAATAAAAACTAAAAGATTTTTCTATGAATGTATTCTAAATCTAAACACGAAGCCAGCTTCTGAACCTCAGCAGAGTTAGAATGATGTTTTTTTAAACAGCTACTTAATTATACTAAATCAGTTATCCTCAGAACTAGAAATAAGAATGACAGTTTACCAAGAATTTTCAGTAAAGTTTATATTGAACTATATTCAGAAGAATTCAGGTAATGAAAAGTGTTGTTCCTCTTTAGATTAAAATACTGAAAAATAAAAAAACCTGAAAAGTTGAGAATTTTAAATAGTCTGTCAAAACTCAGGGGAAAAAGGTGGAAGTTTCGTTAATAATTCAAGAAATCAAGCTCTGAGAAAAAAATATGTCCAAGATTTGTTATTATTGACTACTTAGTTGTAGTCTAACAAAAGAATATTCTGAAATTCATGATTAATTTTATGAGTATTAAATGAAATAGTTCAAGTTAAGCCAGTTTATCCTGACGCCTGGTCAATTCAACTCAATCGTATTGTGATATAGCAAGAGGAAGAATGTGTTAGATGAAAAGCTTGATGCACAATCGTTTATAATATACTTATAGCCTTAGTTCTATGAATATGTCAGGAACATTAATTTTTAAAGTCAAAATCCTCTTTTTTGTGTTCGGTTTTCATGAACAATTTGTTTTCTAATATGTAATATAATTTTTCACTTAAAAAAAATTTCTGCTTAGTCATGTAAACCAGTATAAACAAAATGTAAAACTTTTTTTAAATAAAAAATATAATTTAAAACGTTCCAAGTCCTATTGGGTTGAAAATCTTAATTTAATTGGCCTCTAAATTTTAAAATGGCTGGTTAAATAAAAACTAATAATAAAATGAAGAAAGAAAATATACTTGTTTTAATTATAAGAGGATTTTTGGATCATAGAACTTATATAACACATGAACTTTACCATCTGTACTACAAAATTCATTTATCAGCTCTAATTTCAACAATTATGTGAGATATTTACTCAAAACTTAGTATACATATTACCATGCGTGCTGTGTACAGAGTTTCGATATCATAAACTTTTTTTTTCAATTGAGTTTGAAGAACCAGATTTTTTAGTACAGAAGGCAAAATATGGGTCCACCATTACTGGCTTTATTTTCAAAAAATTTCAAGATGTGTTGAAACTATACCCTAGTAAACATGTATACCAAGTTTCATGAGGATATCCTGAAATTGTCTCTAGAGACGGTAATATATCAGTTGATATATTTGTCAGCATTTTCTAGCACATCCCTTGGATCAAAAATAATTCACTCTCCCTGTATAACAGGTTGAGTTGATATTTCAGTATGATAATTTATTTATAAAAGTGAGTTTAGAGTGAATGATGAAAACTTAGATTATATGTGAACGAATCTTTATAAATTGATAGTAAATGAAATAAATTGTATGCCTGTAAGTTTGGGTGATGATGCATTTTTTGTTGGATGACAAATTCATTTAATCAGAAAATATATCTTCTTGAAAAGTCTGGACTGTAAATATAAACCAGAATATCTCCGTTATAGACACCTATTCTATTATACTAAATAAAGAAACATGAGAAGGAAAATCTCATATGATAAATTTGTATTTAAATTTATGTTAATATTTAACTTGGATATTAAACCATGTACTTACAAAACTTCTAAGGTTTGTGAGGCAGAGTTCAGTACTTTTACTTCATGGGATTCAGCAGTAGCTGCTAACCATCTAAACAAGACATTAGTTCCTTTATTTATTCAAATTAATAAAAAATATGTAACCATAAAATACTTGTCAGACAAATAAATATATACAATAATAATTTACAATACTTCATTTAGAATAATTAATTATTACTAACAACAAATTAATATAATCCTCAAGAACATGTTTTGCAAATAAAAACTAACACTGCATCTTCCATGGATACATTTCATCCTACTGGTTAAATGAAATTATTTATGATCACAAAATAACTATAGGAATTTTAAGAAAAAATAAATTAAGTGAAATCCAAGTTTAGTCAAATAATCTAGCATAGACGAATTAAAACAACTTCTTTTATACCAAGATTGTTTCATTAGGAATCCAACCCTGCAAATAAGATATTTTATGCAGAGGTATATTATATTATAACTAGTGTCTGGTGGCTACAGTGTAGTCAAGTTTGGTAATCCCTAATCTTTGAAATAACCTTGATACACACTAGTTTCATGTAAGTGTTTATTCCTTGTGATGTGTCAATAATATCGCTTTCCAAAATTTAAACATGTATTTCTTATCAGGTTTTATTTTTAGCACAAGTTTTACAAACTGTGTTTCCTCAATCCTGCTTGTTCTAACAAATCAACAATATTTAGTTTAATTAATCAATTTTATAGCACAGGTTCCATAAATGATAGCAAACACCTAGGCCACGCATCGTTGTAAACTAAAGATATTATTGATGATGTGACCCAGCGTTCACTGAAATAGTTATAGTAACAAGTGGGACTGTTAATGAATACTGTTTTCAGAGTTACAAAAAAGTGAAAACTGAATAACTACCACATCTGTGTCATTTATGAACAGTTACAACCAAGCTGTGAAAAACATTTAAGGTACTGAATTGATATATTAGACCTGTTTATTATGACTTTAAAATTATTTGATAATGATGGATTGTTCATATTATTAATATGGTTTAATCAGAATCATGATAAGATCGAGAACTAAACACTTGACAAGGTGGCAAAAGGTTGTTTACCCTGATAATAGTTAGGAGAACTTTCTCTTGGCTCCATCCCTTTTTGTAGTGTACTCCTGTGTATTGTGGTTTTTTCTGATCACGTTTGTATTTAGTTGGCTTGATGCTTTTCTTAGATATAGATTTAATTTTAGTTTCCAACATGGCCCTAGGGTATGTTAGTGTTATTTTATATTCTAGTTTAACACTTGATAACAAAAATTGATTTATACTCTCAAAACGTTGTGTATTAATTGTTATGTACATGTGGCCCAGCCAAGGAGTCCACCATTTATAATATAACAATTAATAATTGACGATTAATGAAAAGGGGTTCTAAATTTATAATTTTCTATAATGAAGAACGTGCAACAATCAACTAGATGGATTTTGATGGATCAACACGAGATCACCAAAGGGGGGGAGGGGAGAAGATGCATCCAAACCATAAAATAAAGTCATGTAAACAACATCATACGTCTCACAGACGGAAAGTCATCAAAAACTATAAATAGCGTAGCCAAGGGGCGAGAAAATAAACTGGCAATTTTCACTGAAGAAAGACCAACGTCTGACTGGCAGTTAGACGGCCGGACAAAAACAATAGGCCAGGAGGAGGGGAAATACACCGATTTTTATTTTCACGCCCGTCTTCAAGACGTATGATGTTAGTTAAGGGTTAAGCCAGGTGCAAAAATGTGAAATGTTATTAAAAAGACATAAAACATGCTGTATCAAGATTTTTCTAAAAGAAGATCATTTAATTATTTTGGGAGGTTCTAATGATTTCCAAAATGATTGGGGATAGTGGAATGTCGAAGGCCCTTGAAGATTCTGTTAATACAAATATCTTAGTATCAACAATACCGTATTGTTTTACCAAACCAAGATTAATGATGCTATCTATAAACATAACTTAAAACTTCATTCAGCTGTATGTACAACTTCGAAGTTCAGCCATATACAACTGTTAAATTTAACAACTTTGCCGAGGAGCTGTTACACATCTCACACTTTCCACATGAACCGTTTGGGTAAAATATAATTATATGAGCAGTGCTATAATAATAACATATGATCAGATCTAAGCATCTGTCAACAGAATTTAATAGGGCATACAGCCTATTAGTTTAGACCATATGTTAGCTTTGTATTGTAATACAAATCATTTGTTTAAAATTTGATTGTTAAGGTGGTTTTAAATAATACGTGAAATTATGTATGCTCTTTTTTTATATCAAACTAGCATTTATTTTTATTGCAGTCTGATTTTAGTGTTGACTGATGATTAGATCTGATCATATGTTATAATTATAGCACTGCTCACACAATTATATTTTACCCAAATGGTTCATGTGGAAAGTGAGAGATGTGTAAATAAAGTGTAAGGTTGTACTGATTATATTTCAGTCTAAATTTAGCAAAAGCAACAACAACAGCAACAAAACTAGTTTTATAACAGTGTGAGCTTGTTAAAAAGTTTAATTAAAGCCTAAGCTCATTAAAAAACTTGAGTTTGATAAACTCAAGCTCAATAAAAGCTCAGCTCGATTTAACCAGACTCGTTTGAATTAAAAACCCAAGGTTAGCATACCCCCATATAAGGAAAGTTCATTAAATAACATAACAACTGCTTTCAAACACTACAAGAATGCTAGAAAAATGACCTATGTTCGTCCAATGATTTCAGATAATCCGAACGTTTTGTATTTGGACAGGTCTCAATTAGTTCGAATTAACTAGGACTATATTAAAATTTTGTTGCTTCTGCAAGATTTTGAAGTTCAAAATCTTCCATGCTCAAAGCTAATAAATTTTACATGGCCTTTCCATCAGCTAAATGTTTAATGGACTACAATAATATTTTATAAGATTACAAGTACTTTAAGTAGTTCTAAATTATAGTAGTATGAAATTCAGACACTGTAAAATCAAACAGTGACATTATTATAAATATAGTATACTGGTTTATTCTAAATATGCATTCAGAATAATTATATTTTCAAAAATTTCTATGTTCCTGTATCGAAAATAGAATTATGCAAAATATGTCAAATAAAGATATTCTCATGAGCTAAAAAAAGCTTAACAATTCCAATCAATAAGTCATAGAGGAAAACATAAATTTAATGAACTTTTATATTTTTTCTAACTAAACACAAGTTGATGAATAATTAAAAACAAACATTAAGATATGATGACAAACTATAAAGCTATACCCTATTTAACATTTAAACACTAAAATTTACCTCGAATCTATGAAGAGAAGTTTGTGGATAGCCCTTCTGTAAGGTCTTGTTTCCACAATAGCCGAAGCTGTCCTGAGATCTAACAGACTGATGTTCCCATTTACAGTCCCTACTCCTAGTATATTGTCATCTGCATTGTTCTGCCATGCCAATGCTGATTGCCCTTCCTTCGGAGTATCTCTCAAAACTGAAGACATATTTCTCAATTACATATCATTTGAAGTATTTAATATTTAACAATAAGTCACAACATAATAAGAATTGGAATTAATTTGAGGCCTAAAAAAAGGAAGCAGTTTTTTATTGATAAATTTTATACTCGTCACCATACATAAAAGTCATCATCAAATGACAGATTAGTAAAGAACAAGTTTCTTAGATATATACAGTATATTGATATGAAATGATCAATATCAATTAATTGTACACACAACATAAAAATCTCTCAAAACTAAAGTTTTTAATTGCAAAACTAAGTAATAAAATGTAAATTAACATTTAATAATACAGTGTGATGGTAAAGTTCTCCCCAATGCTGGAAAATTGCAGGTCATTCACCTGACACCTCAGATCAAAAAGTCTCCCCTTAGTAATCTATACATGCAAATGAATGAAAGTTAATAACAGATATTTAATAATTAGTAAAAATTAGTAATTAAAATATTACAGTACAAAATGTGTTGAAATTGTTCATCCTTGTCAATTCACAAAGCTACTCTTTATGATTTATAAGCAAACACGCTTGTTAATGTACAGTATCTTTATATACGGAAGCAGTGAATGTGGTTATTGCTGTTATTGAGATCTTTAATACTTTTAGGACGGTTATGGTACATTACTCTTTTGCTGTTCCTAAAAAGTAATAAGCAGGTGGTGTAAGGTCTGTGGAACTAGATGGCCATAGACCCTTTAAAATCCGTTCTCCGAAAATTCTTCAAGAAGCACCATTGTATATCAAACAGTGCCCAGTTGCACCATCTTGTTGAAAATAATCATTAAGGACCTTTTTTTATTAAGCTGGAGTATGAATGGGATCAATATATTAAACAATATCACTCTGAATTATTTGTTTTCAGAATAAAAATTGAAATAATTTTTAGTTTTCTTGATATTGCTACCAAAACCACCAGAACATGTAGTGGTGTTTCATGAACTGCATGCAGGTTATCTATTGACCATAACCATGTACACATATTTTGTGACTTTATGTAACCTGACGAGCGAAACCAACCTTCGCCAGATAGAAAAGTCTCATCCAATACTTCAAATCCCTTTTTCTGGATGAATAGCTGATACCATTCACAATATCTCTTCCTCTTCTTGTAATCAGTTGGTTTTAGTTGTTGTACAATCATCACTTTATAGGGGTACATAT
Organism: Aphrophora alni; assembly: GCA_963513935.1. NCBI lineage: Eukaryota > Metazoa > Arthropoda > Insecta > Hemiptera > Aphrophoridae > Aphrophora > Aphrophora alni. The sequence continues at coordinate 118,882,178 of OY740766.1, read as the reverse complement.
TGAGTTTTTTATAGAGTTCTTTTGTCCTGATCTGTAACTAATACATACCTCCTGTCTTAACTTTCTCAATGATTTAGATAGGAGTCTTGTCTGAAATAGCCGTAAGATTTTTCTCGGTTAGAACACTGGATCGTCCAGATCTCTTGGTGTCAGCCACTGAACTCGTAACATGAAATATACATATAAGATCACGATGCAGAACAAAGGAATTGGGATTTCACTGACCAGAAATGTCCACTTTTATTTGAAGTGTTCTTTCTTCAATAATTGTTAAGATTATAACAGAAGTAAGTTATGCACAACACAAAACTTCACGCACAGACTGCCTATGACATTGCAAACATCTCACACAGCTATGGGAAAGGAGAGGAATTATTAAGGCAAATGAACTGATTATAATTATTAATGATTCTCAAACTGGAAACCAAACATCTGATCTATATATATTGCGCCATTTTTAATGACTTTTATTCTGTTTTGTGTTATTGGAAAAATATAACGTAGGGTATATCATGTTAGTAAGTTTCAGTAAATAGGCTACCTGCTTTACATCCAATCAAATAAACACCTTCCATGAATACATTAAATTGAGACAGAACTTCGTTGAATCAAAAACACATAGAAAATGGGAGAATCTACTACTAAGCTTTAGATTAAAAATCTTTATCGTGTTAATAATTTCTTTCTTTACAAGTTAAATAAACAAAGATGACCTTTGGGTGGAGATATCTGTAATTGACAGGAAATATATAAATTATACACTGGTGAAAGTCTACTATAATGAATATTTGCTCCGAATCTAGGCTATTGGTTTGATCTCACCATATGAGAAAGTTTCCCTCATATTCAACTGTTTCTTGTTTCCCTCTTCACAATCGTAAATCGAACATCCTTATACTAGACAACTACCGCACTATTTCACTTGAACAATTCCTCTAAACTTGGATAAAACATATATATATTTGCTCAGAACGAAAGCTGGATTCCCCAAATCGCTCTAATAATTAATATTTTGCCAAAATCGAATAAACCGCCATCTAAATCACTCCCCACTTTCACAATGATCTCTATGTATGAATAAGTTGATGATAATGATAATTTTTATTTATTTATTTTTGTACGAAATTATGATTTAATTTTGAATAGTAAGTTTCTTTATTCCAAATATTAAATTGTATATACATATTACAACATATAAAAATAACATTAAATTTATTTTTAAAAAATTGTAAATTGTTAACAGGATGTAAATGATTTATTATTCTTTAATATTAATTAAATTCATCTGCTGGTTAAACATAATTTAGCAATACCAATTGAAGAAAACAAAAGATCTTTAAAAATTGAACATAAAAAATTGGTACATACATAAATTAATAACAAAAAAAATACATATATAATTCATGAATATTTTAGAGTCTATTCTCGGGGTAATGATTATGGGGAATAATAAGAGTCTATATCTCAGGGAGTAAAATTCACATACATAGCAATCAAAGTCATAAATTAATTATATAATTATAAAAGTCTATATCTTGGGGGTAAAATAATTATTAATGCACAAAGTCTCTTTATCTCGGGGTATTGGGTTGGTGCTGACTTTTATCAAGGAAGTCAGGTAATTATAAATATTAACATAATTAATAATAAATTAAATAATGAGGAATATTTCTTTTTTTGTTTGATGAAGATGAAAAGATGATTGTTGACTTATATAGCAGTTATTCTGCACTTTTGATATATATATAATTGTTTCTACGTTTTATACTTTCTTTTACACTAAACTTGTGAATATTTAGTTCTTTTTTAATAATGCCTCATAGGCTTAATAGTTTAAAAGGAATGAGATAATATTATAGTAATAACTTGAACGATCTCACCAGGTTGGATTATGCAGCAGTAAAAAAAATGGTCAATATTCAATCTATCCTTAAACTTTTTATTTTTATTAAACACTGATCTTCTAGGCTTCCTCTCATCCACTTTTAGAAAAATCAAAACAATACTTTTATATTTAAAAAAAAATCTTCAGGCAGGAGCCAAACTTAAATAGGTATTGCCTATATGAGTTTCTGACTGACAACTAAAATCCATTGTTAGGCTCTACAAAGAGATTCACTGTTATACACTTTCTTTTCCGATCATGTTTTGGATTTGTAGCACAAATGAAATGTATATGATCCTAATTTACAAGACAAAAGTTGTTAATAACTTCATTAATAATTACTGACTCTACTTTTAATAAAATTTGATGTTGAAGACATGCTATAGGGATCCAAATAACTTCTTTTTTTTTATCATTAAAGTTATCTTACAACTAAATACAATTTTATCTTGGTCACAATCTAAAGTTGGTTAAAATTCCCACTTATATCATTTATTATTTTTTTAAACTGTTTTGATCACGTGACTGGATCGTTCTAAAATATGTGTCCAACACGGATCTAGGCAGCCATCTTTGAATTTCGAACTTTTGTCGTATTTATGCAAATACCTAATTATTCTGAGGTTTTTGATATTAATTCAGGTGACAACTTTTATGTAGAAGTTGAAACATTTCAAAATAATGTTGTTTCAATAAATAATTGGTATTCCTTTCAAACACGAGAAGACACGCACGCCACCTACCGGGAAAAATGCACAACGGTAGCGAATTAAACAAAAGCCTAAAAATACTAGAGTACCGATCGGATAACTTCAAATAACGTGATTCCCCGAATTTTAACGTAAGCCTAGAATATACAATTTAGAGGCCTAAACTTCCATATTATCCAAATTAAATAACCCCGTAGCAAGATTAGAATTAAGATAGACAAAATCAATCGAAATTAAACACGAATTTTCAAAAACATTTACAATGGCCGAACCGGACCAGAGCGTCATAAATAATTAATTATAAAGAATACGACTATCGCTTCAACAAAACAAATATGGCCTATGGATTTAACGGATATTTTGACGTATAAGTTGTCACCTGAACATACAAAGAAAACCTCAAAATTATTTAGTATTGATGATAAATACAACCAAAGTCCTATTTCAAAGATGGCGGAACAGACATAATATGTGACAGAAATCAAATAAGCCACACCCACCGATACAGCAATCACGTGACCAAAGTTTAGCCCACTAACTAATTTAAAGTGCGGGAAATTCCAACTAGTTTTAGATTAAGACCAAGGTGAAATCGTATTTAGGAATAAGATAGTTTAAATTTAAAGGAAGTTATTTGGAACCCCTCTTAGTATGTCTTCAACAAATTTAAATGTATACCATAATAGTAGAGTCAACAGTCTTAAATGAAGTTCTTAACAACTTCCTGCTTAACAAATTAGGGTCATGTATTCATTTTCAGCAGTGCTACTAATCTTAATCAAGATCACAAAAAATGGATAATGTTGAATCTCTATGGACGCTGTAACAATGATTTTTGGGAAGTTTGGTAGAGAGATCCCAAGCTTAATGGACGTTTCCTGATTCAGCTCCAATTTAATGCAACTGAAATAAGTGGAAAAGTATATTTAAATTTTCTATGGAGTGCTGAGAAGTAATATAAATTAAAAGTGATAAGTAACAGTTGAAATTTTTTTCTAAAAATCTACCAAGGAGCAGACATAATACAAGCTAGTTTCAACAACGTATTTGAGAACATTGGTGAGACCATTCCAATTTATATATTTTAAGTCATCCTATATCCCCACTAATAGGCCTAAGTAGCCTACTATCATAAACTTTGAAACATTAATACACAAAAGTGGAATAACTTTAACAAATATCATACTAATTGAACTATTTTCTATATGTACACCGAGTATTCAGAAACATAGACTTTGTGAACTGTTGTGATTGTTGTCTACCATCATTTCACCACTCATCATTTATTTAAAAACTAATCGATTAATATTTTATTATTTTTTATATCTTTGTCAATATGTGTATAATTACCCCACTTCCTTGACAAATTTGCCGCACTGACCCTGTCCCGAGAGAAAGAAACTCAAGTGATAATTAATAATATTCACCAAGAGATAAACTTTAATTGATTGTGTTTTATTGTAATTGTATGTGTAGCCTATGTATATGAATTTTTCACGAGAAACAGACTCTGAGTGATCTATTTTAAATAATTATGTGTTAAACCAATTCCTCCCAACCCGAGATAGTAAGACTCTAAAATGAACTAATGAAATCTTTCCTTTATGTTATATTTACATATGTTTATGAACTTTCCATAACCTCAGTGTATTTAATAAGAGACATTTCCTTTTACATCTCAATTGTTTGATAATTTATTTTTTTATGTTAACTTCAAAATGATTTTATATATGTATTCTACCGATTAAGTTCGAATGAACTCATAATTTTATTATTTGATGTTTCAAGACAATAAATGACTAATCTTTGTATTACAAATATTTTTAATTTTTTTTTTATTTTTTATCAAGGTAAATGATTATATGAGTTAATAATATAACAATATTTATAGAAATGAAGTTTCATTCATTTCAAAATGGCGCCCAACGTATTGGCAATTTGTCAAGGAAGTCTTCCCCCACCAAATAACTTCTTTTAAAAATAATTTTATGTTAGTTTTAAGATATATATTTTGTGTACCGATATATTATTACTAAATATTAATATGGATAATCAATCGGGATACAACTTAAGAAAAAACATTACGCGGACACAAAAGGCTATAGAGTCTCACGGTTTGTCGGACCCATCTTCGTCGCGCCGATTAGAAGACGTGACCACGGGTCAAGAAATAAGTGAAGAAGGCGTAGCGCTGGAAGGGCCGCGGATCGTTGAAGAATCGGGTCAACCACCGACCGTAATAATCGAAGAAGAAGAAGGAGAATACGGCGAAAATATACAGACATATACCGACCGTGAAAACATCGAAATGACGAGCGACGTGAAGACCAGCCAAGAACCGCAAAGCCATACCATAAATCTCGATCAATTAATGTTGTTTATGAAGAAACAATTCGAGGATCAGGACAAGCGCTCTAAGGAAATCAAATTAGAACTGAATCAAATTAACCAACGATTCGATGGCCAGGAAGAACGTTTTTCTAAGGAATTAAAACAAAACTCCCTAGAAATAAAACAGGAATTGAGCCGAATTAACAAACGGTTCGAGACCCAGGACAAGAAAATCGACAAAGTACAAGAGGACTGTCGGTTTCAAACCGAACAGGTGAAGGAGTTTGTGATCGACTTGAATCAACGAACCAGGGAAGAGACACACCAAGAGCTGGAACAAATAACCCAGAAAATTGCTGAGCAAAATGCACGACAACAGGAGGGAATAGACAAAAACAAGGAGACAAGTTTAGAACAAGAGCGACAGATAACATCTTTAGAACGATTGGCCAACGATAACAAGGTGAGAATGGAAACCCTCGAGGACAAGATTCAGAAAAACTCACCCACAGCACCACCCAACATATATGTCACCTGTGGAAGTACCACCAATGGAATAATCGATAATAACGTTCCAAAATTTCATGGCAGGGAGCACAATCCAACTGAACACCTCAACAGGATCCGTAAATTTTATGAGCGGAGGACAACTCAAAATAACACCACCGATCCAAACATCCAGCTGATCGACACCCTGGAGTTATGCCTAGAACATCATGCGGCGAGATGGTTCAGTTTGGTCAGAGACGACATACACTGCTGGGAAGAGTTCAAAGAAGCCTTTGAAAAAAAATATTGGAGCAGGGAAGTGCAACGCGGAATCCGACACAGAATGGAAACAGAAAAGTATCAAAGGAATGGCAAACTCAGTAGGGCCGAATATTTTACTGAGCGAGTCATAACTTTGAAGTCAATGCAACCACCACTCTCTGAGGATGAGATTATAACCTGTTTGGCGGATCACTTCGAGGAATTGATTCAAGATGCACGAAGGGTCCAACGCATCGAAACAATCCTGGACTTCGAACTCCTGTTGCAAAGGGAGGACTTAAAAGATGTTTATACGCGAGAAAGGAGGAACCAGAATTTGACTACTGCACCTTTATCGAGAACACGATTCACACCAAGGGAACAACCAGTTGGGTCGAACAATAATTTCCACTTTAGACCATCAACACAGTTCCAAAATTATCGACCTCCACCTTTTCATCAACAAAATCACCGACCTCCGCCTAGACCATTTAATTCAAACAGAAACCCTCCAGGAAATTATCAAACTCCGTATCGAACAGATCGACAATTTCAACCTCCGCAGAACAGAGGAAACCAGCCCCAAATAAGACGAGATAACCTTCTTGAGAGTTCACGGCCTAGAAACCAGCAGTACCCGACACAGGAACAGATAAACGTGTGCCACACCATTGCTGAAACTGTGCCCACGAGTAATCGTCCTGAATTGAGCTCAGCAACGGAAGTGTCTCAGCAGGAAAACTGCCGAGCACAGAAGATGTCATCGGCCAATTGAGCGATGAAAACAAATCATCATCATCTGCGCTCAATAACATTAATACTGTGCGAAGACATGACCTCGGATTAGGCAGGCCCACTATATCTAATCATAAATATATATATATGTACCAAATAATATGATTATAAGCAATATGTTTTGCGACAGAAATTTCTTGATAAATGAAGATAGTTACGAGTTAACAACGAGACCCGATACTCAGATTTTACGGTGTATTGAGATTAAAGTTTTAATAGGAGAGCGAAATGTTACAGCCCTCATCGATACTGGTTCTAATATTACATGCATCGCAGAACAATGGTTCCAAGAACACAGACAACAAATTAAAAAAATTGAACAACTTCCAATGACAAATATTCAAATAACAACAGCTGTCGGCTCAAAGACCCGCAGAGTATCCAGGATAATAATGTTTCAAGTTATGATTGAAGAGGAGGAAATATGGGTGCAAGCACTTGTTGTACCAAATTTAATTCGCGACTTAATTATTGGTGTAGATTTGATAAGTAAACTAGAGATGGAGATAAACTTCAAGACATCGACGTTGCAAATTAAAGCAAATGATAAGAGAATAATATTGAAGTTTGAATATGCGACTAAAGAAGGAATTTTATGCTACATTACTGAAGAAAATATAAATATAAATAATAATAAGGATAATGATAAATATATATCAAATAACATGTACAATGAAAGCGAAGCGAATTATAATGAGGAACAAGTAGAGTACAATATCGACGATCTTGGAGAATTAAATGAATGTAATATTAATAACACTTTGGAAGAAAATCGAAATTTGGAACCCCATCAAAAATTAGAATTAACCAGATTAATATTAGAATATAAAGACATCTTTTCAGACACCCCGGGCTTATGCAATAAATATGTACATCACCTCGAAATAAGAGAGGACCGAATATTTAGAGGGCAAACATACCCTGTCCCCTTAATCCATCAAGAAGCCGTAGCACGCGAGATCCAACGCATGCTGCGTATGAATGTCATTGAACCGTGTCACAGTCATTTTATTAACCCGATTGTCCCAGTCACAAAGAAGAATGGAGAAATTAGACTATGTTTAGATGCTAGAAAAGCAAACGAGATTACCCTACCGGATTATGAGCAGAATAGGAGCATAAATGAATTGTTGGCTAAAGGAAAAAACTGTAAATGGATCAGCACCATCGACTTAACGGCTTCATACTGGCAAGTCCCGCTCACGCCAGAGTCAAGGAAATATACTGCGTTCCAGTTTCGAGGAAGAACGTACCAATATAGAGTTACGCCGTTTGGAATATCTACATCCCAAGCTGCACTTGTCCGAGCATTACAACACGTCTTCGAAGACGGCGTCGAATCATTCACACTTGTATATATCGACGATATCTGTGTCATTTCTCAAGATTTTAATACACACTTAGAACATCTCTCTCATATATTTAAAAGATTAAAAGATGCTAATATGACGATCAAATTTGATAAATCGCTTTTCTGTCGAACGTCTGTACCTTTTCTAGGCTATACCTTAACAGCTACTGGTCTACAAATGGACAATAGCAAAGTTCAGCCAATTCTAAATTATCCAACCCCAAAAAATCGAAAACAATTAAAAGGATTTCTCGGGTGTATTAACTATTATAATAAATTTCTCTCTAAATTCTCCGAACATGTACAACCCCTTCTTCGGCTCACCTCAAAGAAAATAAAATTCCACTGGACAACAAGAGACGACCAAACATTTCAACAAATCAAAAAACTTTTCCTAGAAACACAAATATTACACCATCCCGATACGCACAAACCGTTTTACCTACAGACCGATGCCTCAGATTTTGCAATCGGCGGCCATTTATATCAATTAAATGAACAGGGAGAGAAAAGAGCAATAGTCTTCTTATCCAGAGCATTGCAACCAGCAGAGCGAAGGTTCACGACAACCGAAAAAGAATTATTAGCAATTATCTATTGTTTACAGAAAACTCGGTATATCATTTATGGCACCGATATAACAATAATAACGGATAATCATGCTCTTACTTTTCTAAAAACATGCAAATTATTAAGCTCTCGATTAACGCGATGGATCCTGGCTTTACAAGATTACAATTTCAAGATATTACATTGTAAAGGGAGTGAAAACTGTACTGCGGACGCATTAAGTCGCATCATAAACTCACAAGGTATCAATCCAATCGCCGATATACCCGAACTAATGATGGCGTACATAGATCGCATACAAGACCACAATCTACAACACGAACTACAAAATATGAAAATTAACCAAGAACAAGACCAAAATTTAATTGCTATAATACAAAATTTAAAGAACAACATTTCTCCTTCTAACGATTCAAAATTAATGGAAAACTACATGATACATGAAGGAATTTTATATAAACGTTTAGATCAACAGTGGCTTATAATAATACCAGAACACTTAATCAGTCGTCTCATATGGGAGTGCCACACATACTACTTGCATTGTGGAGCTAAAAAATGTTTAGACATCCTAAAAGAGAGTTTCGTATTTAAAAATATGGGACGCCGCATTAGAACTACACTCGCCACATGTGACTCATGTCAAAAGTGTAAAAGCAATCCACATCCTTCCCGAGGGATAGCAAAAGGAATCACTTGCATTGGCAAAAATCATCACCTAGCTGTGGACATAATTGGGCCACTTCCCACAAGTATAGGTCAAACTAAATACATACTCATTGTCTTAGATATATTTACAAAATTTGTTAAACTCTACCCGATCAGAGCCGCAAGCACGAAAACGATTTTATATAAACTACTAAACTTACATTTTTCAACCTACGGTACACCCAAAAAATTACAAAGTGACAACGGTACACAATTTCGAAGTCGAGCTTGGATTCGAACCTTAACCGAACATTCAATCGAACCCGTCTTCAACCCGTATTATCACCCCAAATCAAATATGGCAGAACGCCCGATCAGGGAAGTAAAAAGATGTCTAAGAACATATTGTTCTAGAAACCATAAGAATTGGGCTCGTTATATAGCCGACATCAATTCCATGTTGAATGAAGTACACAACGAAACCACCGGGTTTACGCCCAACGAACTCCAGTTAGGACAACGTGATGTACGATTTTGGGAACCTTACATTAGAAATTGTAAACAAACAGATCTACCGATCGAAACGAAACTATTTTTGGCATCACAACGAATTAAGAAGAAACAAAATAATAAAGCTTTAAAAATTAATCAAAAAACGAAACCTACAATATTTAAAATAAATGACTTAGTACTAATAAAAAATTATCAATTATCAAATGCTTTTGAAGGAGAGACTCATAAATTGTTCGAGATATTTAGCGGTCCGTATAAAATAAGTAAAATCATAGGAAACTCGACTTACTATATAAGTGATCTGAAAGGAAAACTGGAGAAAGGACCATATCATGTAACAGCAATTAAAAGGTACAAGTGCATAAGCGGAAACGTCCCATCTTTACAACCGGACAGCTGATCGTCCATAGTTCAATGACCTTACATGACAAAAGTGCATGACGTCAAAGTAAGAAATATCACACATCTTGACAGATTTAATACTAGATTGTCACCAATCCACATAAAACAACATTATTTCTTATGGTGATGGTTCCCTGAAAACACAAGTACTCCTAGTATTTTCAGGAAAGAGTATCGTGGGGATTTGTAGCACAAATGAAATGTATATGATCCTAATTTACAAGACAAAAGTTGTTAATAACTTCATTAATAATTACTGACTCTACTTTTAATAAAATTTGATGTTGAAGACATGCTATAGGGATCCAAATAACTTCTTTTTTTTTATCATTAAAGTTATCTTACAACTAAATACAATTTTATCTTGGTCACAATCTAAAGTTGGTTAAAATTCCCACTTATATCATTTATTATTTTTTTAAACTGTTTTGATCACGTGACTGGATCGTTCTAAAATATGTGTCCAACACGGATCTAGGCAGCCATCTTTGAATTTCGAACTTTTGTCGTATTTATGCAAATACCTAATTATTCTGAGGTTTTTGATATTAATTCAGGTGACAACTTTTATGTAGAAGTTGAAACATTTCAAAATAATGTTGTTTCAATAAATAATTGGTATTCCTTTCAAACACGAGAAGACACGCACGCCACCTACCGGGAAAAATGCACAACGGTAGCGAATTAAACAAAAGCCTAAAAATACTATATTATATTATATATGTATTCTACCGATTAAGTTCGAATGAACTCATAATTTTATTATTTGATGTTTCAAGACAATAAATGACTAATCTTTGTATTACAAATATTTTTAATTTTTTTTAAATTTTTTATCAAGGTAAATGATTATATGAGTTAATAATATAACAATATTTATAGAAATGAAGTTTCATTCATTTCAAAGTAACTGTTTCTTCCATAGGCCAAGTTTATTTGGTCGTAACTATCATGGTTTTATTACTATTTCAATTTCTCTGACGCTATTATTCTAAGGCGGCGGTCATTTCTGTGTTGGAAAATTTTGCTTCTAAAAGTTTCTTTTTGACTTTCTACTGCCGTTTTGTTACTTTTATTAGATAACTGAGATGTTTAGGCCTTTAATTTATATAGTCTAGGTTTAGGTTAAATATAGTGATATTAAGTAATTCGTCGTAATTGGTCGAGAATTTGTTAATTATTTAAGCTTACTTAATTTATAATATAGTTCGCGAGTTTGCCGCTAGGCGTTGTCGTATTCAAACATTTTTATTTACATTACATTTCTGATATAAAATGATTTATTTAAAACTTTATATTTGCATCATTTTGACTTGTTTCATACATTAAACAAATAACTTCTATATTTTAAAATCTTAATACTAATATATATATATATATATTTCTTTTTAAATTTAAATTTGACGGGATCGATAGACGATTCAGGTCTCACGTGTTATTGCGCCAATCAGAGCGTTAGTTTCGAAGATGGGCGTGTCCCTTCAATGACATAATTTCAGTGTTTCGCTATTTCCTCACACATCACTTTGATGTAATCAATTTTATAAAATTCTTGTAGACATTTCGAATTGTTACAACAAGATATAAAAGAGTTGTTTACATTAAAAAAAATTATTATTTTTTTTTTTTTTACAAAACTAAAAACATATTGAGGAAAAGCAGAACCTAATAACTAAATAATGTATGGTACTTTGGAATGTTTTATTTTAGAAATAACTGCTAGCATTCCTTTTTACCTTCAAACTCTCCTTTTACATCATTTCTGGGGGAATAAACTTGATTTGATAATTATTACTTAAGAGTTTACAATTACAGATAGTCATTAAAAAAAGCGAGAGTATTCCAAATAATAAACTAATAGAAAAACAAGTTCTTTTAAAATTTACCAGTAGCAGGTTTTGTTTGCCTTGAATCCCATAGTAAAACAGTTCCATCTAGTGAACACGATGCAAATGTATGGTTAGTATCTTGAGGACGAAAGGCAACACAAGTCACATGATCACAATGAGCTAGTCTGTAGTTCTGCTCATTCACCAAATCCTCTGTGCTCCATACTTTGATACTGAAACAAATATTAACAATTTGTTCCAAACTATACTTGAAGGGATCACCAAAACAATAAACCATTAAAAATGGTATAATTGGTTATAATATCTGTATGTATATACGAAGGTTGTTTCTGTATCATCCTTCATTTCAAATTTATAAATAATGTTAACATAATGTGTATATTTATCGTTATTTTAAAAAGAGAGTAAAAAGCCTTTCGGCAAAGAAACAACATCTTATATCAATATACTTGAACATAAATTGTCTAAAGATTTTCCTTGAACCATTGTATATGAGATGATACATAAAAATGCAGGTAAAAGTGTAACTGCTGAAAATAAAAATTATGTAAAAAAAAAATTTTTGAATTCTGATTCTTCATTAACAAACATGTTTTCATTGTAAAAAAAAACAGTGTTTATACAAAATTAGATGAAAAACTGTAACATTTTCATTAACCGGGATTTTGATGAATTTATATTTACAACCTTAAATAATTTATTTGGCGCCATTCTGTGATTTTAAGCACGGACACTTTTAATTTATAGGAATTGGGGTTGTGGATTTTTTAAAGGAAAGTATACTTAACAGTCACAAATAAACCACAAATTCGATTAAATACTCAATTTATAATATTCATTGAATATTCTTCTGTCTGAAATACATACATGAATATAATTAAATAGTTTTCAACTATGGAAGTACAGTAGACTCTCATAAATTCGGATCACGAAAATCCGTACTCCGGTAAATCCGGACCGGACGGTAAAATTTTTTAAATAATAATTTGCTGCTTTAGCGCCTTCAATTTTCACGCGATCTCCGCATTGCATGAATGACGTATTTTGTAATGATTCACGAGCAGTGGAAGTTTCTGCGCGGCTGAAATAATTGACACACCCTACCCTGTGTTTTACTTAATTGCCGTCCAGTACTGTATTATGTACATTACAGTAACAGTACCATTAGTTAATGTGTCAGAGTGTAACAAGTGTCGTTGGGTATCGGCATTGGCCCATAGCGATTGCATGTGCGACTTATCACGGCTCGTATCGGCCCTGCGGCCGACTTATCGCCGACTCCGGGAAATCCGGATTTTTCAGAATCCAGACCGGCCATCCGCCACAATAGTTCGGATTTATGAGAGTCTACTGTACTTCCTAAAAAAACAAACAATTCTTAAAGCTAACATACATAAATTTAATACATTTATGATAATAGTTCAAAATAATGGGGTTCACAGTAAATGACTGTCTTTTGGGGAAACTTATAGAAAGTTCACAAATTATTGTTATTTTAAAAGATCTTTGTATATCCCTATTTTATGATCACTTTACAAATTGATAGTCTTTTCCCCAAGATGTTTAATTGTCTAACAAGAATCTTTTAGTATTTTATTATCGTTTACGTACATTACGATAATCAATAATATATTTTCATATGAAAAGATAAGTTTTGAAATACAACTAAGCGTTTTGAAATACAACTAACCAAGATGCCGATCACTGATTTGACTTAAATTCAAATCAAAACTATTTTATAGTTTGAATAGCTCATTTAACACGTCACTCTTGAAAATTAGAAAGTCTGAGGCGATTAGCCTATTGAGAAGGTCTTGTAGTTGTGAAAGAGTCACACGACCACTCTCGCCGAAGAAAGATGAGCTAGTGTCCTTACCAAAAATTGAACTAATGCCTTCCAACTGAATTCCAACCTCAATAAAACTATTCTTTCTTAAAATTATTTACTTATTATAAAAGTTTACAATGTTTATTTATTTAAAATGGTATTGTATTACTATTAATACTCATCAAGAATTTTACCTAAAATTTTAAAAAAAACCTAATATTTATTCTAACGAATAAATCATACTGATATGTGACATTAGTTGTGGCTGAGGCAGCCTCCTCCAACCCTTGGTGAAGACTTGTCAATACACCTTGACATGAAATGCTGAAGAAAACCATGTACTTGTTCTGTAACTTTTAAGAGCAAGGTTCTACGGTAATGTTTCACAAAGATTTTCTATTTTTTTCTGGAACTTCTGAAACTTTTACGGCATTTGCTTCTTCATCCTCAACCTGTTTTTGAGTCTGTAGTCTGTAACCTTAATCTTTGTTAGTCTTTATCAACCAATACACATTTTTCGTAAACATAATTTTATAAAGACTCTATGTCCTTAAAAACTGATGGAAATATTTCTTCGGTTAATTTTCCACTTTTCATTTTTTTTTCATTATGACAATCAAAAAACAATCATTATGTCTTTAAGAGTGCTTTTTATTAAAGTATAATAATAAAAGATTGCCCAAATAAAGACATTTACATTCTGAGAAGTACAATTAAAATACAACTGTGACTAAACTCTAATATGTCAACCGTTCTGAACAGTTGATACAAAAAACATGGTTTGGAAATCTTTTGAGCACAAAGGAGTAATTCATAGCATCTGTATTGTTGCCTTGCCGATGACACCTAGAATCCAATGAGATGACACAGATGTTCAAGATAATGGAAGTATTTAGACACCTCACTTCAAAACCCATGGAATAGTCAGTATTTATGAAGCATTTCTACTGAAAATACTTTTAATGCTCAGTTTGATTAGATTTTTCAAAACCAGGAATTTTAAAGTTTTAATGCTCTTTGAACCTATAAGCATTTAAAAACCGTAACACAAAACCAGTCTATATTAGCAAAGTGAACCTACTAATTTTCTACCAAATGTAGAAGCAGTTGGGAAAATTTCCCTGATGTCACTAAGCAAAAACATAAATATCTTAAAGAAATGAAATCAAGACCTGTGATATATGTATTCTTTATATATTTGAGAAATATAATGGGAAAGGATAAAAATCCATTTTTTTCATTATTTTACAAAAGTTATATAAACTAACTCAAACCCACTAAATAAAAACCATTATAAATTAGAAATGATAGGATGAGATCCTGAATATAAATTAGGATTGACATAATACAAATTTTCTTCAAAACCATTACAAAAATAATATCTTTAAAGTTTTTACTGCTTATTTGTATGTTTATGTTTTCATATGGATTCCCCCACCTCCTAAATTTTTAAATAGCATACTGGCCAAACAGTGATCACAAGTTTAAATCATTTCTGTTTAATAACATTAACAAAGTTTATAGCTAAATAATAAATACAGTTATTAAATTACTTTGAATATTATACGAACCACATATCCATCCCACTTGTTACAACTTTTGTCTTATCATTGGAAACTGCAATTGTCAAAACTGTGCTGTCATGATCATTTCTTGATGACTCTGCTATTAAATGGAAAGAATGGTCATCCTCTAATTCGGTCAGAGTAAATATAGTCACAGCGCCAGAGTCTTCTCCAACTATTATCTATATCAAATAACTTATAAGTAGTACACTACTGAATTAATATGCAAGCTATTCTTATCAACTTGTCCTTTTTATTAAAGAAATTATGTTAAATTACCTTTTGTTTAGAGTCTAAGAACTTTCCATCACTAACGCTAGTAGTACAATCTACTCCTGTTAAACATTTCTCTTTGTCTGGTGCTCCTTCTGCTTCCATGAAGTACCATATTGAGCCAGTACAGTATCTACTGTTTAAGTTTGAAGAACCCAGTAACATATAGCCATCTATAAGCAACAAAGCAATTAATTAAGGGCCTATGGAGATCTCTTGAATTTTAATCCTAAAATAATTTTAGTGCTGTCATAATTAGTTTTACTCCTCATAAAATATAAATGTTGTCATAACTTTCTTTAGTTAATCCATTGTTTAATTATGATGATTTGACCCTTCGTCAATAAGGTTGTCAGTAGCATACAATGGTGGTTCCACTTGTTGTCTTTTAAAACTCGTGTTAGTATTCCAGTGATAACATAATTCTTTTAGTTACTAAATTACATCATATGCTCAGACATTTTTCCGATATTGTACAAAGCTTGTTTCATTTGTTTCATTTTGTAATATTGTGAGTTATAATAAGGTTATTTTGCTTTTTCTTGTTTTTGTGTTTTAAAAATGGATACATTGAATGAAAATGTTATTGATATTTTCTTAGATGACGATAATTTATGTTGAGTATTTTTCTGAGGTATTAGGTATTTGATAATAACAATTTAATTGTTTCATTGTTTAATTGAGATTAGACCACAAATTTGTCAAGTAGGTGTTTCTAATTGATAACAATAATTATAGTAATAATAATAGTGTAGATAGTGATAACTGTGATGGGGAAAATATTGAAATAATTGATAGGCCTATTTTGACTGAAGAGCGACAATGCAGCTTTTCCTAGTAGGCCTACAGAATGAATTTGGGATGTTTGTGAAAATCAAGCACTGGATTTGAGTTAAACAGACATCCCTGGTGTAAATAATGTTGTTTTGAGAATATTAGGACATATCCCCAGTATATTATATGTGTTAAATGAAGTTTTTACAACTGAATATAGGGAACTAATTGTAGCAGAAACAAATAAATCTGCCACTCAAAATAGGGTTAAGCATAGTAGATGAAGAATGGTTTGACATTACTGTTGATGAGTTGAAGGCCTACTTTGGTTTATATATTCTGACATCACAAGTTAAAAAAGCTAATTTCAGAGATTATTGATCCAATAGAAAAGTTATTAATACTCCTATATTACAGAAAACTATGTCATACACCAGATTTTTAAATTATTAAAGACTACACTTTCCATCTCAATGTCAAATGATAAATTGAGAAAAGTTTGGTAAACAAATATTTATTTATAGATGTGAATTAGTTTCACCCAATGTTCAAATAAAGACTAAAGTCTAAAGATGATGAAACATGGAACTAGTGAACAAAAAATATGTTACAATGTGTTTTAGAGGGGTACAAGCAATACAATATATCATTAAATTTGACAAAAGGGTAAGAAGGGAAACCTAGCCAGCCTAGCATTTATTGTTAGTTAGGACTTAAAAGTCATAAAACATAGGGCGTAGCCTATGAGTAGAGAGTGCAGCAGTGAACATGGCTTGTTCTCCAGAATGAGTTTTTCCGGAGCTGTTCTTCCAAAGAACAGTTCTAAACTGAAATAGTAATATAATGTGTTGCCTTGGACTGTTTAATATATAATATAGTTAATTACCTTAGAGGTTGTCCTCAGTCCGTATTATAGTTATGGCTCCAGCGCTGTTTCGCAGAACACTGTTGGCTTCGTCAGGCCCACACTAACACAAACACGTAACACAACACAACACTAACACATATAAAATCAGAGTATGACTCGTACATAAATAATAAAATTGACCTACTTATTGACATACTAACAACATGTCTTGCCCAAAATTACTTCACCTTCAATGACAAAATATATTTACAAAATCAAGGTCTAGCCATGGGTTCCCCTCTATCTGGTAGGCCTATAATGGCTGAAATTTTCCTCAATGAAATTGAAAATAAACATATTATCAACCTGACAAATCCGTTCAATAGAAAAATAATTTATTATCATAGATACGGTACGATATTAATTGCTCGTTTAAAGGCACGAAAAGGCAAATTAATTTATTAACTGACTTCTTAAACAGCATCCACACCACACTTAAATTTACCACAGAAATCGAGACTAACAACAGCCTCAACTTTCTTGACCTGACCATCACCAGAGTTAATAATAAACATGAATTTTTAATTTTCAGAAAACCGTCACAAACCAACCACACAATACTTCTAACCACCATATTTCACACAAATTGGCAGCATACAACAACTTCGTGCACCGTGCTATTAACACTCCCATGAACTTAGAAGACTACAACAACGAAATATCTACAATAAAACATATAGCTTTATCCAATGGATATGACTCCTATTTAATAGACAAAATAATAAATAAACATAGAAAGAAATCCAAAAAATTAACTTCAAGCACCGAAAAATCAAAATACATCTCTTTGAAATTCAACCGTATTCTAGATCGTCCTATCAGCAATACTTTCCCAGACATGGCTATAAAATTGCTCATCGAGCTTCAAATAATTTAAGCAACTTCCTCCAAACCAAACCAAACAAGAACCAAGACAAATTCACGAATAGTGGAATTTATAAACTTTCCTGTAACAACTGTGACAAGATATATATAGGACAAACAGGGCGCTCGTTCAAGACTAGATTCAAGGAACATTTACCTAGCCATAAAAAAACAACAGACAGACAAAAATCAAATTACGCTGAACACCTAATTAATGAGGACCACACTTACACGGACATAAACACAAATTTGGAAATATTACATGAAACTAATAAAGGCACAACAATGGATATATTAGAAGAATTCCAAATATATACAGAATATAAGAACAACCCACACAACATGTTAAATGACAAACTGAACTTTTCTTCCAACCCTATATATGATATAAACAAAAATTAAAATTAAATAAACATAGCAAACATGTCTACATTTCATTTCAACTAAACTTAATTATCAGTATCATACTGATAACTGCTGTATAGATCCAGAACCATACCTGCAGCTGTAAAGTAAGACCTTATAATATGGCCACAAACAATTTTATTATTTACGTACGACAAGTCATACTCTGATTTTATATGTGTTAGTGTTGTGTTGTGTTACGTGTTTATGTGTTAGTGCGGCCCTGACGAAGCCGACAGTGTTCGGCGAAACAGCGCTGTAGCCATAACTATAATACGGACTGAGGACAACCTCTAAGGTAATTAACTATATTATGAAATAGTAGTTCTGTTCTTTTTCACACATCTCTAGATTTAATAGATTGACTAACATTATAATACATTTTAATGTAGACTGTTGCCTTAACCTCACACAGCCAGGAATTCACATTTTTTAACCGTTTATTTTTTACAGAAATAATGGATTTTTGTAATTCAAACAGGTTTACAGATTGAAAGGATGATGTAATATTAACAATAGGAGGTATGTACAATACGATTTGTATAATTTTCACTATACTAAATCACAACGACTAGTATACTATTGTGGTTTTTCTATTTGAAGAAATATGGCTTAAAGTTCATACTTTATTGTAGTTATATGACTAATGAGATCAGGAATCAATTACAACTGAGAAAAAACAAGGTTAACCAAGGCTATCAGAGACCTTACCAAGACTCTTCAGGTATGGTGCTTAAGATAAGGGCAGGCCTTTATAATAATAGACGGTAATTATGCATTGAAGCTTCCCCCATATTTTAGTTGCTAAAAATGATGCAAACTTAAACTATTAAACATGTTTGTCATTAATCAGATATTTTCTAACATGGGAAACAATCTTCAAGTCTCAAAATCCATTAATATATAAGAACTTACAATTTTATACCTAAGAAATTTAGGCTTATTTGGGTTATGATGAATGTGTATGATAACAATGCGAGTCAAGTTTCTGATTGCATTACCAGTCTATGTTTATATTAGGCCTATACACTGTATGTTATATTACTGTACATCATGGTGTGAAAATCAAAGATTATATATATAATTACCTTCCCAGACCGTTGCAAACATAGACTGGTAATGCAGTAACAAACTTGACTCACATTGTCATTGTACACAATCCTCATAACCCAAATAAGCTTTAATTCCTTGTGTCAGTTTCTTCAATATTAATGGTCTATGAGACTTATAGATTGTTTCGCATTTTAAAAAAAAAAATGTAATTAATGACAAAATAAATAAAGATAATAAAAAAAATAAAAAAATTATTTTGTAACATCCACTTTTTATTAGTCTAGCCGACCAATGGTTTCGCCTGCTAAGGTATTGACGAGGCTGTATTACGATACAGCAGGCGAAACCATTGGTCGGCTAGACTAATAAAAAGTGGATGTTACAAAATAAAAAATTGTGTTTTATTATCTTTAAAACATGGATTTCCACAATGAACCTTAGGTCTCAATTAATAGTAATGAAAGGGGAAAAAAATAGTTTGTTTTGCATGATTTTTAGCAACTAAAATCTGAGGAAACCTTTAATGCAGAACTACCTAATAGACTTACCAAATGTCCGAGCTGCTTCCTCTCATGCACAATATACTCCCCAAGAGACAAAATTATACATAAATAGGCACACACATATATAAATATCCTAAATTAGGCCTAGATGAATTACAAATTTAATTAGTGGACAATAAATATAATTCCTTTATAAACATAATCCAATCTATGTTTATAAAAGATCTTGTTACATATAAATTTTGTTTTTGTTACAGTACATAATAGGCCACAAAACTAACCTTCCGAGATATCTATAAATTCAAGATGCTTCTCAACTTGAAAAGGCACTCTTGCAGATTTATAATCCCTGTATTGCTCAGCAACACGATTAGGTTCATCACCATAGCCATGATTTACCTCCATTTTTGTAACTGTATGGAAATGCTTACTGTAATTATAGAATCAACTAAACGTGTTTACAATGTTTACAGTTTACATCTAGACTTTAGGCTTATATTTATAATCAAACTGGGTATAAAAACCGACTATCTCCCTCGCTGCCATTCACATTGCATGTGTTCATGAGTCATGAGTCTCAATACTGGGAATATAATGAAAAAAGTTCATATCTTCATATTAACATAAGTCCTGAGTCGTTTCGTTTTCCTACTGTTGGGCATTTTATGTTAAACACAATTAGTAATAACTTGAAATTAGTAACATTATGAGTTTAAATTTGGTATTCACATTATTTATACTATTTTTTTAATATACCAAAATTCAAAACTTTACAAGTAAATACTCAAAATAGCGGCCTTTAAAATCAAATATCTCGGAAACCGTATATTTTATAAATATTTTATAAGGGGGCATAATATTTTCATTTTATAATGACAAAAAAAATCTGTACTGTACTTTGAAAAATAATTAAATTATCCTCAAAAAACCTAAAATGAAAAAAATGGTAATTGTCAAGTATACACAAAACATTATGGCAGGCCTCCATGTTTCCATGTTATTTCTTATTATACAGTATGAATAACTCGTGGTTGAAAGCAAACTTTTCTTTATAACAAACTATTAATTACAAAGAGGTATCAAAGAAATAAAAATATTATTGGACGAATAAGTGGGTTTCTTTATTACGTAAGTTGGCAGTATTAACAGCTGATCAACAATCATTTGTCTATAGAATTTGATTAGTTTAGACACTTAAGAATGTTGTAATCAATTGTACAGTGCGTGTGTAGATGAAGTTCTTCTGTTCCGCCTTTTCAAATGAGGAATACGCTGACATAATTTTTATTTATGGATATTAAAGTGGAAACTCGCTGCAAATAAGCCATAGACAAAAATTTAGGCGAAATGCAAAGTCGCTAGGCAGTAAATTTTGAACTTTCTGATGTGGAACTGTCAGAGATAAAAAAAAAAAAAAGTATTTGCCATAATGTACTGTGGGTAAACTAGGACGTTTTAAAATTCGTCTACTGCTAAGCTATAGACTACGTTAAAAACTTGCTGTATTACCTTCTCCTCGTCAACGGCACGACCTTGATCTTCTCTTTCAACTGAATAAAAACTTGTAGGAAAAGAACCAGATGCATAAAAACATTTTAAAACTGAAGGGAAGGTTTTCGTATTTGGAATTGTTATGAATACTGGGTTTTCTCATATATTCATTTTCTACAGGTTCAAATAAAATAACAAATTCGGTGGTTCAGATTGTTATTTTTATTTTATTCTTTTTTCCCTTTTAGTTGTTACAATTACTTAAGGTCTTTAAATAATTCTATGTCAGCTTGACATATTATATCCCTACCTAATATTTAATCCTATAAATTACAATGTAAAACATAATCTGTCCTAATCAGACCTTTAAACCTTCAATCCAGAATAATAGCAAATTATTGAATTTAATAACTCTTTGTTTTCTAAACACATGAATCTACTCACCTTTTCAACATAGGCTGTGAATCTCTTTATAAACTGTCAGTGAGTTTATTTTGCAAGTTCGTTCCTGGGCCATGTTTCTCTGCTGACCAACAGCATCTCCCCAGTCCCCGCCAACGTCTTGGATGCCAATCTTCCTCTTTCTAGGTCACTAGCAGTTTATACAGAGCTTCACTACCCATGTCATGCTAATGACATGCAAGCTAAGCAGTTGTGACACTTTTTCAATTATTTCCTAATAACTACCACACATCTGATTTTGAAGATTTAACTGGTGCTAGCATTTGACTATTTATTGTTAATAAAATATTTTCTAAACTTATATAAATTTTTTCTTATCCAAAATCCTAACAATACCATCACCTTTGAAAACGTCGTCCTGACATCTAATGTTGGGCCTAACCTAATAACTTGAGGATAATCCCTTTCTGGTGCCCCTAATGCATATAGTTTTTTTATAATGTATTTTTTTTATCAATTTGTATTTGTGTGGCTTTGTATAGAATAAAGGGTAGGATTTGTAATGGTGAAATTGTCACCCATGATCTCTGTTATTAAAGGTCCCATCTTGTCTGGAACACAGTGGAATTTGTAGTGCTGTGTCCTTAGGTTCTCTCCGGTTACCAGGTGTGCCATAGAGTCCTCAGATATTCTTCACCCCGGACTTACTAATTTTTAAACTTTCTCGTTTCTTATTTACATATCTATGCATCAATCGTCTCTCCTTTTCAACTGGCTCAGGTATATCAATCACTGTAGTGTATTAGTAATGAACATTTAAAGCACAAACTACAGAGCACTAGGTTATGTTATGATTCAATAGGTTTACAACAACTGTAAGATAACTACGAAACATGTGTTTACAAAAACTGTGCTACTGAACTCTAGGTGTTAAGATATTGAACTGAAATTTTCATAGAGTATTCTCTACAAATGACATGTTAGAAAAAACGATGGTCAGAAAAATGGCACATAGGTCTATGCACCCTTTTTCCGGATCCCACCTCAATTATAAAAACAGCTGATTTCAAACTGAAGGAAGAGATTGTTAATTTGGGACTAGACAAACATAGTTAAATGTTCAAACAATAGTATTCTATTCTAGGGACCATAGAAAGGATTTTTACCAAACTACTACACATGTACTATATTTGGTACACATGGTCCACTGATATAGATTTGCTAATAGTTGGTACACACAGTCCATTTGTAAAGTCTAGTGTGTACCAGTTTTGGTACACATGGGAGTTAACGTGTTAAACAATATTGCACCCCAAGTAATTTGGAATCTGTCATCTGTTCTAAACTATGAATGTTCTTACAATTTTTGATCTTGCAGACATTTCTCCATAGAATCGCGACATTGACATTGTAATTGGGGAAACATATTGATATATAAAACTCTGGATCATTCGCTTTGAGTACTGAGTGAGTCCACCACCTAATGGTAAAAGCTCTAACAGTTGACAATGCAAGTAATGCGTTTCAAACTCCTCTCCATATATGTTTATCTTGCTTTAGTAATACCTACAAATATTAATGAGTAGTTAATAATATTTGTAAATAATAATACAATAATTATTCTCTTAATACGATTACAATGTTTTGCACATCACAAATATATGAATAGATAAGTCTTGTCTTATTTCATAATGGGTTTTTTCAGCTACAAAATAAGTTTTGTAATATGTAGTGTAATTAATGTTTCATTTTTTTAGTAGTTATACAGATTGATTAACTCAAGATGATCACCATTAGGGTCTTTAAAACTATAAGAAATATAAATAAATTAATAGACTATCATCATACTTGCCCAGCTCCATTATACAATGTAATGTAATTAGGTCCTTTTTTAATACCCAAAAGTTTGCAACATTCCATAATTATACAAAATTATAAAATCAAATAATATTTTACAAATATAACGAAATGTAATATCACAGATATAGCAGACTGGGAAGACGGGAAGGCCACGCCTACCAAATGTCAGGCAATGGGGGCGGAGCTAATGACGTCACGGAAGATAATGCTATCTCACTGGCTAGGACAAAAGATGTCGATTTTTCAAAATTATTTTAAAGTATTTAATGTAAACATTTTAGAACTAAGATATTTTAGTTATAAGGAATATAGAGAAATAATTATATTACGAGATCGTACAAAATAAAAATAAAAATTATTAAAACATAAAAATCTTTACATATCTTTCGGATTAAATAAAAACCTATCAAAATTATGACAACGAATTCGTTTCATACCGTGTATTAAGATAAGTGAACTCCCATATGGAAGAAAAGTGTAATTTTGTGCTTGACGAGAGGATATATAAGTGCTAAGAATACCAGAACTCCAAATAAACAGTACCAGGACTATAATACGACAAATTGGTGAGATCTATCCAGAATATTTCTAGCTTTCTAATTATCAAAACATATTTTTCAAATTCATTTTTCCATAATCTAAATTTAAACTAATATTTGGTTGAGAATTTTAATAATTACGATCAGGAGACTGGATAAAGTCGGTACGTTACCTACCCTGAGATTGTTATAATAATGATTAAATATATATATATATATATATATATATATATATACATATGTATATTATATATTCAATAATTAATAGAGATAAACTATTTTGACTTTAAGAATTGCTAAAGATTCTAATTGATGTGATTTACCATAAAGACTTAAGTAACAAGGGATTAGACCTTATTTGAATCTAAAGACATATTATATATATAAAGAGGACAATATAATTTTTCACTTGTGCTTGTTATCAAACAATTATATTTTGTTTAATATTTAACTTGTTTTTTGTTTCTAATTCTTGATAGTTTTTCTTGTAGTTTTTGATATAATAAAATTTAATTTGATTGTTTACTTTGTGAACACTTGTGTGTGTTCATTTACCTTTGAAAGTAAAAATGCTTTAAAGTTGGTCCCTTGCGCCTTGTTGGAAATGAGTTATATTAGTTGATCATGAAGTCTTATATAGTAGCGCAAATAGTTTGTTTAAAATAGTTGTTACACATGTTTTCCGAACCTCACAATTGGATAGGCCTATATATCACTTAATGTTTAAATGTCAGCTAGGCCCTAACGGGCCTTGTAGATGTGTATTTATTGAAAAATCTGTAATCACTTTGCTTTTGTCTGTATCTCAGTACTGGCAAGCCTCTCATTTCTAATCTATATACATGTGTAAATGAGCCTATATCTACTACACTTTTGTTGGTAACTCGGTCTTGCAGGATCTCATAACTATACGAATATCACATTTTCTTGGGAAGTCAGGATTTGAAATTATAATTTTGACTATTACTATTGCAAATTTTTATCTAATTTAAAGTGTTTATTGTTGTATAAGTTAAAAAACACAAGATATATGAACAACTAGCTATATATCCAGTTTCACCTAGGGATAATTTAGATAGAATTATAATGAATTTATTATTTTTTTAGCACAACCCTAACGGTGGTGCTATGGAAATAAATTATGCCCAAATACAGCAACACACCAATTATTTTGATCAAAATCGACCCATAAAAAACAAAGATGTGATACTTTTTTTAGGGGTAAAAAAACGCTTGGAGTGGAACATTTTCAAAATCCTTTGTTATACACGTCTACAGAGCTATTAAGAAACATTTTAAGAAATTAATAGCTCTAGGCATCTTGGATTTAGAGATATGCTTTAGGTGTAAAAAACACCCTTGGAGTGGAACATTTTCAAAACCCTTTTTCAGTACACGTTGCGATGGTTTGGGATAATACACAAAATGCTCAAGTCTCAAAAATATCCAAAAAAATAATTTTCTGAATTCCAACTGAATAAAATTGGAAGATTATATAATATAACAATATGTTTTTTACTAAGTTAAAATAACCAGTATCGACAGGTTAACACAACCTATACAAAATTCTATTCAAGGGTGAGAGTGTTCAATGATGAGTCATCTACAAGCACCTGCACCAATTTGTTAATTAACTGACCTGTCCATACAGGAGATATGAATTATTCGACTAAATAAGATAACATAGTAAAATTAATTTTTGAAAACATTAAAAATTATTTTGGATTATAAATGTTATATATGAGTATGTTACATAAAATTATAAATGAGTACCTAAATATAGTCAACGTATTAAATGAATTATAGTAGTGTTGTTAGTTTAAAAGTTAGAGTTAAAATCCAAGAGATGAAAAAACCAAAAACACAAAAAATAAGAAATTCCACAAAACCAAACATGGTATAATAAAGCTTAGTAGGGGATAAATTCATTTTGCAAAATAAAAATATTAAATTAATAAAGATTTCTTTAATAAAAATGCAAAAGATGACTCTGGAAAAGTTTTTCTCAAATATAAGAAAGTTTTGAGGATAGTAAAAACATCAATGGATAAAGGGGACAAAGAGAAACACTTTTGTTAAGTTTGGTCAAAATCGGCCAAACCAATGATGAGAAATAAAATAAGGAAGGGGTTAAATCAAAAGTTAGCTTATTGAAAGTTAAAAAAGATAAATTTTATGATACAGTTAGATTAACAAGAGGTAATATTATAAAATTATTGAATCATAAGAAGCATTTGTTAAAATGGGTGGGGGGTTTCTAACATCAAGAAAGCATACGCCAATAGACGAAACTTGGAGGTTGCATAACGTCTTTAAAAAAATGACTACGAGGATAAACAAAGAGGATGCTTTCGTTTCAGGACTAGTGCAACAAGAAACTGAAGAAAAAACATCGAAATCTCAAAAACATTCGTTATTTTTTAAAATTTAAACTTATTTAATTGAATAATTTTCATTTTAATGAATTAAATTTTAATATATTTTTTAAATTCTGTGTAATTGTTTTATTATAATAACATATAAATCCTATGTGCTTTTCAGGTTGTGTAATAATATTGTATAGAAATATTAGTGCTCATATTTCACATTGTTCGTATAGATTTTCCAAACAGCTTTTCAAATAGACACACCTCGAGAAAGAGGTTTAATTGTAGAGAAAGTAAAGCTACAGTAGTCAGAAATTAAACAAAAGGAAGTTAAATTTAACTTAAAATTAAACTAAGAATAAATCTTGCTATAAACAAGCGAGTGAGATTCATTCTTGCTATCAAGCTGGAATCCCAAAATCAAAAAAATAAGAGTGAGTGAGAGGTGAGCTCATTGCAGCGTCTACAGACCTACTACAAACCATGTTAAAAATTTATGGCTCTAGGCTTCTTGGATCAGAGATTTTGTGATCAGTCAGTGGGTTTTGACTTATATATATATTTTTAAAATTCATTTTTCCATAATCTAAATTTAAACTAATATTTGGTTGAGAATTTTAATAATTACGATCAGGAGACTGGATAAAGTCGGCACGTTACCTACCCTGAGATTGTTATAATAATGAATTAATATTATTATAATTATAATTATAATTATTAATATTATATATAATAATAATAACAGATATATTATATATATATCTGTTTAAAAGACCTGCCATTTTGACATTTTGAATTAGATTTTTCTGTATTCCAATAGGGTTCTTTCACATTATACCAAATTTCATCTTTCTGTCTATATTTTTGTAGCTGTTATCGTGCTTAAGTACAGACAACTTTGACATTGGACAGACAGGATGTTGAATATACATTTTTCGGTTTCCTAAGACCCGATATGATGATATATGTGAGAAGGTTATTCAAAAAACTGGTGTCAAAATTTTTCACAATTACTAAATTAATTTTATCCTATAATTCTTATACTGGGGTAAGTAAAAACTCTAAATGGGAACCTTTCTTACTTTTTTATGGGAATTGAAAATATGTTATCTCAATATTTGTAGTCTACTATCAGTTATACTTTGAAAAAGTTTTCATTTCTTTTGTGGTCTTATTTTGTGATATCCACTGTTCGGAATATATAATTATATAACTTTACATGCTGTAATTCTGGAGATATAAATTTGACAAAGATATTATTTAGAATAAGACAATTTTACAACTGCTTATCCTTGCAAAAAATTGAATGTAGAGAGGTTTTAAGTTAAAAGATTAAAACAACTAGTGATTTTAAAATAAAGTTTTACAATTTAAAACATTTGGTTTAATCGGCTGAAAGAGTTGTATTAAAACTTACACAAATACGGTACATGTGTAACACATACATGTATACATATAATATGTACATGAACAGAATAACAGTACCTTTTGTTCTTTACTGCTTTTCTTTTTTTAATTTCCTTATTTTTTTCTTGTAGTATTAATAAATAATCTACTTATGGTACTAGTTACATGACACCTCTGCAACAAGTTTGATCTTTTCAATTTCCTTTATTAAAGGCTGATGTAATATGTGATATCTTCTATCCTCCAATGATCTTATGTTGTGCAAATTAAAAATGTGCAGCAATTGGTGTACAAATATGACTAAGTCGCTTATTTCCAAAATGTCTCTTCATCGTTTGACCAAATTTTTAGCAAATGAAAAATGTATGAATGTTTTAAATTTTAATTAAATCATGAGATATTGTTTTCATTATTTCTTAAGTTGTAGTAAAAGCTTTGAGACAAATAATCACCACCAAGATCATTTCTAAATTTAAGTAATTGATACAAATCATTTGGATAAAGGACATTTTGGAAAAAGTTCGGATAAAGGACTTTTTGGAAATAAAAACATTGGATGAAGGACATTTTGATTCAATAAATATAGCAAAATCTAACCTAACCAAGATAAAGAACTTTTAATATTTAAAAAAAATTATTCATATTACATTTTATTAGTAAATACTTAGTGAAAACTCTTCTGCATCTTCCACCAGGCCACCATCATTCTAGTCTTCAAATATATCAACGTCTAATGTACCTTCAAAAATTATATTCTGATAAAATTTGAGTTCTGGATTGTTTTTCCAATTTTTGCCAAAGTGCAAGAAGAGCAGCTTCTTCACATCATTTATCTTTGAAGTTTTCAGGAATACCTGGTTGTAGTAATGGCAATTCAAACTCTCGTACCTAACACATCCTGGTTTCAAAACTTTATCGAATATACTTATATCTGTATACCATGGCTCTTCTTTCACAATCACTTCAGCATTTGGAGCCTTGCCATGAGTTATAATGAACCTCTTGGTTGTGGAAAATTTGAAATGCCAATATTTAGGTTTTTTTAAATAAATTAAGGCAATCTGATTTCTAATCAAAAACATTGCAGGCTTCGGTTATCTTGATCACAGTTCTGTGATTTTCAAAAATTTTAATATATGTCCTACCTGGCATTAGCTGTTGTTCCTACTGACATTGGAGTCTGAAGTTTTTCTATAATTGACTACAATACACCATAAAGACAAATAGTTATTATACTCAAATTTTATGTTCAGTGTGTAGATAGTTTTTCAACACAAATTATTATAGGAAAATCAATATGAACTAATTATTATTAATTTAACTTAATAATGGAAGTAAATAAATCACTGAATCATCTCAAAACCCTGCAAAAGCAATTACATGTTTCATAAAAACACAACAACACACATTTTTTCTTTCTAATCTGTTTTTAGTTAGTAAGAATCTCATACTATTGGAAAGAGTGGATTTTCCACCTATCTTGCAAAATAAAAAATAGCAACATAACTTGTCATCAAATAAAAATTATTTTTGTTATAGCTGTTCTCCAGTATTACCATTATAAATTTCTTCGTGAGGAAATAAATAATAATCTTAATAAAAAGGATTAAAATTATACTTTTCTAGACTATCCTTTATGGAATAAGAGACCATATTGAAAATAAAAAGGCAGTTCATTCACACTTTCAGGCAGGATAAAGGACAATTTGTTACTAAATCTCTATAATTTACTATCATTATTTAGGCATAAATAAGAGACGTTTTGGAAATAACACATATTTTAACACTTTTGATTGCATTTTTAATGGTTGGACGTTTTGAAACAAACAAAATTACTACTGAATAAAGAATTAGATGAAGAATATCTTAAAACCAATAACTCAATTTCGGAAATTTTTTTATAAGAGACATTTTGGAAATAATCAATTCATGTTTTTCATGATAAAAAAAGAGAGCTATAACTAGAAACCCACATTTCTAACTGAAAAACTAAGAAAATAAAAATAAGAGCAAAATAAGCAATAATAGTAACTAAAATTTGACTTTAATTTTTTCTCATACATGGTATGTAAGCTAGGTGATACTATTCTTTGAATTGTTACTTTTAAAAAAAATGGTTGAATAATTTAAAAATGGTTATAGCTTGATATGGTTTTTTGTAAAATTTCCATTGTATATAATCTATATTAATACGTTTTGGTTGGCTTGGTGAAGTGCACATATCAGAAAACGAGAGGATACACACACACACACACACAAACCAGTAGTGAAATTCGTGTCCTATCACTACTGTAAATCAAGTTTGCATGTTGGGTACAGTATTGAATAAATTAAATTTGCCGCGCTTCTATGTTAGAACACGTCAAAAAACAGCTGATTTGAAACTCAATCTTATCAGCTGTTTAGTTCTTATCTGGTAAATTCATTATATCAACTATCAAGCCATTGGAATCCAGGTTGACGTAGATTCTGTTGACAGTATTTACTATTTACGTAATAAGTAGACTCAGGTGGAATGGCGGTGTTTCAAAATTTGATAACCTTCGTTATGTGTTTTATTTATTTTTGTACCGGAGAAATACTTAACGACGAAGAGTTCAAAGAAGTGCGTAGGTTTAAGGACCAAACTGTTCTTATCGCAGTTCTTATTCGGAACAAAGAACACACACTTCCTTATTTTTTTACTTGTTTAGAAAGGTTAGACTACCCAAAAGAGCGGTTATCACTCTGGTAAGTTTTATTTAAAAACATCTATTATTTTATATTTTGTTTTTCTATATACTGTATTTTATATAGTGGCTGTAATAAACAGACTGATGCCGGTATATACTTAATGTATTTTTTGTAGGTTAGGTTGGTTTGAGTAATGTATTAGTTCTAATTAGCTTATAGTAGAATAAGATAATCTGATAATGTCAATTTTGGTATCTTTTTCTTAGTTAAAATAATTTAATTATCACATAAATACGGTTTCAAGTTATTGTAGGTGGTATGATTTGTTTTAGAGAAGGTGGATAACCTAACATTCAAATTGGATTTAGATTGTAAAACACCGGGAAAGGTTAAGTAAGGTTGTTTTCCTAAAGTCTGTACACACTATAGATACTATACATTCTGAGCCATCTGATTGGACTATATGTATCCTGTAGGCTAATCTATCATACAAATAATGTAAATTACCATTTCTTGGCATAAACATCAATTTTGCATTTGTAGCCTAATTATAGATAAAATGCAAAGTTTGATCAATATAAGGTACAGGATATCACATAAAAACTGTAATATTTAGTAAATAAATTAGCCTACAGTACCATAATAAAAATTATTCAAGAACTTTTGGTAAAATTCTGTTAACAAATTTCAGTTTTATATTAGAAACATATTTTTATGTTAACTTTTAAACATAAAATTCTAAAAGGTTAACATAACAAAAATACATAGCTTTGTCTAGGCACGCGCTGCCCTTGAAATTAGTTATAAATGTAGTGTGCGCATTTTAAAACTTCCGAAGAGGAATCGATTCTTCTTTCTGTGACACATTGTATCGCGGGCCGTATCTTTGACATGACTGCTCTAACATATATTATAATAAATAGAATAACACTTGGGGCGACCTTTGGGGTACATCATCCTTGTACACCATCTTTTATCTCTAACATGACTTTTAAAATTTTTTTGAATAAAACTCCTTTCACTAAGTCTTGCTGACCACAATCTTTCCAAAAAGTTTTAATGATCTACCACATCAAATACTTCTTTTAATGAAGAAATCGGCAGAAATTGAAGAAATTGGCAGTTTTAAATTCACCATTTATGATTTGTAAACCTCTTAAAAATTTGTGTAGTGCCTTTTCTGAGTGTAGCCTTAACCTAAACCTGAACTATGCAGTACTAAATAAATTTTTCTCTTCTAAATAATTTTATATAGCACCAGTAACTATTTCATCAATTTCTCAAGAATCTCTACAAAAACAGATAAGAATGCTATTGATCTTCTATAATTACCAAAATCATGTCAATCTTCTTTTTTACTATACAATAGTAATATGAAGATTGTTTTTTTTATTTATTTGGAAATAAACTACTGAAGTTTTAATTACATAAATAACTATCATCTATATATATCTGGATTTCTCTTTGGCTTTCAAGATTTCATAACATTTAAAGAAAACTTGCTTAGAAACATAAGTAATAAACTATTTTAGTGATGTTTTAATGTTTCAATAAAAATATTCCTCTACAATTGATTGCCTACTTCTAGAACCATATTTATATCAAACCTCAAATTTATAATATCAATAATTAAAAATTTATGTTTTGATGATTAAATTTTTGTAAGCAATAAAGCAATCTGTGACAGTTATTTTTAAGTAATTTTCATTTATTGTAAAAACTATAATAGTTGTATGTTATATGTTTTATTTTTCAGGTTACGTAGTGATCACAATGAAGACTCTTCTCCAGAAATAATAAATACATGGTTGGCAAAATGGGCGAGGTATTACCATGTTGTAGATTCAGAGATAAATTCATCGCCTCCATATCATTTACCTGGTGAACTAGGATCAGCACATTGGCCACACTCTAGATATTCACATATCATCAATCTCCGTGAGCAAGCATTGGGTGCTGCACAGCAGTCCTGGGCAGATTATATTTGGGTAGGTTACACTTTATTCTTGAAGGCTGATTCAAAGCTAGCCAATGGGTAGTAGTTAGCCTATGTGGTAATTATTAGTACTGGGTCATAATGTTATGTTTATACTTTTACAGTCTATAGATAAAATATTATTGTGATAGGAATAGTTATTGATTAGATTTCTGTGAATACTGTTTTGAGGCCCCCTCTATATATAAAAAAAATATATATAATCTATTAGATCCCAAATAAACCATATTGTTTCCCATTTCCCCAAAACTGCTGGTTTTGAGGTAGATTGGGGTAAAAATATGGCAAAAAAACTAAAAAAAAAAAAAAACGTTATAAAGCTTTTACAAAATCAGCTGTAGTGATTAATTTTGATGACATGTGAAGACTAATAATATAACTTACAATAAAAAAGAAAATTACTGTTCAAAAAACGACAATAAACCTTAATTCCTGACATTACTTTGTTTTAAATTAATTATTAGATTCATCTAGAATGAGGCTATGAGACAAAATAAGCAAATGGATGTCTTATTAAGTGTGGCAGCAATCCATCCTACCAATTACTGAGCAAATTTTGATATAAATATGAATAACTACGAGGTCATGAAGCTAAGTTTAGCTATAAATCTCTCAGGATGATGACTTTTTCACCAAAATATACATAATAGTATTAAAATAAACATAGGCCTACTAGATTTATTATAAACTTAGGTTGTTTCTTGTTTTCTTATTAAAGAACTGAGAATATGTAAGTACAGGAGGTTTACAACCAAAGTTTAGCCTTCTTTAACAACTAAATGGACTCCCATTTTAGATCATGTGCAGACAAGATGCATAATATTAATAATAATAATACTTTGTTGTCATTAGGTACATAAAGTGCAATAAATATTTTCAACATTAATACTAAACAAACATCAGGTTCGTAAACATCTACACATTAAACTATAGATAAATGATCCTGACCTAAAATAAATCCTATAACTAAAAAATCCAATATACATACATTTTTTAGACATTTTTACATTTTTTTAAATACAGGTTAAAATGTGATATCCCTTAAATATATAGGAAGTGTTAGAAAACTGTTGAACATTGTCAGTAGAGTCTGAGAAAAAAGAGAATGCACTACCCAGACTCCAATCCGAATGGCCCGCAGATGTTTGGGGTACTACTACCCTTTTAAAAACATTGATCCTCCCACTAATATGTTATTGTTTGTGTAGAAACAGTCACGGTCCTGTGACTAACTTGAGCATTGCTTGGTGTTCTTCTGTTGTGCTGGATTAATTTTGCATTTAAATAAATAAATATATATTTATTTATTCATTCAATTAATTATTATTATTATTTTTATTTATATAATAATCAATTCTTTTTAGAACTACAAAGGGAGGGGAGAGAGGGAGGGTGGGAGAGAGAGAGAGAGAGAGAGAGAGAGAGAGAGAGAGATATCAGATAAAGTATAAACAATTTAACTCACCATTATAATAATTTCAGATCTATGTTTAATTCAATAATTTCATGAACAGGCTATGCATTTTAAATAATTATTGAGATTTAAATCAAATAAGTTATTTTAATACAAAACTGTGTTAAATTATTAACTAGACAATTGAAAATAAAGATAAATATACATGTTTAAAATATGTATTTCATTATATGTACGTTACATGTTAAAAAGTCCTTTCCCTTCATTTCTTGTTAAGTTTTATAAAGTATAATCGTTGATATACAATTTTTTTGTGTGTTATGGACAATAAGTAAGCCAGTTTGTATACCAATTATTTAAGTAATATAATAAACATGGGATTGTCGAGAATATGTATAACCTTCGAAACAAAACAACAATGAGATCAGTATCTAGGCCTTAAAGTTACAGAAAACTGGCTGCCCGACATATGTAATGTTATATTAAATTTTATTTGCATGTACAAATTGTTACATTTAAAACTATGTTGAGCAATATTGTCAAACAACGTAAAGTAATGTATGCTATGTTAGTGTGATTTACCCTTAATGGCCAGCCTAATATTCTTCTGCAAATAGTGAATTTTCTGTGATCACAAAAACAAACACAATTCGTTGTATGTAGCTTATGCAGACACAATATTATGGCAATGAGCCTCATTTTCATTAAAAAACCAATTTTCTTATAAGTGTTTGGTTATTAAGAAAGCTTATTATTCTTTATTTAAGCCATATTGATTTTTGTGTGTGTTCATATTTTTCATGTAATAAAAGCAAATGTGGTTTTCAGAAACTAGTCTGACAATTTAAAAAATGTTGCACATCATTTGTAATTTTCGTTGCTATAAAGAAAAATGTTATCTTGACATAAGTTATAGGTTACAAATATCTACCCTTAAATTGACTCGAACCAAAAAGCAGAAAAAGAAGAAACAAATTTATACAATACACATTTTGCGAAGCTGTAGATATATTAAAAAGAAAAAAATACCTCTCAGTTTTCTTTTCAATATTACTTTTTTTTAAATATATAGAATTAAAAATCAGAAAAATAGGTGTTTTATTGCAAAAATGTATTTATCTACAAAATTTGTCTTATACAGTACAACCACATTTATCCAGACTTCATTTAACTGGATATCTGGATTATCATATTTAAATGTTTAAAGTTACGATCAAAATGTAACACGATATAGAGTAAAAACTCCAATATTTAATGTAGAGTAAAAAACTTAAATTAGTGGACAAGATTTAGGTTATATAGGGGATGGGAATTGAAGGCCCTTTGTCTAGAAGTTCCGCCCTATATCTCACATCCCTCAACCTTGCGCATTATGCCATTGAGTCTGTTTGTCACGTTGTCTTACAATATAGTAATTTCTAGACACTCAGTTGTCTGTCAGTAACTGTATTAAGTTGCTACGAGATTAGACAGTGTTTTCTAAAATTTTATCAAGAGTCCAGTTTTTTAGTGTAATTTAGTGCGTAAATATGGAGTCAAATTGAAAAAAAATATTTGTTACAATGGACTAAAAGTTAGATGTCTTATATAGAAATGACATGGCAGAATCACTAAAAAAATTGCTGCTGAACTAGTGCACTAGGAACTTCAATGGTGTTTTACTGGAAAAAAAATTTAAGATTTTTGTTTTAAATGATAACAAGGCAGTTTTCAGGGCCATGAAACAAGTTATTGATAAAAGCAATAACTTTAAGATGCTTAAAACTTAAAAGTTTAAAAACAATAACGCATGGGATCATGTAACAGAAAGTACTTTGAAGAAGTCGTGGACAAATTCTGGTCTCCTCTTTGTGAAATAATGCCTGAAGACATACCTCACACATCAATAAGTGAAACAATTGTTTCTGAAGAACAGGTGTTCCAAATGTTCACCAAAATCGACGGGTGTTCAGATGTTGATATCAAAGGTATTAGTCTTTGGTTGAATGATGACAATGACGGTGGCAGTGGTACAATGAGATTGTTGTGGCATGCATATCTACGTCATCTATACATAAAGAAGGCAGTGAGGGGAAGTTGGATGGGGAAATAGAGGGTGTATAATCGGAGATGACACAATCAGATGCTACATCACAGATGGATAATATCTTGACCTATTTGGGGCAACAGTTTGACACCATACCAACTGAACTTATGATAGTAAAATGACTTAGAGATTGTGCTACGTATAAACAAATAGATTAATATTTTATAAAACAAATTTGAAGTTTTGTGTAAATATTATATAAATAGTTGTAGTGTTTATGTACATTGAAATAAACATTAAGTTTTAGCACTACAAAAATATTTTATTGCGTTTTCTAATTTTTTCCTGTTTATCCGAATTTTAAATTTTCCGGACTGCTTACGGTCCAAGTTAGTCTGGTTAAACGAGATTGTACTGCGTTTTCCTTTTAATTAAGTATAATATGTATGAGTTAAATTTAATATGTTGTAGAGAAGATCTCGATCGAAAATTTGATATGAGGTATGCTAGACAAATTGATTCTTAATCAGACATTGTCACGTCAAAAACAATTGTTTCAAGTAATACTTTCTGTGCAAATTAAATGTGAGAATTAAATTACAGAGTTTTAGCCCTATAATATCCTTGAACTTTGAGTGAATCATATATAAACTATTAAATATATGTTTTGCGTTAACAGTGTTATTTTAATTTTATTAATTCAATATGATTATATTTTGTCATGAGAAATTCTTCTTGGAAATTTATGCCAAATAATTTAAGTTATATTGGTAAGCTGTTCCTGCTTGGTATGTCATCTAAGAGACATAGACATGCCTGTAAATATAATCGAGTGATATGCCTAGACAAGCAGCATCTTGAAAGTGTATTACAGTTCACTCCCACTATAAGCAATAGTGAGATGAGATTTTGAATTGATAATGATGATTGGTATCAGCATACAAAAAAAGAAAGATATATTAATAAATCTAAAACTGTTTATCAAAACTCAAATATTATTACAGTAACTGTCTGATAATCTGGCATGCATTAATCAGGCATTGCTGGATTACCAAATTCGCCGGTTATCACACGTCTTTATAGTATATTAAAAAGAGTATTTTTATTACGGCTTCCTTAGCTTCATCACTGTTGCTTGACATAGGAAGAGCCCAGCTTCATATATTTATTTGCTATACCTAACCTAACCTAACCATAACGGTTAGCAATATTTTCTGTGATCACAAAACAAACACAATTCGTTGTATGTAGTTTGCATAGACACAATATTATGGCAATGGGCCTAATTTTCATTAAAAAAACAATTTTCTTACAAGTGTTTGGTTATTAAGAAAGCTTATTATTCTTTATTTAAGCCATATTGATTTTTGTGTGTGTACATATTTTCAGGAGTCAGGATTTTCTGTCTTCTATCACCATAATTTAGGTGGACCTTTTATGATTACCTTACTAATATTATAACCCATATTGAACTTACCCAATCTAATCCATGTTATGAAGCTTATGATCGTTCCGAGGGCTGTTTTCTTAACCTCTATGTTAGGGAATGTAGTGTCAAGGTATAACAAACAGTTCTTTGGTAGGGACTTGTAGTCACATAGCCAAGGATTGATATGGGATAAAAATGTACACTATCAAATTCAGAAGTCAGAAAAACAGCACTGCTTTTCTATTCACAATTTAATTATAATTAAAAAAAAAAGTATTAAGATTTTCTTAAATACTAAATTATGTTGTTAATACTTATATAAACATTTATGTACTATAATTTTAATGGTAAATTGTATTTGTTTTAGTTTTTGGACAGTGATGTCTTCATGACAAATTCAAATTCTCTCAGAATGTTGCTCTCTAAAGGCCATACCATCACATCCCCAATGCTTAGATCAGATGGGTTGTATTCTAACTTCTGGTGCGGTATGACTGCTGATTTTTACTACACGCGGACGGAAGATTATGAACCTATTCTTACCCGTAAACGTACAGGATGTTTTAGAGTTCCTATGGTACATTCGTCTGTTCTGGTTGATCTTCGTACACACAAGTCAGATAAATTGACATTTGTGCCGGAGAAAGTAGTCGGCTACAATGGACCACATGATGATATTATTACATTTGCTTTAGCTGCTAATTTATCAGGTAATTAGATTTTATTTATTTTTGTTTGTATTGAAGACATATAAGTGTATTCAGACCTATCTGTAGGGCTCTTCACTTAGCCACAGTGCTCCGCGGCATTTCTGAGAGTAGTTAGGGCCTATTTAAATAACCACCATTTTGAAACTGTAAACAGAATCAGGAGATTAATTAACCTAATAGTGAGGTCTAAATAAGGTTCATTAAGATTTTCCTCACTATTGTGAGCTCATTTCCCCTAAATTTTATACCTATTATAGTTCCCATGAATAATGATTGGCAATGTGCATAGTAAGACAGTTTTAACTTCCATAAATCAAGAATGTTGTTTGAATACATAAATTAATTTGGATGTTTTTTGACATGTTTTGCTCATTTCTTCTGTTTATCAAACATTATTTCAAGATGCTTTTAATAAGCAACACTGTCAATTTGATCACATAAACATGAGTTGCTGAGGTAATCACTAAAAGAGCTCAGTTTTAATGCATTTAACTTTATATCAGTATTAATTCTTAACGAATAGCTCGAAATTTAGTTTTTGAGACATTAAGAGTTAACACATTTTGGCCAAACCACTTTTACAGTGCTGCTAAACCCTTTAATGCTTTTGTTTATAATAATTCTCAACTTTTTCCCTCAAATTAAATAGCTGTATTATCAGCAAAAATAATTTATTTGCCCTCAGTATCTACTTTGCTCAAATTGTTTATGTAAACCAAGAAAGAAAATGGCCCCTAAGTACTCCGTATGACCCCATAATCAACAGAATAACTGTCACTATTTACTCCACATATTGAAAGAATCTGATTCATATTGGATAGATAGCTTCCAAACCACGACTAAGACTTTCCTTTATATCCTCTACAACTGATAAAATTCAGCTTGGGTAGTAGTTTCTGTCAAGAATCAATAAAATAGTTCAGAAATATGGTGGCCAAAAATGGAACAAAAATCTACGACAAAAAAGCTTCAAAGAAAGGCAGGCTTGCCTAGGAATTACAAGTGCTATGAGTACTTGTCCAACCACTGGCATGGAAGCGGCTCTGGATTTGTTGCCTTTGATGTTACAGGTGAAAAGATGTGCATACAGTGTTGCTCTCATGCAGTTTGGGACTAACATCACAATGCCAAAAATATTGGCTGATAAACCGGATACCACTCAGTTAGCTAAAACAGTATCGGACTTAATGATTAAGACAACAAATTTTGAAAAGAATTTCAATACCTTTTTCCCAGATCGACATGTTTGGAAGGAAAGTGGATCAAAACTATAAGGAGGTACCCCTCCAATGGTACACTAATGGATCCAGAATGAAAGGTTGGGTGGGAGTGGGGATAAAAATCCCAAATTTTAGTAAATCCCTAGGTAAAATTGCATCTATATTTCAAGCTGAGATACACACAATAGAGCTCTACACTATAGAGAATATCAAAAAAAGGGTCAAAGGCACAGAGACACTCTGTATGTCTGTAGGTAGGTGTAAGTTATAATAATTTTAGTATTAATTAATATAAGTTTAGAACAATCATGCATTATAACTTACACCTACCTACAGACTAAGAAAAGAGGTCTTCAAAATTTCCACACTCCTACGGGCCCCCTTAACCTCTCCTACATTTATATAGACTATATAAATGAAATTTTGATGAGATTGTTTTAAATTTTGATTATTTTTTCATAATATGCACATTTTCATGTTACCTTCTTATTACATAATTTTGGTAAAAAGTAGTTAGAACTTCGCACAGTAGGTACATTTTTGTTTTCCACAACATATTTTATCAATTTATAGACTCTATTAGTTTCTCACAATGTTTTTGTACCTTTATACCAGTTTATACACTGTTTCATGGTTTACACAACATATTTTATCTACCCAAGGTTAGCAGATTTAGGTAATTTTATACTATTTTAACATAAGAATATAATCTTTTTGCAACAAAATACAATAAAAAAAAGTAAGCTTTTCATGGAATTAGTTAGTTTACGCACAAATATTGAATTTTAACAGTATCTTATGATGTCTAGTAGTCAAAACTAGGAGTACTTTTGCCTAGTACAAATTACATTATATAAATAATCTGATGATGTCTTTTAGCAGAAACTTTTTGTACTTTTTCCCACGTACAAACTGCATTATAAATCTATATGATGATGTCTTGTAGCCGAAACTTTTTGTATTTTTTCCATGTACAAATTACATTATAAAAACTATCTGATGATGTCTGGGTAGCTGAAACATTCTAATTTCTACTGTTACTAACTAAAATAACTATTTACCATAATTTGTTTTGCCAAAATAAAATTGCCGGTGAATTTTCAGACATACAAATCACTGGATTCCGCTACTAACCAAAATGGTCGTTAACTATACATCCGAATTTTGAACTCGCTGGATTTGCCAGGATTGCCCCCTCATAATCTTTAATTATAGGTCGGATCGGTGATTATATGTTGCAAAATATCAACCAACAGCATTTTTGTAACGGCACAAGGCTGTCGGTGAAAACATTAATGAACAATGTGATCGAAGCAACCTTTCTAAAGGGAAAGTATAAAGGAGTAAACGTTTTGATACCACACATCCCAATGATTCCGACTGACATACAATTTGAATTAAAACATGTTTCCAGTACGGCTTGCTTTTGTTATAACCATAAATAAATCCCAAGGACAGTCATTGAGTGTTTGCGGCATTAATCTTAAAAACCCATATTTCTCGCATGGCCAATTGTATGGTGCCTGTTCCTGTATTGGAAAACTATCAGCTTTGTTTGTTTACATGCCAGGTAATCAAACAAAAAATATCGTGTACCATAAAGCATTACAATGAAAATATCATTTAACACAATATTAATAAATTACACGTCGTAAGCATACCATGATCAGAACTTGACCAGAAAAAATAAGTTTGTGAAACTGCCATGGTCCAACAGCTTTTGACAGAACGACATGTGTTGAGACAGCTATTACAAATATTAATTGAATGATTTGATAATTTTTACCTATCTTAATTACGTAGTAGTTACAACTGATTTGTATTAGTATTATTAATATTAATAATTAAACAAAATAGTTGATGTGTCCATAGTTACATAATTGTTATTTATCTTTACAATTACACCATCAGACAGAGCCACAGCAACACGTGGCCGGGTACAGCTAGTAAATAATGATGATGTACAGCTAGTAAATGACAATATATTTAATTTGTAATAGATGATAAGATTTTAATTTATAAACTGTGCCTGTATACTCATTTGTTTTTAATTATATCTGATCACATAAAATTTTTAAATTATAGCATATTTTACTATGTGTAAGCCCACTTTAAGTTTTCATTTTTAAACTTGGCTTACAGTGCATACTTGACTGAATGTCTCATGCGGAAGTTTCTTTGACAAAGATCTATTCAAGGAAGTCCAACTACCAGGTTGCTTAATGTGGTCAGAATGGTAGAGGTATAGGCGAAATGAGTACTATGAAACTAAAGCCATGAAATTCTTTTATTAACAACTTGAATATAAATTTAATAATTTCACAAGTATAATAAATTTAAAAATCTGTGACTCCATTATATATATATATATATATATATATATATATATATATATATATATATATATATTGTAATGATATCAAACTAATCATTTGCAATTAATTATGATTAATGATATCAAAAGATAAATAGTTAATTAATTCATGTACAAAGAAAAATAAAATAAAATAAAAATAAAAAGAAATTAATATTGAAGTAAAAGTAATGAAGCCAGGTGCAGTTTGGGAGGTTGGAATGTAACGGTACCAAGGGAAGTGTACAAGAAACACAAAGAAAAAGGGGACTTTAGCCTTGAAGGAGCAAACACGCCTACACACTTAAAAAAAGAAGTAACGGGATAATTGGCCAAGGACGCATGTGACAAAAAAATGTATTAAAAAAAGGAGAAAACAGGGGGAAGTTAGCGTCCCTAACTGTACCTCAGAAACAAAAGTTTCCAACAGTTTTGAAAAATAACGACTTGCAGAAAGTAGGTTGACCAAGCAGATGAGATCCCACTTTTAAAAATCAACGGGCAGATTTTGAAACCCGCCACTAAAAAGACAGAAACGTATGTTTTGAAAGAATTACAGGATTTGAATGAATCAACGCGGAGCAAACCATCTCGAGTTTCAAAAGAGGGGATGATATTCAGTAAGAACCAAAATTCAAAAGG
This sequence comes from Aphrophora alni, assembly GCA_963513935.1. NCBI lineage: Eukaryota > Metazoa > Arthropoda > Insecta > Hemiptera > Aphrophoridae > Aphrophora > Aphrophora alni. The sequence continues at coordinate 118,839,673 of OY740766.1, read as the reverse complement.
AAAGTTAGTCGAGGACTGTTGACCAAAGAGGCGAGACGTCTCTGTGTCACCTTGTTTAAAGAAGTTTGGTTTTCTAAGTCGAGTAGAAAGAAAAGTCTTAAACTATTTGTTGACCAGAGGAGCTGGAAGTCTCTGAGTTCGTTAGCTGAAAGTCAATCAGAACAAATTTAGTATCAATGAGAAGTTAGTGACTTAGTATTTGTCGTCAGGAAGGAAGATTACCAGTTGCAGTTAGGACCATCCATCACCCAAGGAGTTCAAGAAGGAATTTGTGAGTGCTTCGTTTTTTTTGTGAAAAGAAATTACGGTGAAGTTATAAAAGCAGAGTCAGTGAAAGTTAGTGAAGTGTTTATCGTGAAAAATCGACCAGTTGAAAGGGAGCTTTACCATTGATAAGTACAAAATTGTTAACCATTCTTTTAGTATTAATAGTAAATTTCACTTCAATTGAGCCCGCAATGGATCCCCCCTGAGAAATTAGAGTTAGTGCTAATGAAAATTAAAAAAGGCAAGCCGTGGCAATAAATTGTATGTTCAATGTTAAAGTTAAAATTTTTTTTTTTGTAAAGAAAAAAAAAAGGTTTCATTAGTCAAAACTAAAAAATAATAATCTTAGTAAAAAAAGTGTTGATGTCCAAAAAGGATGTAGAGAAAATTTTGAATATTGTGTAAAATAAAAAATCATTTTAAGGAAGTAAAAATTAGGTAAAGGAATGTGTGCAGTGTGAATTGCAGAATTAGTTAAGAACATATTGAGTTAATAAATGTAATTGTTTCCTAATATATAAAATATTGTATTAAAGTAAAATTTTATTGAAAGGTAAAAAGTTGTGTTTGCATTTTATTAATTATTTAAAAGTGTAAAATAAAAAAGAGAGGTTAAAAGGTAAATGCCTGTAGAGAGGTAAGGGTTATGTTATTATATATATATATATATATATATATATATATATAAGAAAAAAAGTTTGTCTAGCTAACCAACCAAAGGTCCTACATCTGACCGAGTAGTAATTTGTACTGGCTTACTACCAGAGTCCTTTGAAATTTATACTACCCCCTGGCCCTAACTCTGATTATATTCCATCTATGATTATATGGCCCTTGATATGTTTGATTTCAATACTGTATTTTTAGTTAGTCCACTGCAAATTGTATCACACTACCAACTTTAAACTTCATGTTAATTATTTTGCAGATATACCTTTGTTCATATGTAATGAACAAATCTATGGTTATATAATGGTGCCACTTGAGAAAAATGACAACTTGAGTTATGATAAATTACAGCTGACAAATCTTAAGTTGGAAGTAATGGGTAAGTTGTAATATTTAAAAACTAATTTTGTGAAGTTTATACCATTTTTTTTAATGCTATAAGTCTATTGCATTTTATGTTCCACACTAACCAACATAGCATGATATAACGCTAAGAAAGTTTTACATTATAAAAAATTATAATTCAAGGATGGATGGAATGAAAAGGTGTAAATTTTGGTGAATGTTATGATTTCTTATTAGTTCGTTAAATGTCTCTAAACACTTCAAATGTTGCACAGTTTAATTATAGCATCTTAAGCTAATGTTCAAATATGTAGATTAGATTGTTTTTTGGCTTACACGTGATTTGTAATGGCTATCTACAATTAGATTGATCTCACTAAATTAGTTGAGCGTCTTTTCTTTCTTTCTAGTTTCTTCCTTTTTTTGTTGAGATCGGCTATCAGTTACATGATTGAATTATGTTGCACTATTTCAAAAGTATTGAGTTATAATATATCACTTATGATAGTAAGATTGAACTGATTTATTCCGATACAAAGGCTTCAATCATGGAAAGCATCCTTTCCTTCTGGAGTTTTTTATAAACTGGCTTCACTAAAGCTTTTAAAATTTGCAGCCTTCTCTATCCCGCCCTTATTGTTGTGTGTCTTTGTGTGTGTATGTATTTGGTGAGAAATGACATGATTTTATTTCCCTTTGTTGAATTGTCTTTTCTTTTTTAAGGATAATTAGTGTTTAGTTCCAAATAACAGATTTTGTGAGAACAGTTATATTATATTAAGAGCAATAAATTATATAATAACTTTTCGGGCAACTTAAATTATTATCAACTAATTTGCATATCTAAAATAGTACAAAGATCATAGAGGTTTGGCTTTAACTTAATTTAATTTAATGTTACAACAGTCGGTACATGATGGAATTCCATGATAATGGAAATAATGAGATGATTATTTAATTCCACAAAACAGCTTTAATTGCGACATATGTTTCGCCGTTAGGCATTTTCAAGCAACTAAATTGAAAACAAACAGGTCTAAACTAAAAATGTGAGACAAAAGGAAAGTTTAAAAAAGTAAAGGGTAAAGGGGTTGATAAAATGACAAAAGAAAGGTCAATGATCTAACCTGTGGGATGGGAGTGGGGGTGTTTTAGAAAACAAAGGTTACATAATAGGTCTCAATAGTGATGATGAGTTAAGATGTATTTGTTCATTTAAGTTGAAAGTATGGTTTTTTAAAATTGATCTATTGATTTCTAAACATTCCAGGTTATTGAGTTTCCTACTTTTTTGTTCCATATGCAGAAGTTTAACGTTTAACTTAGGATCAAAATTATGTCCTGTGTCTAATAAATGATTTGCAAAATTTGAATTAGATTTGCCATACTTCCAACTGTGAGTTTAATGTTCATGTAAATGAAAAAGTGAAGAAAACATAAAAAACAGCTTCCGAAAAACAGGGGTCATTCCAATTGACTGACATGAAGTGCTAAACCTAGCAAAGGCATTAATGCAAAGCATGTTCAAATTGAAGAAAATCTGGATGAATCTGTATTAGGACTGCTTCGAGAGCTCAGGTACGGAAAAGAAAAGCCTAGACCCAGAACCACTCAGTCATAAACTTCAGGTTGAAGCAGGGAAGAGCGTCAAGAATGTTGGGGAGGATGAATCGGAGACAGATATAGAAATGGAAATGTCTATTGACAGCAGTAAGAAGAACGTGATGAACGGGAATGGATGTCTCGGAGGAAAGTGAAGAAAAAGTGAATCAGAAGTAGAGCAACAAGTTGATTACATGTCCCTAATCCAAGGAGACTTTTTAGTTGTAAAGTCTATAGTTAGTAAAGCCTAAATATTATCAAAGAGCAACTAGAAGTCCTCTGCCATATATCGCTGGAGACTCCATTTGTGGGCAATGTGTACTTGGCAGCTATATTATGACAATGCACCTATATCTTTTCTCACATATGATTCAGAGTTTCATGGCTCAATAAAGGTCTTCTGTAGTACTTCAGGCTCTCTACTCCTTCGACTTGGTGTCTTGTGATTTGTGCCTTTTTTAAAGCTGAAAATATAGCTGAAAGGTATTTGTGGAAAATGAAAATCTAAGGGGTGCTGAGTATACTCCTTCACTCATAAGTTAATATCCAGCAGCTCACGCTCTCTAAGGGCAGGAAAAAAAATTACGTATATGAATTTAAGTCATTGAAGGTCACCTTCTGTGCTTCATTGGCTTCCAGGGGAAAATTCAGGTTATATATTTTATGAATAATCCATGTACTTTATCAAAAATTGGCGGTGATTGGACCAGTGTTTTAGAGATTTTAGAAAAATGTTGTTATTAGTATGAATAAATTTTTAAAGGCAACAAGTTACCAATCTTTATGTCATTGTTTCTTCTAAAAATCAGATATAAGTTCCTCCAATACATTTAGCAAACACTAATTGACTTGATAACTAAACAAACATGGTACATGGATTTATATAACAAAAACATTGCTCCTAATGCCCTGTGAAGAAATATGTATACTTCCTTTTGTAAAAAACTGCTGAGCAGGCCTTTCCCCATCTAATTGCCAAAGAGTACCATCCTGAAAAATTAAGTGTTACTTTAGCAATAAGTTTCAGTAAGAGGCAACATTTCTCTACATTACCGGATCATTTATAATCTGAACCTAACATAGTTGGGGTGAAAAGGATCATATCCCTACATGTCCATTTAAGTCTTTCGATATTTTTCAGTTATGTTTGTATTGTATATGTGTCAAATATTTAAAACTGAGACTAACAATTTTTTAATGTGTTGTATGGAGTAGATCTGTATAAACAATTGTTTAATCATTTGACATATTATATCAGATCTGTTTTTTTCCCCTGATTAATGTATGGACTTTAGATCTAATGTTGATTTTACTCACTCTCTTTTGTAATTCATTCATTGTCTGTTTGTAGTTGAAAGTCCACCCCTTCCTGTGAGTGATTTATTGTCACCATGGATCACAAAACCTACTCTTGATACTCTTGGCGTCGATACAGTGTTTATGATAAATTTATTAAGAAGACCAGAAAGAAGAAGACGCATGCAGGAATGTTTTGCTGAGTTGGGAGTCGGAGCTGTAGTTTTGGATGCTGTTGATGGAAAGTAAGTCTGTTAATCATCATTTTAGGCATGATTTACTTTAATTTTTTCAACTTAATTTATATATATATATATATATATATATATATATATATATATATTAAGTTTAATGTTAAACTTTTACAAAGGTAGCCTACAGACAAAGAAAAATAGCCTCTTAAAGCAATGAAAAGTTGTACAAAGCAATTAAGCAATACTGATTATTAAACCACATTTGTCCATAACACATTGATGCACAGCAGTCGGTGGAAATTTCAGGCCCTTAGCATACCTCTACACTGTTCGGAAGCTATTTCTGTTTAGTGATGATTTATAGAAGTATTATAGATCCTTAAAAGTTTTTTTACATCATTATTATACACAGTCATTTTAGGTAAGCCAGTCCTACAGGGTTTGCAATTGTGTTAGTATGTTTTTGGATAGTTAATTATATTCAGTCTCTATCTTTCAGTAACTGTTAAACTTATGTGAATGTTTGCCTTACATGGACATACACTACTCACGAATGCATCAAAGTCTTTACCATGAACATTCTGGCAAATGTTCATACATTTAAGCGGTGTAGTTGGGAGTCATTTAATCATGAACAATAGAATTGTTAATTACTCTGTTGCTACATATATTATGTTATTCAGTGTATTGCTATTTCATTGTAAAATACTCAAAAGAAAAAGGAGGTGTTGGATGGTATCTCTAATTACTTATACACCACATGGCGTTTTGAAATTATTCCAGAATTTTATCCCATTAATATTAAGACTCATAGTAAATTTTGGTTTTCAAAAACAAATGTCAGATTTGGGTTTTGATCATAATTATCTTTAATTTTATATACCATAATTTTGATATATTTTCTATTTTTTCACCTTCTTAATTAAGACGCCCAATATACCATTTTTAAAGGAATGAAACTTAAAATAATATAAGGCTGGTTGGGTGAGTACTCTAAACAAATGTACCAAATTTGAAAAGAAACATAACCTTCAATCTTGCTGTCATGGTTTCGAATTTTGGGACTAGCCACAAAGGAACTAGTAGTCTTACACAAACAAATCTGAAAAAAGGTGAAACTATAAGTCAACAATTGCCAAATGGCATAATAAGCATGATGTGTTCTACATTTCGACAAAACATGAAAATGAAATGGTTAATTTTTTTAATAATAGGAATGAAGAACTAAAGAAACCATTATCGAGTATAATTGTTATATGTTAGGCGTAGATAGACAGGACCAGTTTATGTAACATTACCTATATGAAATGAAAACTGTATATTGGTACACATAATTTTTGTTTACTAATTGCAAATTATATTGCTTAACCAGCTCAACTCATTCCTTTTGTACAACAAGTAGACAATATCCAAAAAGATGAATGTGTATGAGTTTAGATTAGTAATTAGTAATAATTAAAAAACTGTTATCATTGAAAGTGGAAATTCTACAGACACCTCAAATACTACTAACACTTGATGAGGCGATGAAAAATTATCATTATTCTACAAAGTATGGAGTATAAGTGCAGGTGTAAGGATTCTGAAAAATAAATCCAAAGTGTGTAAATCAAGAAATAAGAGGAAGGGTACTATATATACAATTGTGAAACTAACTCTGGAAAACCTAGTCTTGGACAGTGCCATGAATAAAATTGTAAAATATCTTTTATACATTGTCATAATAAGAACAATTTAGCATTACGAATTTATAATATGATACAAATTTTATTATTTTTATCAGTTTTTATAATAAAAAGTAAGTTTTATAATGTTTTAATAATCTGAATTTGATACTAATTACTTTTCATTTTCACATAGTTGTTTAATAAGGTTTATCTCCACTAAATAGATAAAATGTACCACCTAGAGCCCAAAACTTACCAATTTTTAAACCTATAACTAATAACTAGGAATTTCAGAACCACTACTGACAATTTCCTCAAAACAATACTAATCAGTTTAACCAATTTAACAGACAACACAATACCTAAGACAAACCAAATTTATCAGCTCAGACCAATGAACATATCAATGTGTCAAACCAGAAACTCAATGAAACAAAACAAATTATACCAAATAACAGGAAAGGCAATCGATGAAAGGGATTTAAAGTATCAGATGATGGAGCAATTGCTGAATATTTCACTAATGGAATTTATTATAACTTCGTGGAGAAACACAAGATGAATACAATGTAGTAAATGAGTTTATTGTGGAAGACAGTGCATATGGTTCTACACTGGAAAATGACCACACACAAAATCATTTTTTAGGGCTCACAACAATAAATTTTTTTCCCCCATAATGCACATAGAAAATGACACAAACGATTTGCCATATGTTAATGCTCGCTCAAAATATTATTCAACCCTCACATTCACCATGGAATTCACCCGTATGGATCGTTCCAAAGAAAGCAGATGCATCAAACAGACAAAAGTTTAAGATAGGGCGTTTAGAGGACTAAACGAACAAACTATTGACAACCAAATTCAAGATCCCAACATAATTGACATATTAAATAAACTAGGGAGATCCTAATATTTTACCACACTGGATTTAGCCTCGAGATTTTATCAAGTAGATATGCATCTGGGTAGAGTTGATAAGACAGCCTTCTTAACAGAAACTGGATATTACGAGTTTCTAAGAATGTCTTTTGGATTAAGAAACAGTCCAAGTACGTTCCAACGAATACTGAATAACATATTACGTGGAATACAGAATGAGACTTGCCTGGCTTATCTTGACGATATCATAATATATTCGATCAGTTTACCAAAGCACGTATTTAGGTTAAAAAAAGTTTTCAAGAGATTAAGTCAATTTTAAGAAACAGATAAGACGGAATTTTTAAGGAAAGAAGTTGCTTATTTGGTTCGTGTAGTAATACTAAATAGAGTTAAACCTAATCCGGAAAAAATAAAAGCAATAAAGAACTACCTAATTCCAAAACTACCAAACAAATAAAGGGATTTTTAGGACTACTAGGGTATTACCGAAAATGTATTAAAGATTTCACAAATATAACTAAACCAATCACAAATTGTTTGAAGAAAAATACTAAAATTGTTTAATAATTCTGACTATATAGACAGTTTTGAAACATGCTAAAACATATTAACTAATGAGCCATTGTTACAATACCTTGATTTTGATAAGTAATTTATACTGACCACAGATGCAAACAATTTTGAGATAGGAGCAATTTTAAGCCATAAAAATAATAAAAAGGACCTTCCCATAGCATACGCTAGTCGAACTTTAAACAACAATGAGATGAACTACTCTACAAACGAAAAAAACTACTTGCAATTGTATGGGGAACAAAACATTTCAGACCGTACTTATTTGGTTGAAAATTCCAAATTTATTCAGATCATAAACCCTTACAATGGGGTTTCTGTTAAAGAACCAAATTCTAAACTTTTAAGATGTAGGTTAAAAGTAGAAGAATATGACTATGAAATAAAATATAAAAAGGAAAATTAAACCAAAATGTAGATGCACTATCTAGGATACAACTAAATATCACTGAAAACTTTTGACAAACTTTCAAGATACTGTGGACAAACAATTGGAGCTGGATCAACCCAACTTTACTTCCCAGAACTGTATGATAGCCAGTCTATGACAGTAAGCTTTGATCTGGAGGAATAAAATAACGTTGTCAATCAACAGGAGAGCAGTGACCAGATTGTTCATTTAAATTTTAAAGGAAACACACTAGTGGAAATTCCAATTTCTGATGAACCCATTAACTTCGGAAGAAACCAAATATTTTTGTCACTAATAAACTATCAGCCGAGGAAGAAAAAATAATAAAATTATCCGGAGTGTCTAAACAGAGATTATTAGTTGAAATTATACAAAAAATCTAGACAATGACATCATTAAATTTGTGAAAGAATTCCTAGTACCCAATGTTAAATACAGTATTTATTTTGAAAACATTTTAAATGAGAAATTTGCGATATGCTTAGCTAGACATTTTAAGAGTTCTAAACTTTGATTAGTTAAATGTAATACTAAATTACTAGACATAACTGAAGAAGATGAAATTCAAGGGATAATAAATAATTATCATCTAAGCAAAACCAATCATCACACCATACAAGAAACATATGAACAAATCAAAAGAAAATATTATTGACCTAATATAAAATGACACATTAAAAACTTTACTAATAATTGTGACATCTGTTTTAAAAACAAAATACAACAGAGTATCTTTAATACTTGAAATGAATCTCACGTCTACACCAGTGAGACCGTTGGAAATAATTCACATAAATAGCATTTCGTTAGAGAAGAATCAATTTATCAGTATAGTGGACGGATTCTCCCATTACAAACAAGTGTACAGTGTGGGAGGAGCACATGCTACAGAAGTTGCAATATGGTTCTAGACTACTTTGCAAAGTTTTGATTAACAAAATAATATTGTAAACAATAGAATAAATGATATTGTAGAATTAGGAAAAATTGTAGGGATATTTTGAGTCAATTGAATATTTAGTATGATATGCTGTTACAAGTAATAATTGATTTCGAAAACTAATTAACATTTTGTAAAATAGGTGTACTTCATCCTAGCGTATTCTTAACCAGTGAATTGTGCAGTGAGATAATGAGAATCTATGAGCATTACAGTGAAAGATTATCCATAGAACCTAAACTAGATACTATGTGGGAGTTAGAAAGCCTAATAGAAGTCAACTGTAAATTAAATTTAAAAAAAATTACATATTCTATATTTACATATTGTTGAAAAAACTGATTTTAACATTTACAAATTACACTCTGTACCTACTGAATACAATTCAGGATATATGACTATTATATCTAAGATAAAATATATTTATTAGTTTCTAGCTCTGTATTATTAATTTTAGACAATAACTGTAACAAGGGGTCTAATTCAAAATACTTATGCTCATCTGACCTAATATCACACCAAAAAATTGACTGCGGGACAGCAATCATCAAGAAGAAAACAGCAGACATCTGTAAATACACCGCTCTAGAGGTCGCAGACAATGTATTTGATCCTAGGAATGAATCAATATCTGGCAACATTTCCTACCAAAGAGACCTTGAAAATCGTTAATCAAAAGGAAGCAACTACCCTCTAAGGTATTTTCTTGATAAATGCTAATAATGATACCAATCTGTACAATAATCGGGAACTTGTTCACTCATCTAGGATGATTGGAGGACACCCAAGATTCCTGGACTCTTCTAACCTAAACCTGTGAGTGGATCAAAACACAAAGTTTTCAGTCCACACAAAGAAACTGGGTCTTGACAAAATCAACCTAGATAATATCTCCAAGATTGATCGGCAAATTCATCTCACCCACGACATCAGTATTTGGACCATCGCCTTGTATGAACCCTAATCAGTGCACTGTTGTACTTGTCAGTTAAAAAATCCCCTATGTCAACTTCAAGGGTGCCCGCTGCTCAATCACCCTCTGAAGTTTTATTTAGGGATTGAGGAGTTAGGTAAAGAATAACTGTATAGTGTACTAGAATTAATGATTAGTGGATAGTTAATAGTCATGTCAGCATATGTATTGTATTAGGCAACAAGTTTTGTTTTAGCCAGAGTTAGACGAGGGTTCTCTCCATGAACATCATTGTACATGAGTGTTTTAAGAAAGTTGTTATAATTAAATTTAAAAGTATATTAAATAAAGTTGTAACAAATTAAATAGTTCTTTTTTAAAAAGCAATTACCTCGAACCAAAAACATAACTTTCATAAACATTATTTCCTCCTTTCACATGATTAATTAACTAAATTTAACCAAATATCGTGTAAGAAGTCTGTTCTTAGAACTTTTAAGGTTTATATTTTTGTTTCAAGTACAACAGAATAGACTAAATTTTATATAAAAACCAGTCAATAAAACTATTCAAGGATAAAATAAAGCAAAAGCTTAAAGTTTCAAATATTTAATAGTATAGATGAGCTACAATTGTTTCGCCTTGCGGCATCGACGGGCTACATAATATGGAGTTTGAATATGGGATTTGAATATGGAGTTTCAAAAAGAAATATCTGCTATTACATTAAAGTTAAATAAAACTATTATTGATTTGCCAATGTTTAGTATTTAACTTATAGAATTAACATACATTAAACAATGTTCCATTCTAATCACATTAGTTCTATATATTATATAATTTTAATTGTTATACATTGTGATAGTTTGTGTTAGTCATACTAGGTAGGTAATGGGTTCTTGTATTATCATTCAACCAATTGTAGAGACAAAAAATGACTGGATTGTACTTAATAATTAATTAATTAATGCTAATTTTGTTGGACAAATAGACGGTTATTGTTAGTATGACAAATTGTGTACAATTAATTTGTCAGTGACCAATTTTAACAGATGTAGGTAAAACTGGCTGTTTGTAAGCCACCCCTGCACCAAACACAAGACATATGATTTCATAATTGGTCACTTCTTCAGAAGATGGCTAGAAATCTCGTTCTCCCCATATCTGTCAAAAATGAGTTATCTTATTTTGGTAATATGTTTGTTTAAGGAATAGTGATCATTTTGAAATGTCATCTATTCATACATATGAAAGCTTTTCTTCTGGCTTCAACAGGTCCAATCACCAGTCACTTTGTCTGACTGTAGACTACCTTGGTGCTCATTACAAGCTACATGTAGTCTCCTACATACATAATGTTATTGGTATCCGTTTGAAAATGAGACAAGACTCAAGTCTGGTGTCTAGTCAAGTAAAAGAGTCAGAGTCTATACTCATGAGACAAAACTTATGTTTTGTGACTTTTAAGTCTTGGGACCTTCCTTCTTTAGTGAAATGCAACTGCAACCTATAAAAAAAATCACTTGAGTATCGGGCAACAGTTGCTTGACAGTCTGACCCTTGATATTGGACTATATTGTTGTCCAATGTTATGACTGCAAAACAACCCGTGGTCAACTCTCAAACGACCAACTGCATTATCAGTTGTGCATCCTGATGCTCAAGCGATTCATTTCACATTGTGTTCACTTTTATTAATTAGTAATGTCGGATCGGGATCAGTGTTTTGTACCAAACTGGTTGAAATTGTGGAGAGGCATCCATGTTTTTACAACTACAGTGTACCAGAGTATTCTAACTAGATAGCTGTGAAAAAGGCATGGGAAGCTGTAGGAAAAGAAGTTGATTCAAGTGGTAAGTAAATTTATTGTAATTTATTAATTAATTTTATGATTATGTATTATGTAATATTATTATAATAATTGTTGTTGGTTGTGGAAAATGTACAGCAGTTTTCACTATCACTAGGTACAGTATTGTTCACTATCAAATCTGAAGTCGAAAATCGGTGTGGTGTTCAGTCTTCTTTTAGGATATGGTCATATGAGGTTTTCTTGAGAGCAAATGCTTCATCAGCAACAAAATAAAATGGGAACCGAGACCCTGTAATGTTGTGAAGTAATGTACACGGTTCAGGTAAATCAAGATTTCCTTGTAGGCTTTGGTTTATTCTTGAAACTTTAAAAATTCTACCTCTAGCACAATGGGATTTTTCTCCTCATGACAGATGGGAAGAAAGGATAGAACAATGGTATGATGAAAGAGTGGGAACATCAAGTAGGGTTCGTTCTTTTGTTTCTAACTTAACATACCTGTCTTTGCAGTTACTGTAGGTGTGAGGTGTCCCCCAACCGCCTAGCATGCACCGTATGCACAAAACTTTGAAACTTTGTTACTTCCTAGTTATTCTGTATCAATTGCAATGAAATTCCCATTATTATCAGCTATAGCCTTCACAAATTAAAACAGGGTCCCTTCCTTTTGCTATTTTCTCAAGTTTTATTTTAACTATCTAGGAGTTTTGATTCGTTTTCTCGCACTAAAGACTATATCGGGTTAAGTTTTATTATACTATTTTTATTGCATATGTTAATACTTTCATAATATGTCATTAAACTGTTATATTCTACAAAAAGTTAAAAACTATAGCTCAGTTAATTTGATTAAGTCAGCTTAGTTGCATGAAGTGTTTCTGGGATATATTATATATTACATCATAATCAACAATTCAGATTTATGTATTTGTCCCTAGTCAATGATTCGTGAACATGATATTAATGTAATTCATTCATGTATTGTAACTGAATGAATTATAGAATATGAAAATATCCAATATAGAAATATGGAAGAAACAATGTTAGTTAATTTGGGTATGACAGCGAGGATGATTATGACAGGTTAAAATTTTTTTTTCCCTCAAACTCTATATTCTCTTTCAGTGTTATGATATTAATTTTATTTAGAAACAAGCCTATTTTCATGGATAAGCAAAACCACACTAGAAAATATGTGCATATTTTGACATCCAAGAATTATAAATATATTTACATATTTCACACACAAATTTGGTTAAATTAATTAACTTCAAAATATGAGTTTACATGATTTAATGCCAGATATTTTTGAAACGGCACTTCCAGAATTCATCGATGAATTTACAATTTTGACATATAATCTAATTGGTTTGAATTATAATTCAACAAGAATGTTCCTGCTATGTAAACAAATTGATCTATAAAGATGTTGAAAACTAAAGATCCTTCAGTCTATTCCATCAAATATCAGCATAATTATCCAATAGGATATACACAAGACTGAGTAATGAGACCAAAACTAAGCATTAAAAATGAGATGAGACCATTCAAGATTGATTTATTATCCTCTCTACTTTCATGGCTGTTTGACTTTTAGAACAAATCATTACTCTACTTACTACTTTTGCTCTGGTTCCATACTGTGTATACTGTAACATTACATAGATTGTTGACTGGAAAACTGTTGAATGATCCCTTAGAAGGAATGATTCTTCTAACTCCAGACTTACCTGATCTGTCTTAGAAGTATTCTTGTTTTCAGGACTGATAAATGACATGAGTATCTACTTCTCAGTTCTGATTATTAGCTTCACCTAGAAGATATCTTCACCTCCAATAGCTGGTCAAATCTATAAACAGTGGTATTTAGATCCGCACTCTTTGTTGATATTGGTAAATTCTGGAACCACACCCAACAAATTGTGTGAACATTTTTGAGGAATTTTTATCTTTCTTCAGGTTGAAAAATAAAATTTTAAAATTTGACAATTAGACTATCTAAAGAAAAGATCAGTGAAAATGTCGGGAAAATTGGCTAAACTACTTCAGATTTAGAGACAATACAAGACGTCCAGACTTTTTTTTATAATTTATATTTTTTATAAATTTAAAATGAAAAAAAATTCAGTTTTTCCACCCTTTAAAAAAATGTAATCTACAAACTTTCAATTTACTTCTTACATCTTGAAGCAGGTGTTTAGTTTTAGGTGACACCTATAAACTGATATTTGTGGTATGCATCCACCGCAAGCGTCCAATTGTTCTTCTTCTTCAAGATTTCATCCTGACTTTCTTCATCCTTGACCAATGGTCTTAAAGATTCTCTAGCAGGGTTTTGCTGATAAGCAACCAATGATCCATCTATGCTACAGGATCTCATCTTACTGACATGCCAGGGAGTTACTCGACACACTTGAGTGGAAGTGTTGGAGGAACTGATCAGTGACAAACTTTGAAAAATGGATAAATAATATAGTATAACTTTCTTATGCAAATTCTACATTTAATAGGATACACATGATAGCTTATGAACCTAATTTTTAAAACCAAAAGAACCTAGCCAGAAACGTCCTAGAAGACCAATATTTATTGTTTTCCTTTCATAAAATTTACATCATCTTATTTATATCCTAAAATGTGTTCTTCTGATTTATATAAAGATTATCCATCAATATAACATAATAGCAACTACTTTGAAAGCACATAATGGGTTTTATGTTTGTTTGTGACATACAAATATGTTGTTAATTATTTTCATTGCAGTAAATGTTTTATGTTTTCTAACTGATTAAATCATTGACTTTTTAGAAAATGTTTCAATAATAACGATAGACAAGACTGTGAATGGCAGTAATAAAAATAGGTAATAGGTTGAGACATAGGTAATTTAAAGTTGTGTTGATGGCAATGGCAGGTTGCAGTCAATTTAGGTAACTACAAACTAGTTTAGAACAATTAATTACTTCACTCTACTTAATGCACACGCTGCTATGCTATTCAAACAATTGCTAAGCAACTCTTTATTTGCACATGTTCGAGATTTCTACTTTAACCTCATCAAACAAACATAATTGATTTGAAACTTTAAATGATTGAATATTTCTTTTTAGAAAATTTATTAAATAGTTATTTGATAAATATGGAAGATAACACAATATTATGTATATAGGGTGTTTAAAAAGTACATAATCCCCAAGATGCAGATTTATACCATTTTCAGAAAGTTTGTCCTACTGTTTGTATCCATTTGTCATATATTTTCTGCAGAATCGATGAGTTTTATTGTCCCATTCTATAGAAAGTATATTGTTGTAAAAAAAAATCAATTATTATTTTTTTATGGATATATCCATTTTGAATCTCCCCCCCAAAAGTGTTTTTTTAAACAAAATATCTCTTGTTCGTATGTTCGCAATGGTTTCTAAGAAACTGTTTAGTAATTGGAGTTTATTTTAGCTAATCATTCTGTTTTAAAATTATGATGACCATAAATATAAATTTGGGTGTGATTGTTGTAAGAAAAAAAAAATCACAAAAATTGGATCTTCTCATATTTTGGTTGCAACAGTTTTGTTTAAAGCTATTCCTTAATATATTTTTTCATTATTATAATTCGTTTTTTATTGTCATAAAATAATTGATAACAAATTTTTAATTTTTTCTTTTGAGTTTTGCTAAGTATAGAATTTTTATCTCTTGTAATTTACCACTAAAACATTGTAATTTGGTGTTTTATTTTGCATAAGATCTCCGGGTACTTTCTTCCATGTCTTGAAAAATTAAAGTTAGATTACAAAATATTTCAGATAAAGTTTCTCATTTTTTAGCTTAGAATTACCAAAGAAATTTTAATATAAAAAAATTAAATTGACCCACATACAACCTTGAAAACGTAATTCAAATAAATAATTAATAATGCCATTTTATATCCCTCTCAATACCAAATAACTTTCATCCGAAACATTTTTATTTAATCTTACCCATTTTTGAGACGTTTATTTGTATCTATTTAAATGGTTTATCAAAGTGTATTTTAGAGCAACGAATTTTAATTTGACACTAGTTTCTGCCTAACTGGACAAAAATTTGAATTCACTCACCGATTTATTTGAAACTGACTATTATACAGTATATAAATTGTGCCCCACGAAGAGGGTATACACTTTTCAATTTAATTTAGGCACACACACACACACACACACACACACACACACACACACACACACACACACACACACACACACATATAATTTATATGTATAATTTAATTTAATATTAATTGCTTTTTCCTCAACCAATTTTTTTGAAACTTCACATACTTTTTAATAAAGTTATCAAAAGTGTTATGTCCAAATTTCAATACATTAGTTTTTATAGAAACAAAATGGTGTTATTTTAATACTTTTGATTCTTAAAGTTGATTGTATTATATTGTACTGAAATTGTACACTTTATTTGGTTTCTTGTGGGATTGATATTTCAATACATCAGTATCTTTAAAAAAAACCAAAAAAAAAAAAAGTTCACAAAATTACATAGTCAAAATAAACTTAATTTATTCTGCGAACTGAAGAATTTTTACCATTACATTTTAGGAGACAGTATAAATTACAAACACCATTATATTTTATTTGGGAGTATTTTGCATATTTTGTTTTTATTATTTTGCATATTTTGTGTGTATCATTATGCTGAGTTTTGGTACTATTTATTTTATTTCACATCCAATATATACAATTCACTAATTTAATATTTTGTGTCGAAGTTTATATTACAAATGCAGGAAATTTACATTAATTTAAAGATTAGTTGCTGAAAAATGAGGGAAACATTAAATTATCCTTCATTTAGCATAGTTTTTTTTTCCCTTCTTCAATATAAAATTAGTACATTTTCTATTTAAATAACAGTAGGTGAACACCTGGTAATACAGTTTATCATTATATGGAGTTATTAACCCTAGAACGGACGGGCAAAAAAAGTCACGTAGTTGAACGGGCTTGGCCTGACAGACCCAAAAATAAAAAAAAATCTTAAAAAGGAATGTTTTCAGTAGTATAACACTATTTTAGCAAAATAATATTGCTCACAAACAATGGTATAAATAATTTAAATAGTCTGGAAATTTGAATCAAAATTGTATTGATTTCTTTAAAATTACATGAATATGCTATACATTTTTTAATTTTGATTGGGTTTGATTTTACATACTATATACAAAAATGATTTTAACGGAAAAATATTAAGAATTAGTTAAAAAATGTTTTTCAAGATGTCAAGTAACTTAATTTTTACAGCAATCGCTACACAACATTTCACTGTGGTTTAGACATAACCAAATTTTACACTCTGCAAAAGTACTTTTTTTGCTGTCGTTACACTGGGAGCGTTTTCCACGTTTTCCTGGAGCAGGGTCGTCTTTAGGTTGAGCTTCATATCCAGAAAACTTAGTTGCTAACTGACGAATCTTTCGTGGTAGGTCGTTTTGCTGATGCTCGCAGCATCTGTTTCGACAAGTCCTTTGTCTTGAACACAATGAATGCATTTAGAGCAGCAATATTCATTGCGGCAAAAAACAAAGTTAATGGCCAACATCTTGTTCCTCTTGCGATGCTGTATTCAGCACACATAGCATCGGCTACGTCGACACCTCCCTTAGTTGAATTGTAATATGTTATTATGCTGGGCTTCTTCTTTTCACCATTAGAAGGGTCAATTTCATTGTCGTTGTGCATGGATGATAGCAAAATATCACTTTTGTTTCTCTTGGGTACATAAGATACTATCGTCAAATCTTCTTGAAAACCAAAAATGCTTGAATGTCGTTCCCTTGTTGATTTTGGAAGAAAGCTTGGAGGTATTTGAGGCTTGTTCTTCCTCAAAGTACCCACAAATGTTAATTTGTATTCTTTCAAAAGAGTTCTGGTAGCGTCGTACGATGTAAACCAGTTGTCAAGAGTAACGTTACGACCGCTGCCTTTGATAGGCTCGACCAACTGGAAGATAACATCATCGGCCTTGTTACTTATCTCGTAAGGACCGTTGGGCTGTACACCACAATACACTTCAAATTTCTTTACATAATATGTCTTTGAGCAAGCCAATATAAATACCTCAATGCCATACTTTGCAGGCTTACTAGGTATATACATTCTAAATGAACAACGCCCTCGGAACGGCACAAGTTGCTCATCCAATGTTGCACATTCAGAAATAGAAAAGTATTTCTTACAGTTCGAGACGAGTATGTCAAGAAGCTGTCTGACTGCTGAAAGTTTATTATAGGGTTTTCGAACATTCCTTGTTGTTACGTTGTCAAAACGGATACATCTTGAAAGGAATCTGAACCGCCTCAAAGCATTCCAGTCCTAAAAATTTCAACCCCATTCCCATCTGTGTCCCAAAATTCACTAATATTCATCCGCCCACCTTGTAAACCCCTGCCATGTATATAAGTCCTAAATAGGCTTTTACTTCTACGATCGAAGTTGGTCTTGCAAATTTTGGTCAGAAGTATAGTTTTTCTTTATAGAATTTATGAAAATTTTTGTAGACTCAACAACCAATTCAAGAAGAGGCTCATTAAAAAATAACGACCAGGTCTCTAGTGGGGTTTGAACATTTCTAGCCTCTCTTATGTTTCCAGGTAAATGAGTTATTATATTATGAGACCGGGTTCTAACATTTTGTACAGGTGCATTTCCTCTCCATTTGTTTTTTTAATCTTTTCCAAGGAAATAAGATTCTCTAGCTGCTGATGGCGTTGAACTGGAGTCAGAAGCATCGGGAATGGGTTCGTTATCACGTTCTTCACTGGATTCTCTCACATCAGTAACCGAATTGTTCTCACGTTCATCCTTTTCTTCTTGTTCAATATCACTTTCTGTGTCATGATCACTATACAATTGAAAATCGGGGTCAGCGTCCAAATCATCAACTTCACTTTCACATAAAATACGATCAATTTCAATAGCACTTTCCACTTTTCTGCTACCCATATTGATAAATAAGATATAGTTAAAAGCACTGCCCTATATACTCGTATAAAATTGTCAATAGTATTAAAATAATTACAAGCAAAAATTAAAAAAACCGCCCTAGAACACAAATACAGCTATGTCAAAAAAAGTCATGTGAGCGGACGGGCCGGGTCTGACAGGCCCACAAAATATTCAAACGCGTGATAACTGATGACTGAGAGTTGAGTTGACAAATATGGGACACCAGCGCATTGTGTGGAATCTTTTAGGAAGGCACTCAGAAAAATGGCAGTCTGCAATGCCTATGCCTTATATAAAAAGTCTGGGCCTCACAGACCCAGCCTGTCCGTTCTAGGGTTAAAAAGACCCTTCAAGTTTCAGTTATTTAATGAACATTGTTTAGACGGAGATAAGAGGTTTGGCTGCCTGGTCAAAAATGTTAGATATTAAAATGTTAGATGTTAAAAATTAGAGATATGTTGATATCTCTAGCACAATGGGATTTTTCTCCTCAAACCTTCATGATAGATGGGAAGTAAGGATAGAACAATGGTATGATGAAAGAGTGGGAACATCAAGTAGGGTTCATCCTTTTGTTTCTAACTTAACATACCTGTCTTTTCAGTTAGGTGTGAGGTGTCCCCCAACCGCCTAGCATGCACCTCACAGAAGTCTGGCCATCCAGCTCATACTTTATTGCAAAACAGCCCTTCATAGATACTGTTTGGCAGCGCAGTGAAGACCTTATAGAAACCCTCCATAATTTTTTATATGTGTCGCAAAGGAATAGCAATAATAGACTAACGAGTTTGTAGTAGAGTGTAACAACTGCTTATTTCCCCCTAGCTTGAATTTTGAGATAATTGTTACTGATATATACTTAACCTCAGTAAACCTGTCGAGGGTCATATACTGATCATATCAATATGGGTAGTTTTCAAAGAAATAATAATAGGAGCTCACAGACCAAATCTTCAAAAAAAAAAGTTGAATGGTGGATATCTTTCTTTCTTTTATTTTGAAATTGTTTTGTAGCACAAAATTATAACTAGGTTTTTATTTACAACTGGGCGCTAGTTTTAGTTTAGAGTTACATAATTCTTACCTTAATCTGTCAGATAATGATGACTGTCAAATGATGGACAAGTAGGTTTTCTTCTCTGATGATATTTTATTTGATCAATCAATTTCTTGTCACTAACAGGAAACTATTTCATACACACGAGCTAGTTTGACTCCCATTTATTTTTTAACACTGTTGTTTCAAGCACTGCTCGGTCATATTTATGTTGGCATTAATTTATTCTTTTTTTTGGGAAAATATTTCAGACATGTCTGTTGCTTTATGGTTAACTATAACACCTTTACTTGTCACAATAAATGATTTATGATAGGGGGGGGGATTTTTGGCTGAAAAAAAATAGGGTCCCAAACTACTGTTTGGTTTTTGTGTATGTTTGTACATTACTGGTCTATAGAGTAAATTTCACTTCAAGTTTTTATTTAAAGTAGTATATATAAGGGGAATGTTGTAGGATGAACTGAATAATAATTCAGTGTTACTAAATTATTTTATCAGTGATGTTCATCTTAATAAATATGGCCTCCATTTGTTATATTTGTATAGTTGGTGGTCCTAAAGGGCTCTTGTAGATTTTAATATAACCCCTATACTTCAGTCTTGTTGATCACCCTAGCTGGTGTTGCTTAATAAGAACACAGGTTTTATCAGTTGGTTTTCTGAGTAAAATCATAACACAATTTGAACATAACTATTAAAATAAAGTTTTACTCAAAAACTGAAAGTAGTGTGGCCCAAATTATTTTTTGTTTAACTTTTATGAAGTATTGATACAACCATTAAAACAATATTATTTTATTTATTTACTTAAATACTCGTATATTAAGGATATTTTGGTTCTTAACTTTATTTCTTAGTTTAACAATAGTTTGTTTGCTTACCACTTTTATATACATAATTAAACATAATCTAATAAATTACCATTAACAAATTCAGTAACCATTTTCTTCTAACAGTAAAGTTCATATAACTTATAACTGCTTTAAAAATCATTCCAATTAATTCATATTTCAATAATTATTATGACTAACTTGATATAATTTAATGTTTAAACTCATGAACTGTTTGCGAGCTAATTATCTAAAATTGAAAAAGTAAATATATTAAAAACTCTGAGTTGTACAAACATTTACAAACTTTCTTGTAAGCCATACATTTTTTTTGAGAATGCTTTTTAAATAGTTTTGCCATTTAAAAGAGAAAACTATACTAATAGACCTATATTTAACAACAAAAATAATCATTTGTGGCTTTAAGTTGGTTAACCTAACCTCAAATTAATTTTATGATTATTCTAATGAATCATCCATTATCATATTTGTATAATTGGTTGTTATGGTATTTAATAATGGAATGATTTAAATTTTCATGGCCATCATTCAAATAGTTTTTGAGACGCAGGCAGGCGTTTGTTACATTTTGATTTCAACTCTCCTCAAATAGAGCGCTGGTCCAATGGCTCAAAAAGAAACCTCTTCGATTTTAATTAATTACTCCAGAAACAACAGCAAACCTCTAAATAATAATAAAATAAAATGCAGAAATAAATGAAAAGTAGTTTAAAGTTAAAATTAATTGAAAAAAAAAGGAAAAAAAAAACAATAATTGATAGCTGAATGTCCAAACTATGTGTTTTAGATTGAATTATTCAATTATTTGTAGATAAATAAATCAGCCATTGTCTTTTGTTATTGATGCATAATGTCAAGGGGAAAAAAATCTTAGATTTAGTTATTAAAATCATGTTCATCCAATTATATTTGGTGAAATCACTTCATTTCGATACTAACAGAAGGTTTTTTAACTCTATGTTTTATGTGAAAAAACATTAATACAATCAATTAGAAGCATTTTTGATCAATTTGGTAGTTGTCTCTGAATGAGATGATTAAAATTTTATTTATAATATTTGTCAAAAGTAAACAATACTTATAACAATGTATAGAGGAACGTTTTAATTTGTTTATTTATGTTTTTAGGCTGTAAAGATTGTAATTGAAAAATGATGGGACCTGCAGATTTTGCCAAGAAGGGGGGGGGGGAACTCCATACCATCAATTTGTCGAATGAGATGCAGTCCCACACAAAAGAGTTAAAAGTCTGGGAGGGTATCAGATTGATGTAGAAGAAATACCTACCCTTTACCTCTTTCATGTGATGCATTTCATAAAGGAATTGGGGCTGGAGGGGCTTCTATAGAAAGAAATGTTTGTCTTAGAAGAAGTGGGGGGGGGGGGGTCACAATAGATTTCTGGAGGTCACAGAGCATTTCACTACTACTAATACTACTACTACTATGCTTACTACAACTTATGCTGTGATCTGTAGCTGTTTTAGTTTGTTTCTACTTTCCAAGTGTTAGATTTTCTTCACAAAATATGATTTACACTTAAATTATATTTCTGAATGAAAAACAAATTACAACATTTTAATACATGAAATAAAAGATTAAAAGCCGGTTCTTGCAATGTCTGTTAGAATTAGCTTAATAATGATGTGATAACAAATCATTAATTTATATTTGAACAATACATTAATATTTGACCATTTATAAAATAAAATTATCACTAATTTAGGTGTTCATTAAGTAAAAATTTGTTAAGTAACTGAAGATTTGTCCTAATAATGGAATGTGTTTATATATTGCTTGGGGGAATCAATTTTAAAAGGGTAAATTTGTTACTATAATTGGTACATTCATTGGTGATCATTCAAAAAGTTGAAATATTTGATTTTTTTATTCAACAAATAATGTTATAAAAAAAAGAGTTTATTTTTTTATTATTTTTTAAAATAAATTTATATATAGAAATGTTTGAGAGGCAAAAAATATTGAATCAAATGTAGTATTATAGTGTCATATCCTATTTATTTAATATGAAAAAAGTAATTTAATGAATATATATATATATATATATATATATATATATATATATATATATATATGTTTCTTATACTATACGCTTTAAATAATTTACTCTTTTTTTTTACATTAAAAACAAAATTAAAAATCTTCATGCCCAATATACTCCATTTATAAATATATATTTTTCCATGACTACTGTATTTTTGTCAGCTGTATTAAATAGGTAGGTTTAACATTATTATTAAACATTAAAAATAATTTTTTATGACAAAATCATAATCAGCGACTTCAAAAAATTCCATATAACCATGTTCTGGACAAATTTTGTCAGATATAAATATTTCATTTGGCCATATTGAAACAGCCATTTTGTTATTTTTTCTATTTTTTAACAGATTAATGTTCAGCAGACTCAGTAATGTCATACTTCCAATTTCTCAGTATGGCCGTATAAAAAAAAAAATCATATTATATAAGTATATTTCCAGCCCTAAAAAAACTCTATAAATTGGTAAAATGTTCAATGATAATAAATTTAAGCGATTTAAAATTTTTGAGGAAATTAAAAACAAAAATGCAGTAAAGATCCCCAATACATTTTCTTAAACACTATTTTTGTTACAGCTCTAATTCAAATTTCTTATCATCTCTAATTGATTGTGAAAATCAATCGTATGTGAAAATTTACTATTTGGTTTATCGATCTGCTAATTCAAATAGCGGTTTCAAAATAGCGGATTTAAAACAGTAGAAATTTGAATGTAGATTATTTTAGGAAAATATGATAAATGATTATTTTATTTAAATGATTATAGGAAAATTCTTTCAGTGTTAAATTCAGACAGATTAATATAACTGTTTTTAGGGGCAAGATAGGCAATATGTTGGAAAACTAAGGCACTGAATATGCAATATAACATACATGAGTTTTGTAAATAGTGAAATGAATTATTGTCATACAGGAAAAAAGAAGAATTTATTTTAATACTTAATTAACATTAATTTTTTAGTGGTGTGTAATAACGTTGTATAGATAACATTTTGTGATTGGATAGCAAAATTTATGTTGTTTTTTCATGGAAATATCAGTTTTGAGGCCAACTCGGTCTAAAAACATAGTTTTTGAAATTGTGAGCTAGAGCATTTAAACTTCAACACTTTTGTGTTATGAGCATATTTTGCCTATATCTTGAAGTATTTTTAATTTCTTGAATAAGTCAAAACTTATATTTGCCTAAAAAATATAATTTAGAGTGTAAAACAAACATAATTTTATATTAGAAATCTCTTCTAATGTTTTTGATAAACATTTTCGTTAAAATATTATCCCTTAAAGGGCTGGACAAAATGTATTTTCGTTATGAAAGGTCAAACATCTTAAAATCAGCACAAGTGACTTAAATTTCAGTAAATGTAGTAGTAGTCTTTACGAAAACCACTGTTTAATAGCAAAAAAGTTTTCATCAGTAAATGAAAAAAACAATAAAATTAACCCTTTAAAAATTATTTTGATTTTAAAATATACTTTCGAACAAGTTAGATAACAATTACTATAATTTTTTATTTTAGGTCATTTAAGGAGTAGGGAGGGGATTGTTTCCTTAAAGTTAATTGTTATTCATTTTCAATTCTATCGATTTTAATTTTTTGTTTTTTTCTATCAATTTTGTTTGAACATCAATTCCTAGTTTTTGAAGATTAGATTGAAATTGTATTTTTAAATTTATTTGTATTTATTAAATTTCATTTTTGATAAAAAAAACATGTTTTAGCACTCCGATATGTTGATAAATTAAGAAACTGTGCTTTAAAAAAATTAACTTACTATTGAAATACCCTATATTCAGCATAATATACTCAATAATATTAAAAAATGTGCAGATGTTGCTATTTGAGAAGTCACAGTGCAACTAGAGTACCCTAGTTATACACAGAGGTCATTAGTTTCTTATTGGTTTCTTGTTCCTTTCGACATATCCTATGGAGACATCCCAATTTGTTTCATTAGAATTTCAATTGATTGTGGATTTTAAAAGACGTTCTGTCAATGTGCTTCTACCTTATTTAATGATTAACAATTTCAAGAAGAGTTGGTCTGACAGACATTGTATGGCATGATTAAAATACTTTATAAGTTGTCATGAAAATTCACCCACATTGATTCATCAAGCATTGCCAAGTTTACGATTGTTTATTAACTGTATCTTAAGTAGTAAATAATTTATCGTAACTACAAAAATTATGAACACACATAATAATACTTTGAATATAATATAAACAAGTATTCTTTACTTTATATCTATATTTTTCTGCTGTTAAGAAAGATTTAATAAACCAAAATATTTAGTAGGTTTCAATCTTCTATCTTTTTTATATTTCTTCTTGTTATTGAGTGACATCATGGTACTGACCCAGGCTCATGTAATACAGACAGATTCTCTAAATGCAATTCAAAAATTTGGTTTCTTAGGCTTTGTAGTAACGTTGATTAAACAATTAAGGGGTCTTAACCAATAAGGTAAGTTTATTTAAAACAGTTGTTACACAGGTTTTCTGAACCTATTTATTGTTTATATCACTAATTTCTTGATGTCAGATAGGCTTTAATGGATGTCATTTATGTGTATATATTAGAAGGTCTCCACTCACACCACACTTCTCAGTGTCTCAGCATTAGAAGGAGTCTCCATTCGGTATGCTTGTCCCGGTGACACGCCCTTCAACTATGAGAATTTCGTATTTTTTTTTAGTGGTCAGAATATTAGAGGTTAAATTATATTTTTGGCAATAACTTTGCTATTTGTCATCATAGAGAGGTGACAAATTTGCCATTTGTTACCATTACATACAGAATTGAAATCTGTAAATTTCTGTCTAATTTAGTGTGGTATAGTAAGTTCAATAACACGTGAAATATGATAAAAACAAACTGTTTAAAATGGCCATCATTTTTATATTTAAAAATTTGATTTTCCTGAATTTCAATAGGGTTTTTTATATGAGGACTCTGAACACATTTTATGATCCTATCTTTATTTTTGTTGCCCCTATTGTGTTTACTTACAGACAATGGCAACAACAACAGGCAAAAAGCTTGTCAAAAATCACGTTTTCTGTTTTCTGAGAACATGAAATGTGAAGTTCATTCAAAAAACTGAGTTGGAAATTTTTTGCAATAATTATCAAACTTACCCAAATGTTATATACACAGGTAAATAATACAAATAATGTTATAAACAAATTCAACATTTCAGTGTTAATAATCTAATACTAAGTTTGTCAAAATATTACAGAAATCAAATGTTTTAAACAAATAGTAAATATAAAGGATTTTGAGAATGCAGGCTTAACTAGAAAATTCTACATCAACGGAGATAATGTGGCAACATTGTTGAGTGGTAGAGGGATAGTTAAACAGTCGTCATCTGATCTTGACTGGACTATTTTCATGACTTTACTAATATAATTAATAGTATCATAATATATTTAAATATTGATGGTTTAGTTACAAGTCATTGTTTAAAAGATTTATCAGCATCCATATTCATTTAACGAAGCTTACAACCACTATTGCACTGATTTATTAATAAAACATGACGATGTATATTAATTAACCAACAGTGGCAGAGACATGAAATCAACTGACTGCATAGTTGGGGTCTGGGCAAGAGTGGCTAACCTTGAGCGGGTGTCACGTGACAGCCTGCGCGGTTGCTATGCGCAAACGGTTCTTACTTAAAAATTACCTCTCGTAGATTAATTATAAAATAAACACTATTTAACGATGCCAAAATATATAATTTTGAATAAAATAACGAACTAATAATACCACCGGCACACTTATAATTCTGTGCTATACTTGAAGAAAGAACAAAAAACCACACCTCACTAACGTATGTTAAGTGTTACACTATAACCCATTGTGCACATAACTAACTAGTCATATGCCATGATTATTCAGCATGGAAGCCATTTGTTGTCCTATGTGATCCTATAAAACAATAGCATTCAAATTATTTAACTGTTGGATTGGTTCTTAATTTAATGTTTAAAGAAATTCATATATTTTTTGTTGTTGAAATAATAAGTTTATTTTTTGAAGTAAAGGGTGCTCCTCTTATATTATTCAATCGCTACTATTGTTGGTAGAATTGTCACTAGTGTATGTTTATTTTGTTCTCATTACCAATATCTACTTATTTTTCTCATTGTGTACTTCACATGTAAAGCGAATAATTCAGCATTTAATTTCTCCCATACGTAGTATAGAGATGTTGAAAAATATATATTTATTTATTTGTTTCTCTATGCCTAAAGAAATGGATTTTGAAATTATAATATTCTATAATTCGAGTATTGATTTACAAATAACCCAAATGTGTGGATCAGATTTGAACCATATTTTTCCAGTAACTATCTTATTTTTCGTTTTCAAAGCTTGAAAGTATCTGTCGTAGGACCAGCATCTTCAGCAATCAAAACCAGATAAGATCTAACGATTTTGTTCAAATTTTGTTAAAATGTAGGTCGAAGGATTAAAAAACACATTTATCGGTATCTCCCCATAAATGCGGGTCTAAATGTTGCCTCAAATGGCTAAATACTAATTAATAAAATGTGAAGAAATATCATTTAAATCAATATGCAAAACAGAAATTTAAAAAAATTATGATTTGAAAGTAATAGAGCAAATTCCGGAATGTACCCTAACTACTATTGGATTTTGTTTTATTTTCAAAATACTCATGGACAATAGTTTCCTTTTTACTTTCCCTTAAGTTATGTCTTCACATTGTATAATAGTTGATAAAAATGCTTGCACCAATTTTGAGATATCCCAAGATATTTTATGACACCCATGCTTATGATTTTTCCTTTTAACATAAATAAATAGCGACTAATAATATCCAGTTGAATTTGTTGTTATCGTAATCAACATTTTGTGTTTGCTCAGCATAATAATTGGAAGGGGTTTTACAGGATCTGAAGTTTTGAATCCAAGGTTTGAGTCAAGTCATATATATTTATTATTTATGTTCCATAGAATATCCATTTTTGGTTGCATGGAGAATGGTTATCAGTTGATAGTTATAAGGGGGAGATTGGATGCACATAATTATCTAAGTCATTAAATGATTTAATTGATTTTAAAATCTGCTCAACTGATCAATGAATAAAAGTTTCAATTCTGACCAAATTATCCAGTTCTCTCATCATTGCTAAAAAGTTTGAATTTTAATTGTGCAGAAAAGTTGGATTTTCTGACAGGGTATTTTTTACTTCATTATTCAATCTATTTGAAAGTTGTGAAAATGTATAACTAATCGGAACTTTCCTGTTTAACACATGTAGGGATATAGAATTTATATTAGTGACTATGTAATTAGAGAAATAGAAAGTGATCATACCGGGTCAATTTAGTGCATTAAAATAGAATCCTATTATTTTCGCGAATAGAATATTCAGTGGAATTTGCAATACATCCATTAAAATAATTCATGTGAACACAATGGGGCTACTGCTTAGCGGAGGACATGATGCTCAACAATAAGGCAAAATATAACAAACACTAAATAATAATACCACAGATAATGTGTACTTGGAGAAAACATAACTCTATAAGTTAAATGGTGTATGGGTGCCTTGCTCCGTACATTGTGGTTGTGATTTACTGGGATCACAGTGGTAGTAAATATTATGCTGTACCTACGCTAACTGCCTAATTAACTTGGACACAATCTGTTGTAGTATAAATACATCACATCGGTGCATGCATACAAGGCACATAAACATTAAATGAACTGTGTAACTGTTATGGAAACAATAATTTATTTGATTTTTTTTGTAGTTCGAAAAGATTTACATTCATATAAATGGAAACATTTAAATTACTATTTTTAGGTCAGGTTAAAAAAAACCCAAAGAACTGTGTATCAATTTAATTTTTAATATGTAAGTATTTTTATGACTAAACGTTGTGGCTCGTTCATAGTATTATATTTAATACTTCCGAGGCCTGCTTTATTCCTAGTCAGAGTACCCGTGCCCATACCTTGGACGATGTAATAAATGTTTTGAGTGATCGCCTAATTAAACCTGAACATAAAGTTTTAATAAAAGTTGTACATATAATTGTTTGGCCCAGTAGACAAGAACCGTATTCTAAAATGATGGGAGATTTTACATGTTTGTGAATGATACCGTTTCTGAAAGCAAATCTTAGAAATATATAAAACAAAAATTGCTAAGTGATGTAAATGTTAATAAAAATGATTTGATCAAATGTTGCTAACGGCGAATGTATTAAATCAAAATGTCTATTTATATCGTTGAGAGCCAATATCGATTGTTCTTTTAAAAATATCATATATTTGTTTTGAAAATTGTTGAAAATAAGGTAAATCTTGTGACAAATATAGATTTATGGAAATGTCTAGGCTTGATGTTTAATTAGAGATTGTGTTGGTCGGCACACGTTGGTTATATTAAAAGTAAATTTACAAAATTAATATTAGTTTTTAGAAACATGAATAGAATTTTAAACCTTATTGAAAGGGGAACTTTATTTATGGCAGTTGAAGCACATGGACTACCATCATAAAGGATATATGGTTTCCTGAAGAAACTGGCTTTGTGTAGAACAAAAATAAAATAATTTTTAAAACGTATGTCTAAGGAAGTTTTATATCCATCATACCTCCTATGGGTTAGACCAGTGGAAGGTTGGTGAGGGGATCGTTGGGGCCTCATAAAGACGTCTGGTCGTCAGTCCGAAGCCAACATAGTTCCTGACCATGCCATGTGGGCCTTCTTAAATAACAGTGATATAACAGTAAAAAACAAACTTTGCTATGCTCCTTTCATCATTGCTCCTTTCATCATTGTAGCTAGGAGGAATAATAGTTTGGGGTTGATATACTGGGTGTTATTCAGACGTATTGAAAGTTGCAAAGGTATTCATCAGATGAATCAATTCAACAGTTTAAACATTAACCAACTCATTATTAAAACTATTAATTTTTCTGTTTAAAAATTCAAATTCCATTTTTATAAATATAAATTACAAGCGTATTATGTGTTAATCTCAATGTTATGCACAAGAGTCTAGCTTTTTCTCGTATAGGGAAATTAAGTAATACAATTGACAAAATATTTGAATTAATGCAAGGGTTTTCCTTTATGAGAGTAATTCCAGCATTCTTCGTGTATGTAGAGTCCATATTCAGTCACGTGTCTTTCATACCATACTCCAGTCGCGCAGTAACTCGGATCTGATGACCTCTTGAATGTTTGCCACTGAGCATCAATCCCTGCTTTCTATGTGAGTACTGTTCACTTAGCTCTTATTTTCATTGTTAACCAATAAATAAGATATTTTGAGATGACTTTTCTGTTTTTATTCTTGTGTTTGCACTATTATTAACTTAATTTTTTAATTTATGGCCCCATTTACAATAATATAAACTAACATTCTCCATCACATTTAATTGCGAGTTTGTAGGTTCTCATAAATATAAGGTAATTTTTTGGGCGGTGAGGGAGAAGAAGATATCAAATATCTCATTGGAAAAAGATGTTCTTGAGTAGTGTATGTACAAATATTATAAATGTGTACTTATATATTTTTATTATTGAGTTTAATAAATTAGCAAATTGAAAGGTGATTATATTAAACTTGTTGAAAATATAGGATTTACTGTTCTTAATACTGAATTTAAACTGCTAATCAAAAAATTAGGAGGAATAAAGTCGCCATAAGTAAATTTAATTAGCGCTGTTCCAAGGCAGATTCCAGAAACAAAATTATAATTTAACAAATATTTTACCAGATAGACCGGATTTTTCTAATAATGTTAGTGCTATTTTATCCTTTCAGTTAAAAAAAAAAAAATACGAACTTTAGTTTTGGTTTTTGGGATGTAAATTGATAGTTTTAATAATTTTTATAAGTTTTTATCTCCTAAAAGGCTGCATATATAAATTACGAATAATAAAATCATCTTAAATGATGCTATATTTAATTATTTAATAAAAAATGTAGCTCTACATTTACCATGTCGATTGGTACCCGACTTCGAATTTAGTGAGGAAAATTTACATGTATACAAAAAGGTAATTCAATTTGATTAACAAGTGAATCACAGGGTTTATTTCTCAGTTGTGATCATTCCAAAATTTTCAAAATCCGTGTAGCTAGTAGGAAATAAGTCCTGCAACCCCTGAACAATTTTGTAATAGTGATAGATAGACACTTAATACCATAAAATATTTCATGGTTCAGTTGCTCTACCTTTTTGTTAGGTTTCTAAAAG
Organism: Aphrophora alni; assembly: GCA_963513935.1. Lineage (NCBI taxonomy): Eukaryota > Metazoa > Arthropoda > Insecta > Hemiptera > Aphrophoridae > Aphrophora > Aphrophora alni. The sequence continues at coordinate 118,808,854 of OY740766.1, read as the reverse complement.
TTTTTTCCCTTTTAAATGGTGGTAGCTCAAAAATTGTAAATGGTAACACTATTCTTTTAGCACCTCGTTTTAAAGCTTGTATGAAGACAAAACACATCGCAAAAACAAATTGACATAACTACCCTATCTAAATTGGCGGATGCTCAAAGTTTAAATAAGTCTTTTATTAAAATTGCTAAGGAATTATCATATTTTACAAATGGTATGATAATAAATATCATTATTTTTAAAATTAGTTGACGCTTGGAGTTAGTAAATACAGTAGTAAAGTACATAAACTAAATATTGCAATGGTGAAAGTAATATGACAAAGGAGGGACATTATAAAATAAATAAGGAATTCCCAAAAATCGGCAATTAGTCTGTGTGCATAGACTAGTAAGATGAAGAAACAATCCATCTTGATATTTGATGTCAAGTACATGTCAGTGTTCAATGTCACAAATTTACACAGAAGTATTTTAAAATAAAGATTTTCTAATTCAAACTTTGAGCCTTCCCACGGTTTTTTCGGGTCGTCAAAGAGTCATGAGACCTTTACAACTAGGTGTATCATGACTCGTTATTATATTGTAGTAGTTCTCTTATACCACTTTCAAAATAGCCGGAAATTTTGAAAACGTAACAAAAATGACCTGATCCATGAAGTATTATGAAGGTATTACGTCTCTATAACCAATACAAAATTAGTCAGATGTTGTAAGCCTTATTTTCCACTTTTATTTTTAGATTTCATTTTAGATCCATCAAATCTTTTGATATAATATATTATGCTATTTTGTAGTTATTGTCTGATGTAACTTATAAAAAAGAAAATATAAATTTTTTTCATTAAATTTATCTGCCTTAGTTGTTGACTTTTATTTTTTGCTATTTCCTGTTTTCTTACATTCCACTTTTAATTTCCTGTTTCAATAAAACAACTTGTTATAAATCAGCTTGTTTAATTCCTCTACTTGGATATTTGTGATTTGAATTTACAATAAAATAAATAGCTTATGTAGTAAAATTTACAATGAACAATTTTATCTTTGATCCTAGTCACAAGTTTTATATTGAACATTTTTTAACTCATGCCAAAAAGTTTTTATCGTGCCAAAAAGTAGTGATTATAAAATATTATATTATCAATTGTAAGTAATAAATCTTTATTAATTATAAAATCTGATGTGTTTTCCAAACGCCAATACTTCAAACCGATTTTTACAAATGGAAGGATTTGTTAGTTTTGGATCTACATTTGTTATTTCAAAATTAATAACATAATTAATTCTTTTTTTTTTTATCTTACATCGCTTATGTATTTCTTAGGAGACTGGATACAAGATGTAAGTAGTCGTAATTTTGAAATGGATCGAATTTTAAAAAAAATTTAATGCCAGACCAGACACTACAAACTACTTACATTAAAAATTTCGTTTCAATCAGTAAGGTCATTACTCACTAATCCAACCTCAAGTGTGACCAATGACAATTTACAACTGTCCTTACAGTAAATCTTTTTATTTTTAAGCAAAAAAAAGAAGAAAAAAAAGTAAAATAAATATAGACGTAGCCAATATTTGTCGTAGGGTTACGTTTTATCAAACATATATTTTTGTTATTACATTTCAATATAACGACTATATCAGAATTTTATTATAACTATCGTTTTAAATAAAATTATTACTTTCCCCTCCTGTTAACGTTAAAAAATGCGTATTTAAAATTCTAATATTAAATTTACTATAGACATGTTTCTTTAAAGACAAAATAAAGATGTTTCAGTTGAATCCATGAAGTCGTATTTGAATTATAGATAATATCAAATTTTCCCTTCTTTTATTCTAAACAATTTTTGAAATTTGTCTCTTAAATTAAATTCTTCACTCATTGTTTTTAAATGAACCCATCCTATCAAAGCTTCAAAAATTACCATCGTGGGTGGTTTATAATGTACGGTAAGGACTTAGTTCAAATCAGGAAAACCAAAAAAGTTAACAGAATCACACATAAATATACATATAGACAGAAAAACAATCTCAATTTCTCTTGTTCTTGTAAGAATTTGTGCTAAAACCATCAGTTAGGAAAGAGACAAGGGTTTAAACCGAAAACAGTAACGTGGTTCAGCTGAGAGGTAATTTATTACTCCGCCTTCTTACTGACAAGAGTGACGTGATTGGAGAGACGTTCATAAAGAAACATCTTCAACAGTATAGGCAATATGTATGCAGGTGTAGAAATGATAACATACCAAGTATGCAATCTATATTCAGGATGTTTGTGGAAATTTACTATTATTCTTTTACTGGGAAAGCATTTGTTGGATTTCATATGCTGAGTCATATACAAAAATCGAAAATTGTTTTGTTTTTTTAACGCCGATTATTCAGTAACATCACATTTAAAGGCAACATTTTCTTTATTTTTGCAAGCTATTTCCCTAATTTACTCATATAGCTTTTTCCGTTTTCTCCTTATATGAATATATCTAGTCACTAATAATTTTACTCTCTAAGTTAAATCCAAGATTGAATTTGATTTTACTTGTCCATATAGTACTTCTATATGTATTAGTTTCGTTACACAGTGAATAGCATTCTTATACGTGATTACTGCGTATTTTATTTTTAGTAATAGTATTGTTCTTAAATTCTGTCTGTTTGTTTAGATATTTAATATGTTCTACTAGTGTGGAGTAGATTGTGAGCGTTTTGTACTTGCGTAATGGATTTGTCTTATGAATCTTATCCCGCTCCATTAGTTCCTGAATGGTCTTATTATTAAACTCGATTCCATTATCGAAGATGATAACTTCCGAGACTCCAAAGCTGCTGAAGTGTTCAATAAGCTACTATGTGTTAACTTACAATCCAATACATACCTTGAGAATGTGTCGATTACTTGGTCAATAATAGTTACTTCCATAATGACTCTATAATTTGTTTTTCTAACATCATAATTCCCTATTATTTCTAGAAGGGTCAGTTACATCCAATAACTCTAAATTATTTTTTATTAAAATTAGTTCTGAAGTTCTAAAATTTCTTGATATACATGATGCAAATTGTTTATAAATATCACTCTCAAAATACAAATTATATTTAACATTTGGTACAAAATATTACTAAACAAAATTAATTATATCTTGTTCAAAATTATTTTTTGAAATTTCGACTCATTAGTCGTCTCATTTTTGATACACCAAAAAACTTCTGTATTACATTCCTATTGGTTGGTATTTAACTAGCGAAAGTATAATTTAATTTTTTTCCGAAATTGACTGGTACATCAGTTGTAAAAAAATCCACTTGTGTGTTTCCTTCGTAATTGGAATAAACAGTTTTATCAGCATCCTCACTATCATTCATGTTCACAATTAGGAAATCATTCTCGTCCAACTATGGAAAATAAAACTGGGTCGAGTCCGCAGTAGTCCCCTTTGGTCATTATCGATAAAGTCTGGATCGTTTGGTGGTCCTCTTTGTGTTATGTTTAATTTGAATTCTGGAAAGTCTGTCTGCGTTTTGGCTAGACTTTCCACGTTTATATTGTATGTAAATGTAATAGGTATATTCTTTCAATTTAAACCGCCATCTTAATAATTTAGAATTCGGTTCCTTTATTGAATAGCCATTGTAATGATTTATGACCTGTACACATTTTAAATTTCTGTACAGTTTCCCCACACGATTGTTAATAACTCCTTTTCGATCGTAGAATAATTAGTTTTGCTACTGTCCAGTGTTCTGCTCGCGTAAGTCTGCTCCTTTTACCTCTTGACTTAAGATTGCTCCTATCGCAAAATTACTTGCATCTGTTGTTAATATAAATTCATTTTTCAAAATCAGTATATTGTAAAATTGGTTCATTACTCAAAATGTTTTTACATCGCTCAAAACAATATAGTCTTCAATTTATATATTTATCTTGGCATTCTTCTTTAGACAATTGGATAGAGGTTTTGTAATTTTTGCAAATTTTTTAAAGAATTAGAATTAGAATCTCCAAGTAGACTTAAATTCTTTTATTTGTTTAGTTGTTTTAAGTATAGACTAATTTGTTATTATTTATATTTTTTCTGGATTGGGTTTAACTACATCAGACATTACACATCCCTTAAATAAGCTACTTCCTTTCTTAAAAATTCTCTCTTATATAATTAATTGTATTAAAATTTTTTTATCTATTGAAAACGACTCTTAAATGATTTATATCTTGTATCCTGGTTGAATAAACTATTATATTTTCTAAATATACTAGACATATTTCGTTTTGGATTCCTTGCAAAATGTTATTCATCATTCGGAAGTAGGAGAGCTATTTTTTAATCGGATAGGTATTCTCAGAAAAGACTGTTTTTTCTATACGACCAGGGATAGAAACAGGCAACCAAATCTAACGTTATAAAATATTGTGAGATCTTCCCAGACTATCAGTAATATTTGTTAACGGAAATCGATCATCATTAGTTTTGGAATTCAATCCTCTAAAATAGATTACTAAACGGATTTTGTGTCTCTCTGAAGCATCAGGTTTTTTGACGCAATACAAACTGAGCTGTTCTATAGAGATATGGATGATCGCATTATTTTTGGATTTAACTCATCCCCGATTTGGTTATTTAGGCCTACTTCTTTCTTATAAATTTCAGGATTCCTATTATTATTATTATTAAGAATGGAGAGAGTGTGTTTTAGAATGCCTCCTGCACTGCGACCTAATTAGATCTTTTGTGCCCCCCTAAAATTTCTAGTGTAGACTGTGATTTGATCCATTGTCCTAATTACATGTTTTATTTGATCAGTAAATGTTAAATTAATTCCTTCGATATGAAAGACATCCAACACCAATTTTATTATTTCAGATTTTTGTTCCAACTTGACATGATCTGTCATAAATTTATTTAAATCTAATTTAGCTATAATTTATTTAATTAAAATTCACATTAAGTATTTTTTACAATTATTATTATGATTATTTTTAAGAATTTCAAATTTACTTAAAGAATAACTTTAGCTTAAAGTTACTTCCAGTAACTTTAGCATGAATTTCATATACTATTTCAAATTATTAATAATGAGACAAAGAATTTCACCATTTTTAACAGATAAACTGTTACCATTTATTCGCTGTGGTATTTCTAATCCTTAATGATATTATTCCTTGATTTCCTGTCGTACCAAATAGAAATTCCCTAACAATTCTTACAAGGAGGAATCATTATATTTTTACTTCACAGAGATCTTTTCAAAATCCATAATGAAAACTTAAATGTACTTTCTCTATTTATTGAAATCTATTATCTACAAAACGTATTGGTATGTATCCTTAGGGATATGTCTGAGGAACATATTTATATGTTGAATAAGAAACTAATGAGCTTTGGGCTGCAAGTTCTAGGGTACTCTAGTTGCAGTGAGACATGTCATTTAACATGTATTTAATATAGTATCGTGTTTTAATTTTCTTTAATGTCGTATGAATTGCAAAATATATACAGAGTGTTCCGTTAATATACAGGTTAAAAAAACCCTTGGATATATTTATTTTTATCTCGGCTTCTAGTTGACGTAAATATATATTTGACTTTGGGTTGGATGTTAGAGTTTCCCCGCACTTGGAAATGAAACTAGGACGACTACTTTGTGCTTTGTGCAACGGCCGCCGCGCAATAAAGGTGTTAGTAATTTGCAAATCTGCCGCAGAGCCTTAATCAATTTTAAATATTCCGATGTTTATGCTCCATGGAGTCAAATAAGCCTAAATAAGCTCCGAACCTCGTGCAGTGTGGTAGTGTGTGTAAATTAAGCAAATGTGAGTTGAAGGTTAAACGCATGAATATATAGGGAATTGAAAAAAAATCCAAGAAAGGATGGGAACGTAAAAGAGCGAGAGAGAGAGAGAGAGAGAGAGAGAGAGAGAGAGAGAGAGAGAGAGAGAGAGAGAGAGAGAGAGAGAGAGAGAGAGAGAGAGAGAGAGAGAGAGAGAGTTGATTTACACGCATCCAAAGTAGCCTAGTTAAATGTGTACTAAGCTTAGATTTTTCCAACATCATTAAATTTAATATTACTTAATTAACTTACCAACAATTTGTATAAAATTAAAAAAGGTAATTATCCAATATAGAAGATATTTTTAGTGTTAAAATGCTGTAAGAATTATAATTTTCTAATAATTTAGAAATAAAAAAATGTAAGTACATAATATTAAACTCTATTCTTATGTCATTTAAGAGGAAACCAGGTGCTGGTTGGGAAACAGTCGATCATTTTGTTTTTTACAAAATAGAAATTTCCCCAACATTTCCCTTTATATTCACAAATCTAAAATTAAAAGATACTGTAACATGGAAATAGAACATAGTTTTGTAATGAGCAACACTAGTCGAAACCAAATGAAATAATACACGATAAGCACTACTTTATTTGTACTGTATTGTACAATAAAACTTTTTGTCTATGTGACAAATTAATGATGTGTTTGTTATTGAAACGACAACTTGGGTTGTATTGTACAAACACAGAGTTTATTGTGGATAATTATGCTTCATTTGGTAATTTCTGATGTTTAATCTTCGTTTTGGTGCTTAACCTTAACAGGTCTCTGTTTATTTAATGTATAGCATCTGTTTATAAATCTTTGTTTGAAAATGATGAAAAGATCGAATTTAAAATGTCAAAATCACGGCCATTTTAAAGGATTTTTTTGGTATATATCTCGTCTGTTATTCAACTTAAACACACTTAATTAGAATAATTAAAAAAAAAAAAAATTCTCCATGTAATAGTGCCAAACCCACATCTCTGCGTTAACAAATAGTGAGGTTATATATATATATATATACAAATGTAATTTCTAACCCAAACCTCTTAATAAATGTGTTACGAGATTCAGAGCCTAGTTACACGGAGTGTAGGGAGTGAAGGCACAGCTTCGTGACCACTTCTATAAATAAACAACACAGGCGCCTTCCCACTTTTCATATGTTTTATGCAAAAAGAATCTATTATTGTTATTTTTTCTAGGAAGACTAACTCTTAATTAACAGTAACGTAATAACTTAATTAAAAAAAATAATAATAATAAAAATAACGTAAATTTATGAAGTAAGACAATGTAAGATTTATGTAGTGATAATGGAACAGAACTTATAATTATTAACTTACAGTTTGGTTTATTAGTAGCGTAAATGATTACTCACCATTTTTGAGGTTTAATGATTTCAAACTTTATTTTATTAATTCTTGTATTTAACATTAACACTACAAAGAAGCACTACAAAAACAAATAAGTACATAAATAATAAGACAATGGATGACTCCATGATCATCCGTCACCGCAGAGTTTAAAAAATACAGATTACGAAATTATCTACTTGGAAGAAATGACAGAGGCAAGCAAACACAGAAGACCAAGCGGACAGCGGTTACAGAAAACTGTTTCTTATCTAGTCAATTAGGTGAGATGTGTTTCGCCTCTAAACAAGAAAAAATAATTTAAAGCTTTACTAAGTGTGGTTAATTTATCAGGAAATTAAACCATTAGCTATCTTCTAGTCTCCTGGTAACTGCAAACGTTGTAGGAGTTATGCGTGTTGAAAACCTTGTCTTTTTTTTGTTAACATTGTTTCGCTGCTGCACACAGGCAGTTCCGCTACAACATCCAAGAACACTGCGTCTAGAGAGAACACTGCAACTATGTTTTAAAATCATTTCTTCAGGCTACTCAATAATCAAAATATCACATATTACGGTTTTTTCATAATTCACTGACTACTTACTTAGCCTGAAGATGATACCTTTGTGCAGCGAAACATGTAGGTAGTTAAAGTACAAGTTACTTTTACAAGTTAAAAGGTTACTTATTTATTAACTGTACACAAACAAAATTATTATTACATTAGTTCTTCACAATGAGAGCCATTTTTTTTTTTGCTTCGTCTTCTCGTGAGAAAGAATGAAGAATCTCAGCTGAGAGTGAGAATATTTTCACTATAGATACCAAGAGACCAGAAGATCGTAGTAGTCGTTAGAACCTATCAACTTGAACTTTGTTTATTCTAAAATATAGCATTCTATGTGTTTTACTGATTAATGGTAGGTAATTTACCATTAATAAACTGACAAATTGTGATTTCACATAATGATGACGTCATGGCTACATTTTCTTGAATTCCTATATAATTACTTATCACTTCAAATCAAAGTCCAATTATTGTTTGCTACCTTTAATGTAGTTAACTGATCTAGTTTAAACAGCACTCGCTCTGTAAGCAGTTGGAAAGTAAGTAAGGTTATGTATTAAGAGTAACTCTCGCGTAAAGTGTGTGTGTGTATATATTTATATATAAAGTCTAGTGTATTGTATTATATTAATGTATTGTTTAGTGTATTTATTAAACTCATAGTTTACTTTGATGTTTTGAATTGAAGTAATTAGTTAAGTAGGCCTGGGCCTAGATTATATTCTATGTTTTGGAATTCTTGAGCCTTTTCTTTTCGATTATATGGTTGGCCTAAATTAAGGTTAGGTTAGGTTAGGTTAATAAATATAGTTTCAATTTTTAGGTTAGGTATAATATATAACTCCAAATTAAATTAACAAATTACTCAATCATAACCATGTTATGGCAGCCTACATGTCAAATTTGATAAGCCAAAATACAATTTCAATCACTAGTCCGATTTGTACATAATTTCAGGTACAATTTTTTGAACGTAGTTTTGATAAACACCAAGATCAATCTGTTCAGTTAAACAGTTTTCATTCACTTTCTAGTGGTTGCTTTTTACAGATTTTCATAAAAAGGTAGGCACTACAGACTTTTTTTGTTGTTTTTGTTTATAACCTCTCCTCGGTAATCAATCGACGTTTTACCATAGCTTTACCATACAGTTTTTACCAAAATGTTTGACATTATTAGCCTTAAATTTTTTTTCAATGTCATGTCAGATAATACTCAGCACCTTTGTTCAAAGTTAGTATCAGGATCCTAGAAATCTTAAGAAGTTGTGTAATAAGTTAGGTTCAAAACACGAATCAGCTGTTTTCCTTCCTACAAAAATACTTACAGTATTTCACTAATCGCTAATTTTACTTATAAATGCTTAAGGGATATTTGAAAATTTTCTTATTAGGGCCTATAGTTTTTTTACCTGTCGTCAAAACTAGACCTAACACCACGAAATGAGCGCATATCATGATTTGTAGAATTAGTTATTATATGCGTATACCGTTGTATTATATAGGGGTGTCACCTTTATAACTGATATCTTTATAGATCTATTGTCACCCTCACTATTCCGGAGATGCTCAGATACATCATCCTTTCCAATTCAACAGCCACCATAAACTGTAGGGGAATTAGAGAGGGTAGATCTTCCACTTCTAATTGGTATTTTCTGAAGATTATTAGCTACGACCTCTCAGTCTATTAGTAGGTGATGAGGCCGATGAGGGGTTTCCTCACTCTCCTTACAGTACTTACAAGTCGTGTCATCAGTTAGGCTAAGCCTACCAAGATGACCTCTGATTGTGCCAAGTCCCGTAAGGAAACCCGTCTTAGCCTATTCTTACCTTGCTTCAGTCCTTTTGTTTCTTTTCAGAGTTTCGAACTAATGGTTTCTTCACCTCTTTTGAGTCTCATATTGAAGTAGTTTTCTCCAAGTTCTGGTCTTAGTCTTACAAGCCCCTTCTTAGCAAGATCTGCATTTTCATCCCTCTCTATTCCCATGTGTCCTGGTACCCAGACGAGAGCTACTTTATTAGGTACTCCTGCTTAGCTCATTAAGATTTTGTAGGCATTTCCAAACCATCGCTGATTAGAGAGCTCAGCGCTTTGATGGGAGCTTGGCTGTCTGACAGAGTTGCAATCTTTTACCTCTTATATCCCCTGTCAAGGTACCTTTGCACACACTTGTCAGATTTCCGTTTGAAAGATGCTGGGAAATTTGCCCTTCGCTTCCGAGTTCCTGGAGAAATGAAGTTATAGAAGTGTCGGAAAAAATGATAATTTCTTTACTTTCTCACATATACATAGTAAAGAAGAAGTATCTGAAAGGTCAAAAACATCCCTATCGAATTTTTGTCTAATATATCTGTTTTTCAAGTGCCCTGTATAAATTATATCCCCTTAACCTAACCTAATCTGGAAGTATGTATGTGAAAAGTTAAAAACATCCATATCGAATTTTTATCTAATATATATGTTTTTCAAGCGCCCTGTTAAATTATATCCCCCTAAACCTAACCTAACCTGGAAGTATGTATGTGAAAAGTTAAAAACATCCATATCGAATTTTTATCTAATATATCCGTTTTTCAAGAGCCCTGTATAAATTATATCCTCTTAACCTAACCTAACCTGGAATTATGGGAAAGGTCAAACACATCGCTGTCGATTTTTTGTCTAATATATCCATTTTTTAAGCCCCCCTGTATAAATTGTACCTCCTTAGCCTAACCTAACCTTAACCTAGCAAGGAAATGTGATTCGTTAGTTACGAGATCCGGTATAGCCTGACAAAACGTAGGGTATGAAGGCTTCTTCACATATGTTGAGTTTCGAGGCCCGTAAGTGCTGAGACATTGACAAAGTTAGTGGAGATTTTTTAAATATGTAGAAGCCCTTTAGGGCCTAGCCGACGTCAATATCCATTTTTCAACCCCTGAGTAAAAATAATAATGTCTGTCAATTCAATTTCCATCTTCCAAATTCTCCAGGAGTTTTAACACTCAAAATAGTATAGTATAGTATTGTAATAAATTAAAGATAAACGTACCTAAAAATTGAAAAAAAAAATGTACAAAAATAAAAAAAACAACATAATAATTAGGACTCAATTCAAATCAAAACAAAACAGATTTTTATATAAATACTTTTGTACTCGCACTTCCGTTTTAATTTCCAAAGAATTAGACAAGTAACCTTGATCATCTTTATAGTCTCTTGGTATCATCTTACAAGATTCACAACTACATTTCACCTGAGGTCTCCGAGTTCAAAAAAAACTTTTTTTGTCCACGAAGTGTGTTGACCACATTTCATGACCTCAGTCAAGACAGGGAACCGTTATAATATAAACGAACAAAATGTCAAATAACATCATAGGCGCTTATTCGTATACCATTTTTTATTCTTTTACAAAAAACATTATATTTCCAGAAGGGGGGGGGGGGGTGGGCTTAACCATTTTAAGAAACCGAACAAACCTAACATTTTAGGAAATTCAGTAGCTCACGATATCAGGAAGATTTCTTTTTTTACTACATCTGCCACAGAAGTAGTTTGATTTTCAAAAAACACACTCAGGGACCCACTATTGTGACTATGGACGTGGCAACCCCTAGAGCCCCTAGTTGGGTCACACCTTCTTTCATGTAGTCTTGGGTTAGATCCCTCCCTTTCATTGCTCCTAATCGAGTCTCTTCCGACTCTGATGCTATACAAAGGGGCTAGTTTCAAAGTTCCCGTTCTTTGTTCAAGATTTAACCATCATCTCCCCCCTTGGCCACATTCACCTTCATTCAGTACACGAAGTCCAAGCAATGTAAAATCAAATGAGAGTTTCAGAGCTACATTTTTTTATTATTTTATTTTAATTTTATTTATTTTTTTTTTAAGAGAGGTTTTTCACCCTAACACAAAGAAAATGAAAGATTTTCAAAAAGTTGACACAGCCACACATGGATGTTGGATTAAGTTTACGGACCTAATTAAATTTTGCAAAAGAATGAATGCGTGCACAAAATGACGAGTGTGGTCGATAAACTGATTGATGTTAAATATGCAGTTCTCCACAGCCCAAACGCACTGACAAATTTTAATGAAATTATTTTACACAGGACCTCGGATGGATAACGTAGCACAACTACGAAAGTCGATATCAAGAGACTATAAAATGATAATAGTTGTAGATTGTGCCAGTTCAATAATTTTTAAAAGATTTAAAAACAAATATAGGAATGAATCATTATTATTTTTCCACGAAGTCAAAAATGTGGTACATAGTCTAGTTGTTGTTAAAGAACATTTAATTTTCGTTTATATACATACAGTGTTTAAAAAAAGTCAGGAATTCGGTAAGTTTTTATTACCCACCTCAAAACCAATAAAAATGTTTTTATAAACATATTTCTTTAAATGCTTAGTTTCTAACTAGCTGGCATTTTGTGTTTTTAACAAAAGAAAATAACTTCTTAACGGTAAATGATATGACGTTAAATAATTTTGCATGCTATTTAGTATTATAAAGACCCAATCTAACCTTTTCCTTTCATCATATCAAGATGGCGACTATTTAAACTTTTTAACTTCTAATATCTCAGAAACTATTAAGTTTACATCATATTAACAAGAGACCAATTATTTTCCTTTTTTAACGGCAAACAAAATGGATTTTTTATTAATTCTTTAGCTTAAAATGTAATTGAGTTATCGACAAAAACTGAAATATTTAAAGATAATTGGATACAAGATTAGCCAATATTTTAAACGACCGCCATTTTTAATTTTCATGTCATTCAAGAGAATGTACCTGCTTTTTTAGGCTCCTCTCACCTGTATTGTAGTAAAAATCGAAATGATTTTAATATTTTATTAATTTTTAAGTTTAAATAATAAAAACTTGCATTGCATAGACGTCAGTTTCTATGGAATAAAAATATGATCAACACAGAATTTGTTTATATAATCTTTGTGCTATCAAATTCGTTCAGTTTGGGCGTTTAAACAATTGTTACTATACCATCAACTTCTTTGCGTTTATGGTAACCTAATACTAGTGTTGGGAAAATAAAGTTTGTCAAAGCACTTGAATAAAATTAATTTTATAATGAAATAAATAGATTTTTAAAATTCAATATCATAAACATTTGTCACTCGCTGTCAATCAAATGGTGAATATTATTTATATAATAAAATTTATATGCTTTAAGCATTTTATTTACCAACCGATTTTTATAAAAACTTCCAAACGTTCTTCAAAAAGAGGTCTATAATCGTTTGCTCTTGTTTTTGCTTAACAGTAAAAACCATTTTGCCAACTACAAAGAACAATTAAATTGTACTCAAAAGAATTAGGTTATGTTTCTGTTTAGAAGTTGTGTTTTTTTTGTGTTGCCACTATTTTGTTTCTATTATACAACCAGTATGTTGACATTTTCACACAATGGGTAGGTAACTTTATTAAAAAGTATGTAAAGTTTCAAAAGAATCGGTTATGGAAAAAAAACAATTAGGCCTAATAGAAAATCAAAAGCGTGTACTTTTCGTGGCCATACTGTTAAATAAAGTAAATAAGTAAATTCTAAAAGAATTTTACTGCGAAATATTTTGAAGTGACATTTAGTTACTAATTTCGAAACGTTATATATAAATCGATAAGAAACTGAGGAATGTGTTCTTTTGTCATTTTGATCACATTCTTTGCACTTATAGTAGCCTAATACTAACTTAGAACAAATAATCTTTGGAATTTTATAAACTTACAAACTAATTAATTTTAAACGTTAAACATATCGTATCAGCCAATTAATTAAAATGTTAAAGTTCTTGTAAATAACATAATATTGTACAAAAAACATTCTTTTAGTTAACAAATATTTCGCTAGATGGCAGACAAATGCCGAGGAATTTTTACAATATGTTAGGGAATCATATTTTTTATCCTTAAACCACAAAATACCAAGAAAAATAAGTTACAACAACCCTGTCCAAAATGGCGGCCTACAATTCCCCCCCCCCAAATACCGGACTTTTCTTGCAATTCTTAACAGTTGAAAATGAATCGATGAATCTTTTGGATAATATATGTCTTTAGATTAATTGTTAAACAATTGCGGGAAAGACATTACCAAAGTTTCATCTTTCCACTTTCCCTTTTCTAAAAGTTACGGAAGGGGGTACCATACTTTTGGAACACCTGGTATATTTAAAAAATGAAGATCATAATTTAAATGACAAAATTCTCCTCAATTTTTTCCTTTCTATATTATTTGACACACATCCTTCCTTTATCTGACCTAGGTCACCTTTCTCCTTCCCTCTAGCTTCTTTCTTCTTGAGTTAAATGTTAGAATGTTTATTTTAATTAGTCGTCTTTAGATGTATATAGTAACATAGTGATTCATTCATTCATTCATCCTACTATTTCGTAAACTGTATACGGGTTTTAATAAGCAATACGGGGTTTTTCATCAACACAAGTCCAAAAAATAATTTGTTGTAACTCTAACCATGATCAACTTCTGTTGCCTTGGTATCTTTATACGGTGAGAGAAGCATCATCAGCACAGATATTTGATATGATCCTCCTCGAGCTCAGTATAATTTGGATTAAAATCGAGTATTTTGGGTTGAATCTAATCTTCATATTTCGCTAAAATTTAAACGAAATCGGTAGCACCGTTTTTGTGAAATTAAGTATTTTATATAATTTCTATGGCCGATATCAGTAATACCTAATATTTTTAGGTAGACTACAGGTTTTGAGGACCCTTAGAGACTTGAGCATAATTTGATTTTGTGTTTTTTTATCCTCAAATTTTGAGTTTTATAAAAAAAGTGTGACGAGATAGCATGCTCACATATCAAATTTGATTTAAATCGGTTCACTCGTTTGGGCTGTATAGCACTTATAGACACATATAACAAACATATATCATTCCCAAAATCACTTTTCTGAACTCAGGGGATCTTAAAACTGATATATTCTCTAAAACTTTTAGTTTTTGACCAATCACATAACTTTATACGGCGTGTGTAAGAAAGTAAAAAGATTGGGAAGACGAGGAGAATTGAAGAAGCAAGGTTGAGAAAACGAAACGTTATGACGTCACTGGTTCAAATGACAGTTCAATTTTTGTGTGAGTTGAATGATATGACTCGGTTCTTTCAAAAGATTTACAATACATCAATGTTAATGCACCAAATTATTTTCAGAAATACTATCACAGTTTGTGTCGTTTTTTACACTTACCACTTGATACATCTTACCATTCTCATACCTCATTACGCTAAAAACCCTTCAAAAATATCCTGATTAACCTGTTCCTAATATACGAGTTTTTAAATTAGAATTCAGAACTCTCTAATCTTTTTAAAGCAATCGAATTTGTTTGTGAGAACGACTGGATGGCTAATTTAACTTTCTGTATTTTGGCGGTTTTTACATTCATGTGGCGATGATAGATGATAGCCAGCCCCTAAGTCTGAAATCATTGCCACTATAACCAATTGAATAATAATTTTAAAAGTTAGATCTTTAGTTAATCTACAATTGTACTGATAAAAAATAAGTTGTTTCCAATTTTTATACAAACAAGGAATAATAATTACTTGAACAAATTTAGCGGGGTATAAGAGAGTGTCATTTTTTTTATCATATTCATATTGTTTCTTCACCTTCATTCCATCGGCTAAGGAGTATACAAACCTTTTGAAATGAAGAAAATTCTTGACTACAAGGTAACTTTACCTAAAAGTAGAAACCGCTGGTAGTGGATGCTGGAGTTTTAAAAGATATCTGTAAGCGCAAGGTCCCGCCGAATGTAACTTCTAAGCTTTAGATATGTCATCGAAACTCCATTAAAACACGCGTCAATGTCAGCACTTTTTCTCATTTTTTGAATGAGGAATTCTCCAACAAAATTCTTTCTTTATCTATTATTACTTAACAGGTAAACGGTTTCCTGAATCGCATTACGGCAAAAACTTGGTAGGAATGGCATTAGTTTTGTTTTTTTAAATCGCGGTTCACAATTTAATAACTAACTTTGGAAGTTTCGCTCGTAATGGCAAGCTGTAAAATGTACGCTGCAAATTCTAGTTGGATTGGCATTAAACTTGTATTGTCTACCACATTTGTTTTCCAGATTTTTCTCCGATCATGGTCCTTGGGGAAAACATGACAACATATATTTGATTCATTTCTATATTATTTTTTAAATTTAAAAAAATTTATTTATTTATTTTTCGTTAATGTTGTTATTATTAGCCTACAGCCAAAACAGCACATAAAACCATTTTTGAAATCCCACTACTAAATAAAGTTATTTATGTTTTGTCTAGTGAATACTATTATTATTATTATTTTGTTTTTTATTCACTACTCATTTACAGTATATCTTAAGTAAAAAGTCACTTTCCGGACACAAAAGTATTAAAATAAAGTCGTACACGTTAATAATATAATACAACAAAGGTTTCTAGGTTAAAGGAGTCACGTAAACAATAACATATAAAACACATTAACTATTTGTTGAGCTCTGTCACTAGTCTAGTCTCCTGGTATTATCTCTGGAGCTGTAACTTGCTGCTGCATGACACTATAAAAAATTTCAAGGATGAAAAAAATCACTTTTTTAAATTCACTGCAGTGTAACTGTTATAGTGGGATGAGTACTATAAATAATTAAATAGGTTAATTATATATAATTAAATGGTAAACATTTTTTACTTGACTAATGAATAAGTAGTTTTTTCTCAATTTTTCCTCTTTCCGCGGTCAGATTAACCAACCAACAACATACAATTTCTTTAGAATATTTATTGCTTTTACGTTGATTTACGACCTAGGTATAATTATACAATTTTCATTCATAAATTGTGAAACCCAAATAATCCTATCCCACCCAACCTAAGCTGGGAAGTGCCCAGAAACAACATGCCCTAAACAAAGAAAGTAATAATTTACTGTAGTAATAAACAGGATTTTGATCTACCGAAAGCCTTACTTGTTAGCCTATTTTAATACAGCCAAGTAAGTGCTAACCAGAGTCAGGAATAATAAATACGTTCTTATAAACAGACCATGCAAACAAAAAATTGTCAGATTTAGTTAAAACTCGAACATAAGATCTCACAAAATTTACTTCATCAAACGCGTTTCAACGACAAAGTCGCCATCCACATGCATATGATTAATAAATATAATTTTATGAGATCTTGTGTTCGAGTTTTATTTTATCTAATTATCACACAAGTCAACCTCAATATTTATTTACAGTATAAATAATATGAAACATTATTTTATTCAGACAATCATGGATTTATGTTTGTCCTATCATAACTAAAGTTTAACATAAGTGTGGGTGATTGTTTTTAAAGATTTGAACTTTCAACTGTTTCCGACCATAGCCCACTTACTAGTCAGAGTTGATTATTTAAAATTTTAGGTCCTTAATCATATGCGGCATACAGTTTTAAGCTTTGTTCTTGTTGTGTGGGTCAATGAAGGTTACACATCTCTTTTCAAAAAGATTGTAGTTTTGTTGGAGTCATGGTTTCTATGCAATTTTAATCTAGGCCTAGTTCAATTAACATAATTTGTAGTAAACTCATTATACAGACTATCAGATATACAAAAACATATATTTAGTCAGTGGAAAAGTTAGTACTTAGCTATCTATGTGTATAAGATATAGTTTTTAAATGGTAATATCTCTTTAAAATCTGCTTGTGATCTACAGCCTTTTTAATTGTCAAGTTCCTATAGCTCCTAAACAGTTGGGTTTAAGTGATAATGTCTAAGACACAAAAACTCTTTAAATTACTTGTTCTAGCCGAAACAACATAATACATATGTTTGGTAAAAACAATATTTAGCGACCATTTTGTTTTAACGTTTTTAAAACCCGCGAGATGTACCTATGGTAACTTGACTTGAAGAATCTCCTGTACTTTTGTAGACAGCAATGGTGTCCTTGATATATCTGTGTAATTATGTAAAGAATTTTCTACTGTTAAAGTTATTTGTGCGCAACCACGACATCTCTCTCTCTCTCTCTCTCTCTCTCTCTCTCTCTCTCTCTCTCTCTCTCTCTCTCTCTCTCTCTCTCTCTCTATACAATGCTCCCAAATATAGTATTTAAACACGGGCCGAGCAGCTGGTATAGCTAGTCACCAATATAGTTATTCTAATACCAATGTTAATATTATTCAGTTTGTTTTAATTATTTATTTTAAGATTTTTTAAGAAATTGACAAAACAAATTTCACGAAACTACGAATTAAGTTTAAAGGCATTGAATGTACAATTTGTGAAAAATCGTGTATCTAAAAGTATCGTGAAAAAAACAAGTATCTAAAAGCCTTCAAAATGTTGATCATTTAAAAGATTTTTGGTGATTCTCAGGTGCAGGTAACTGAAAATCTTCAAAGATCTCTTATTTAGGTATCGGAATGGACCCGTGACTGGAAAATTAAACTCAATGAACAAAAATTAACCCATATTACATTTGCTTTGAGGCATGTGTTTATATAAATAATAAGCAAATACCACAACGTGATGCTATTAAATATCTAGGGATTCACCTTGATAAACGCCTTACATGGAAACTCCACGTGAAAAACAAAATTTAGAACAGATTCACCTTAAAATACGTTAAATGTCAATACTTTTATTTGGTAGAAAATCTCAATTGAACCTCTACAACAAGCTTTATACACTTTCTACCACTTTATACAACGATTATCAGACCAATTTGGACGTATGGAGTAGAACTTTGGGGATGTACAAAGACATCAGACTGTTGGTGCAACGTAGTCAAAACGGTTTAATAATCCGTATAATGACTATCGCTAGATGGTATCAACGTAACGATGAGTTACATTCGTACTTAAATTTAAAACTAGTGGCAGAGGTAATCAATGCGACCTGAGAAGAGACTTCTTAAACATGTTAACGTGGAAGCTTTATAGCTACTGGACACGAAACTGTGACTAGGGCATGATTTTAGTAAACAAAAATTACAGTTTACATAAAAAAGTACGAAAACAAAAAAGAAATATTAAATATTTGTAAATATTGCATATTCTCAGTTTAAAAAATAAATAAATAAAAAAATAGGTTGGTTCTGTTTTATAAGAATTTAATGTATTTGTTTTTGGAAATGAGGTCACTTTATGTGGTAGATGAAAAAAAAGAAGTGAGAAATTCGAATTTTTAACAGAACATCTCGTTTTCACTATGACCCTGTTTAATATATATTTATCTTACAAAAAGTACATCCATTTCCAATGTTGATATACTATTGACTGAAAGAAGTTATTAAAATAAAGCAAATATTATAGTTGTTTCCTTATTGTATTTAACTATTCTAGTCGTTATTCACATTGTATTGTTTCCTATTTCCTGTTTGCTTTTATTCAGCTTCCAACTTCCTCTACTACAATGAAACTGTTTTTTTTTAATCCCAAAATTTACACATATTATATATAAATAAATATATACACAGTGAAATAGATAGACTAACTTTTCAAAAGTTAATGGATTATGTACTGCAGAGTATGTCAATAAAATTTGAACAAAATTAATTGTGCGGTTTGTGACTTAATGATTTTGATCTATAACATGATATTTTAATGTTTGTCCGCCACATTGAATCCATCATTATGGATTTTAATTTAAATGGGAACGTGCATTTGGTATAAACCACTTATTTTTTACAAATTGTTTGAAATATGCAACACTACATGAATTTTGTTTTTCATTTCTAACGATGGAGAAAGTTTTGCAGTAAGGGAATTTTCTTATTGCAAAAAAGTTTGCATTTATTTTCTCCAATTTTAATAAAACAAAAAAAGCACGTGTTTTGTATCTGGGTAAAGCACATGGTAAACAATTTTTGTGCATGCCCGATTGTGATTAATTTTACTACTAAGCTACTGAACGCGTACCAGTAAAACACAGTCAGCTGTATTCACAAACATATTTATTCCTTCTAAACGTTGTTTAAGGAATTGGCTGAAAACTTTAGTTTCGGATTAATGGAAAATTCCGTCAGAAAGCATTTTTAGACTAAACCCAATTTAGTTAAACTTTGCTTAGAACTCAACTAGCTGAAATGGGTTTAAGTTTCTACGGGAGTGAAATAAAATTAGAAAAATGACTCTAGTGCCAGGGCATGGCGTGAATTACTAGCACGTTAATTACGCGGCAGCCGCAAATTGTTGGATTCATATTTGAATAACAATTTTTAATGTAGATTTACTTATACCCGGTTTAGCTAATCCAAAGGGAAATCTAGTTTATTAAATATTTGTAGTAATATTTAACATTTCACTAAAATTAACTAAATTTGAAGAACCGATTTTGAGAAATTCCGTATTTTATAACAGCTTCGTGGCATGTTTTTTCTTCTTTTGAACCAATAACTCGTGAACCAATATTTTATGAGAGATCGTGAGAAATAGGTTTTGTTTTGTTTTAGATCCTTAGATTACGCATTAAGTAGCATTTTTTGCTACCTCTTTTTTTGAGAAAAAGTTGATCAAACTCGTTATACAACATTTGGAGAAAATCGTAATTTTATGGTTTTTTTTTCCTTATGGCAGCTATATCCAAATTTTGAGTTATGAAAAAAGTTTCGATATTGGGCAAAATATGCTCACGTACTGAATTTGAGTAAAATCGATTCCAGCGTTCGGCACTGCTCATGCGAATATTTGGGCATTACTGGACAGTGCACATACAACAGACGATAGATATAGAGGACAGACAGACATCAGTCCAAAAACAACTTTCTTGGATTTAAAGGAACCTCAAAATGATATATCAACAAAAACTCTACATCGATTTTTTTAACCCATCACATAACTACGTATATTTGAGAAAGTAAAAACTGAAACAAAAACAAAAACAAACAAATGGCTAGTACTCTAGATTTGTGTGCGAGAGGTCATGAATTTTTTGACAAATGACTTTCCTTATTCTACGTGTATATAGGAAAGTAAAAACTTTCTTCTTCTAAAGATTATAAAATGACTGTTCATAATTTTATTTCATTTTAATCTGTTAGACAATATAAAATTACAACAAATACGACTTTAAAAAAATAAATAAAAAACTATATACGTCATTTAATTTTTTTCAACAATAATAGGACCAAACTGTTAGACAGATTCATTGAATCATTGGCAGACATAAAACACAATAAATAATATTTTCTTTAACGAATTCTACGAAGTAAAATTTTAAACTGAAATTTAACATCTGGTAAGTCGTAAAATTATATCACCTCTGCTCACATTACTCAAACAAATTCTAATGTATAAAGTCATCCACTGAATAAAACGATTCAGACAACTGTAGTTGCTTAAGGCGGTTTGTTAAAGATTTAATAATATATGGGTGTTTATTTTAAAATAATGCTTGTGATGGAAGTAATGTAAAGGTAACCTGTGCTGTTTAGTACAATAATGGCAAGCATTTCTGGTGCTACAATTGTGTATGTGCTTGTATGGCAAATGATCACACTTAAGCAATAAAGGATCCCTTCCCGTATATACATAGTTGAATGTGTAGTTATTCCAAGATCTTTAAAAGCAGTTCTATTGAAATTTGTTTAATCCAGCCACAAGCCTAATATAGAAAATTCTGGAATTGTGGTAAATACAGCTTTACTAAAACTGGCACAGATAATAAAGTAACTGCTCTATAGTTATTTATTTCTTTACATCTCCTTTTTTACATCTTGATAATTTTTAGTCAGGTAGGAAATTTACCCTCAGAAAAAGAAAAAAATACTAAAATATTGTAAGACAGTAAGTCTCAACATTTATGATTAAGTATATAATCAACATTATCTATCAGATCTGCACGCAGTTTCATTTTCCCACGTTTATTTAAGTGAAGTCCTTTTTTTTTGTAGTTCATCTGTCTGTCAATTATTAGATTCAAATGTCACACCACATTATGAGGTTGTGTTTTAACTATTTCACTTATAAAACATTTATATATTTATTGTTATATCTATAGGGATTAGTATGTATACGAAGTTAGTATGCGAGGTTTTGGGGATATATACGAGTTTTTTTTTCACGGATTGCATCATTTGTCCCTCTTATTGCCACAACGACATCACTGCAAACGTCTGTGGTCTGATTGAGTAGATCAAACCACCTCCTATCATGAATATTCGCTAAAAATGGGTAATTAAAAAATTCCCATAGAACTCTGACCTATAGAAATTAGCTTAACATAAAAAAAAATTAATTACTGTATTTTCGCTTATTTACCTGACTATGGATTGATGTTCATCATTTATGCTATTGTTTATTTATATTCATTAAAAATATCCTTAGGCCTATTTATTAACGATTTGGGTTCATTGTTTGTATTAATGTTTGTTCTATTTATTTCGTCTATCATTATAGTATTCAATCTTTCTTCCATTAGTTAAAATTCTTCTGGTTTAAGAAAAACACCTTATCACGGTCCTACAATTATTTTCCGAGAAGACTGTAACAATTTAAGGTTACGTTCTACAAGTAAATCAATTTTTTTTTACTCTGTCACAATAACTAGCTCATTTAATTTCTCATGCAAGACTTTAGTCTTATTATTATTAGAAGTGTAGCTTTCTTTAAGGAATTATTTTCTGTCTAAACGAACGTATTTCATTTCAGAAGCTCTGCATTAATTTTTATGATATTTTATACAAATGTAAGTAATTGTGTAAAGTTTGTTATTATACAGTATTTGGAACACAATGTCGACCAAATTAATGAACTAATTTTTCAATACATGTAATCTACTTATTTCTTCAGTTGAAGCTATAGCACACCTATCGTATCACCACTAAACATATTATCTTCCACCAAATTTGTCGTCATTATTATTTTCGTAAGTAATTAAAATTGTTAGTCAATATGGCAATTCAATATATATATTTATTATCACAACTGAATTAGTTGTAAAAATATATCACGTACAACTTATCTTCATAAGATTCCATCAATGCAAATAAATAAATAAATACACAAACTTAGTTGAAAGTTCAATAATTATCCAATTTACATTACGAAAAATTGTCGATCACATTTGATCGGAATTTTTTAAACTGCAAGTAAAGGTTGATTGTCAGATGTGTAATAAAAATAAATTGATCTTCGATAATCTTTCTTGGCGATGTGAGATCAAACCTCGATAAATTTGGAGTGGCGTTTTGTGCCAGTGTTTAACGTCACATTATTTAAATTGATCTGAGTTGATTAATTCTATTGATTTTATACTGAAAGATGTTTATTAATTTGTTGATTAAACTGTTTTTCAATCCATTTAAGTGATCGAGATATTTGCTTTATAGTCATCAGATATTTTCGCTCCTAGATGGTTTGTTCTAAAGTGTAGGTTTTTGTGTGTGGTATAAGATAAATAATCTTTATATTGACCGATTTTTAATTCGTAATGGGACCAAAGTTCAAAAATCTGGTATTTTGTAAAGCTCTGTATATGTTAAAAATTCACGGAAAAATTACTAACCAAATGAAATAGTTTGAAATGTTACATATAAAAGCCCTATCCAAATATTTTGTAAGTTTAATAATTTCCAGGTAAACGAGATTGAAAATAGCATAGGCTAACGTGGCCATTGTGAACAGCACTTGGTATAAACAATTATCAAATTCAGAGAGGTAGACGCACTTAAAATTGGCACAATGACACAATAATTGGTGGAAAATAATCGGGTCAAAATGGATAACTTCAAAATTAGAGTGCATACATGCATTAATGATTTTTAGTTTGTGTCATTCCAAAAATATTTTTACTATGTCGATTAAATTTTGTCTCACAGGAACTGGAAAATACTTCCATCTATATGTTCTTTGAAATTAGAAATATTTTCATTTTATCACCTTTAAAGATTACTCTTTCATGCGTGAATGCTCAAATTTCTTGTGGTCCTGTTGGAATGAAATGGGATCACTTTGTGTAATGCCAAATAATTAACGTGATATATATATATATATATATATATATATATATATATATATATATATATATAGTTTTCTGTAGTAATATTTGTTTTTATACCCATAAATATTAAATAGATATTCAAAATGGAGTTATTTGGTATTAGATTGGTTATTTGTTCTTAACTTTTTTTTTTTTTAAATTCAAAACTTAAAAATAAAAATAACAATAGAAAATTACATTGAAAAATCCACAGTATCATTTAAGTGTAGTGAAATGGTATGCATCACAGATCTCATAGCGCTGTGTATGTGTGTAAGAGGATTGAAAACATAACCATAAAGTCTATATTTACGTATCAAATTTTGCACTAAAATTTATTTTGACGGTCCTTGACAGAGAGATTATAATAAGCTTATTTTTCATTAGAAAATTAGCCACGAAATCAATCACATGGCTTTTCTAAGTTCAATATTTGCTTTATGTTTGCTAAGCGCATTATCATTTGATTGTGCAATATCATGATTGTATTGTCATATAGCCACTATTGTAGATATTGCATTACTGAATGCAACTTAATTTGTGTTTAAATTGGGCAAATATTTACAGACAATTGAATGGGTACTTTCCTTTTATAAATATTCAAGCTTTGAAATTAGATTTTCTAGACTATATATATTGAAATAACTTGTTAACTACTTGTTATTGGATAGATAGTTGATTCGTAGCATGAGGGCTTATCCAAGGTTTGAACGAGTTTAACACATGAAAATAAACTACATAATTTCAAACTCTGTGTTCGATGATTAGTTTTATCTGTGTCTCCAGCAACATTGACATTGATGGTTAAGGAAGAGATATCGTCATCCAATTTAGAAAATATCCTCTAAGTGTATCATAGTATTTTATTATAGAAAGTTATTATTAAAAATAACATATTTTTTCGTTATCCATCATAGTGACAGTTAGTTTTAGTGTATTTGTTGCATCAGAAATTGTTATTTGTTTGTGCCAGTGTCGTTTCTCGTATTTTTATGTTTAGAACAGGCAATTCATAATTGTCAGCCGTTTTTAGGGTAGCTTGTAACAGTTTTTTCTACTTTTAAATTCGATAAATCAAGTTTACTCTAATATAAACCAAATCGTATGTCATTTCCGTCAGGAATGAATGTATAACCCATATAATTACATTCTAAATCAATTCACAAAGTTTTAAAATCAATCTTTATTGGAAAAGCTTGAAAGGTTTTAATTATATCTAAAATAATTTGAAAACGAAATATTGAAATGAATATATTTATTAAATCAATTTATCCCCCCCCCTTCCAATATATTTCTGTCTACGTACCTGATTATTGACCCAAATCCTGAGTAAGAAAATATGGATCAGTAGGTAATAATTAGTCATAAACAAAAATTAACCTAGTCTGCCACCATTAATAGCTTTTATCCCTCAGGGCCTCACTCATAGTGAGTACGGATGCAGTAGGGCCTAACTGGATCTACACCTTTCTTCAAGTAGTTTTGGGTTCGAAATTTCCGTTTCATCTTTCTTATCAACTTTTGTTAATTTTCGACTTTGGCGCTATTATAATATTCGATCACTTTGGGTCTTTATTTTCTGTGTTTTCTTCTTGTTTATTTAAGACATTGATTACCTTTGCCTTTAAACAACAAGTCAAATAAAAAATAAAACTTTGATTTTAATCAAATACGATTTATCCTAAAGACACGTTTATCACATTAGATAGTCATTTATATATATATATATATATATATATATATATATATATATATATATATATATGTGTGTGTAGAACAAAAACTCGAAGACAAGATCTCACAAAATACTACGTTTATAAAACTCTTATATATAATTTCTCAAAGACGGAATTCATGTTCATTTTCAGTTTTTAATTGACAATTACCGAACTGACAATTTTATTTACTCTTGGTTTTGATTTGGTTTTGGCGACAGATGAGTGAGACAATTAGTGTAAAGTTTATACGCCACCTATGTTAAGGGATTTGACAATTTGTTAATAATTTAAGTACACTTTTTAATAACGATCCGCTTATCACAATTGCAGGAATTTAATAATAGAAATCATTTCACTATAGAAACCTCATGTTTGCATTGTTTTCATTTGATTTTGATTAATGGTGGGAATGGAACGTTATCAGCTCAGCTGTATTGGCGAGACACTGAGCGTTTTGGTTTAAACACAGCATATTTGTTGGTTTTCAGTTGAACCACAAGACCAATTAGATTATGGTCTGTGCTGTTAGTTATATTGTCTTGTTTGTCAAGTACTAATATTTGAATAATCGATCCTATCACTTATATTATACTAATACTCTCTTAGTTAATAATCTGGAGCAGTGGTGTGTAGTGTAAAATTGCCCTTAACTATTGATATGCTATCCCGTTATTACACTCTACTTAACTCCCCTAGTGTGTGTACAAGCCACTTAATTTGAAACTAGACCACTCGGGGATCTTAGTAATTTTAATATTTTCTTGAAATTTATTTTCTTAAATATTACAGTAAGCTTTTAGAATTTTCCCCCTTAACACCAATTAATATTTATTTAACAATAATAGACATGAAGTCTATACACAACAACTGAACTCTTCGAACAAAAGATGAACGTCTGCATCAATTTATTTTACAAATTTGTCAACCAAGTTGGAATTATAATGTTTCTTCTTATGGCCTCTTTATCAAAATCATTTAGCCCTCGTCACCATTTTTTCCGTCTCTTTCTCTCTTGGCTTTGGGATTAAAATTTATTAAAGTGTTCTGAGAAACTAATTCTGCAGTCCGACAATTTATTCCCAATATTGGTGTGTCTCGTTGGCTGGTGCCTCAGTTCGTTAGAAGTGTACGATGTTTTATTTTGATATATTTACGCAAATATAACAAGCTAATTGAAAGTTATTATGTCAAGTTTTTGAAAAATCAAATGAAGAAGAAAGTATTACTGTTATGTAATATATTTGTTACCTTAGGCTATTGTTATAGTTTGAATTTGTATACATTAAATGATACATAAAAAAATAGTAAGCGAGGAAGATATTATTATTTGGACAGATAAATACTTTAAGTGTCCTGTTGGAAAGGTTTGGAAAGCAGTTTATATTTCAGGAGAATTTTTGTGCGACTGCTTGTTATGGTGGATTCACACCTATTCTAATAATTAATTGGAACCGTGCATAATTGTTTTGAATGGTAACCACTTTAGTTAGAACACAAAGTTATAAAAAACCTTGTTCTACCTACTTGCAAAGAACGTTATTCCTAAATATCATAACTATTGATAATATCATAAGTCTATTTATTAATTGGATAATAAACATACAGACGTAATACGAGACAGGGGACCTCGCTCCATTCAGCTCAATAATGAGAATTATAATGACACTTTCATTTCCTTTTCAAATTTGCAATAATTTTTTTACTAAAAGTGCTTAAAAGAAGAAGAAAATAACTATCCCATTAACAAAATCTATAATCATTATAATTTTACGTGGAGTGAAAATAAAAGAACTGATATCTTTTAAACTACATCTACCCTATTTAGATACAATGGTTTTAGTTTTTTAGTTATTCTACCGCAGTCAAGAAACACATAAAGTATACCGATAAACACAGTCATTATAAGTTAATAAACACGTTTTGGGACGGAGGTAACTATTTTGCGTTTCAAGAAGACTTTAAAACACTTATCTTCTTTAATTTTCATTACTGTTGAGACCGATGGTTCTTGGTGGAATTCCATGTTTAAAGATAATATAACACAATTATTTATTTTGTAATACAGCCTCGTCAATGCCTTTGCAGGCGAAACCATTGGTCGGCTAGACTAATTAAAAGTGGATATTACAAAAAAATAATTGTGTTTTATTATCTTTACTTATCTTCTTCAGAAACTTCAAATAATTTGTTGTCAGGTGGTCGAAGGTTTGTTACACTGTATTATAGGGATTTATAGAAATACAGTTTACAGTATAAACTTCAAGTTTAACAAGAGAAAGCTTTTAAATCGGGTGTCCTTTGAGAGAAATTTCTTAACAAAACTAAAACCTAGTGGAAGTGTTAAGGGAAGTTATAAAGTACTGTGCAGTGTGGTGCGATTGTTTTGGTTAAACTTCTTGGCCATTGGAGAACATTAGGAACATACCACAAAAGTAAAACTTAAAACAAAGATGTGAACTTAAAGTGAATTAAGGTCAAACCATAAACTAGAATACAGGCAGTATTGTATATAATGAATCGCATTAGAAAATAATGAATATGATTAAAACCATATCTTCGCTAATTCACTAAGATGCAAGTTATAATATCCGTTTCATCTTCTTGTGATCCGCTAGCCATTGAATTAATTAACTCGGTTTCGGATCCATTTAAGTGTACATCTTCAGGAGAGAGGTACAATTATTAAGTTACATACATCGAGTATAGTCTCGACGTCGTTGGTCTTGACAGTGTAAAAGAGGATGCCAGTCAAGTTGCAGTGCTTCATATGGCCATAGATTAACTTCATACACTACTCTGAATTGATAACTCTTGATGTTAGGGTTGAAAAATTAAACTAAATTTTGTGCCACAACAGATCATCAAACTTGCTTGATTTGGCTTTTCAGTCGAGTAATTATTACGGTAGCACATCGAAATTCCCGTCGCATTGTTCTAGCAATCTCAATCAACGTTTGCTACTAATTGTAGCTTCCCAATTTCTTCACAATACTTCATAAAAACCATAAATGTTTAAACCCTAAATCGAAATGTAGAAATATTGTTAATAATAGTCTAGCACAGTTACTAAATGCTGACCAGAGATAGTTTTAACTACTTTTTATTTCAAGAAAATAATAAGTTGAAAGTTTCGCAAAAGGATGATAAATACTAAGTTTTTTACTTATTTTATTTCTTTTAATTAATAATTGTGAAGTGAGACGCAGGAAGTTTTTTTGGTAAACAATCCCAGTTGTCTATACACAATAAACTGTTACTTTACAAGTAGATCTTCGAACCTTCGTGGACCCACGGCATTAAACCATGGGAATGCACAAAGAATAACAGCATTCGAGTCATTCAGACTTTCTAGAACAAAGCATTTAGAGTCTGTCGGTTAAAGAAAATAAAACCTGGCGGTTTAGTGTAATGAAATTAGCCTAATAGGTGAATTAATTGTAAAGTGCGAAGCAGGAAGTTTTTTTACTGCCCATAGTGACACCAAATTCAAGGTTGTTAATGGTATACAGATATTATTTAAAAAAATCAGCGCCCTATCACGTCAGAAGGTTAGATGGGTGCCGAGTTTTTATAAAAGTTTGGAAGTGTTTTCATAATTTGCAAACGTTTTAGTTTTTACCGTCTCCGTCTTATTTGTTTGCATATTAACTGTTTATTAGTTTATTGTTAAAAAAAAATTATGACTGGAAAAAAAAAAAAAAATTAAAAAAATACTGTTTGTGAACAAAAAATTGTAAGTGGATAAACTATTGCTTTATTAATAATATTGTATACATCGGTAGCGCAACACTCCACGAAGGACATAGTTCTGCTTAGACGATTTTTTAGTCTATGCTAATGTGTACTTAACACATCGAGTTCCTTTCACTGACATTCTAATAATCAAGAAGTAGTTTTCCCACTTGCAACTCCTGATCCTGGATCAATACCATAACTTATTAAGCTTTTACTAGGGGTTAATCCGATACGTCTCACACACCGAGCAATACAAACTGATCCACTCACTAGTAACTAGACAAACCTAGTGCTCTGGTTTTTTAGTAGCTGTCCTTTTCAATGTTTTAGACTTTAGACTAACGTTGAAATTTAGCTTAGATCATAACTAGCTTCTGAACGTCTATTTCTATACTCTGTTTTACAATTTTTGGAGAATGTATTCAGTGAAGCTAGGATGTGCTATTACGCTCCTGAAATAAACACAACAGGTGTTCAAACATTTACATTTTACGTCTTCTGAGAGATAAAAAACATTAACAAAATATACCGGTATAAGTCTATTTAAAAGGGTATGGCGACCTTATTTTTTCATTATAGCTAGAATATCTTAAACTTTGATTTATATAGTAATTGCATTTCGTTGTCAACTGAATGTGAACTGAAAGCGGTATAGAAATAGACTTAAAATGAAAACGAAGGTAAATCAATTTATAGATAAAAGGTACATTTTAAGAGCTTTATTTGTCAGTGTTGTGTACAGTAAGAGTGTTTTTAAATACAGATCTTAAATATACATAATTCAATTTCTTTGTTTTATCATGTTACGTTATCAAGCAATACGTATATTTCAAATTGTAAATCTCCATTCAAAAACTATATCACTCAGTTTTTGTTTTTCACAAATTATCATTGCTTTCATTTCATTAAATTCACTGTATCACTTATCCTATTCAAGCGACTTCATGTATATATTTTGTATAAAAATTACTTTGGTCTTTGTTTATAAAAATAAATAACAATAAATTAAATAAATAAATTAGCATTTTGATTTTATTTACACATAAGCAGACATGCACTTTCAGTAATGTTATCTAAATCCGTTTTCAAGTATAAGCTGCAACCGCATTGCAGTTCATAATAGGTTATGCTTATTCGCAGTATTGATTATCGGTTAGATAATTTTACATTACCACGGATGGGAATATGACATTTTTAAGTGTAAGCGTTTTGATAACAAGTTAAATTTGTCAAAAGATCATTTTCTTGAAATACACGGACTTTGATTTTGGTCAAAAAATATATAGTGAAACAGAGGCCCATAATAGTTCAAAATCGATTTATAGAAATTCTTAAAACAATTTGGTTATATCTGGAATTTGATTTTCGCACGTAACAAACTGTATAATTTCAAACAATAAAAAAAAAATTTTAATAGTCAAAATAGTTCCCTGGATATACAATTAACTTAGGGTAAAATTTAATTGATGCTTAGGGGCGGGGAAGATTGAACATAAACATTTTCAAAAATTGGACCAAAAAAGTTTAACAATTAACACTAAAGTCTTCACTTTTAATATTAGGCTTTAATATATTATCCCCAACGAAAAACTCAGGACTGTTAAATTTTAAAAGAGTGTACTGTAGTTTGAAAACACTGTGTACACAGAATGTTTAAAAAACGTTTCAGAAGGAGCTTATTCGTCACATCAAAACCAATGAAAACATTTGTGTAAATAAACTTCCTAAAATGCATAGTTTTCTATATAGACACTGTTTTGTGTTTTGAACAAAAAAAAATCATATCTTTTTTACGATAAATGATATGGAGTTATTGAAATTTTCCATGCTATCTTAGTAATAAACCAATTTCAGAAAAATAACTGATTTCATTTACTCATTTGAAAATGCTGGCTATTAAAACTTTTTAACGCCTAGAAATCCGTTAATTTTACAAACTATTTACAAGAGACAAAATATTTTTTTCTTTTCGAGGAAAAACAAAAGTTTTATTAAGCTGTTGTAGTAAAATGCAATAATTTTTACAGATTAATATCAAACATGTCATAATGTCTGATGGCGCCACTCCATTATTTGTCATCTGATTTTTTTTAAATAATTGTCATTGTATTCACGACAAAACGTTATAAAAAAAAAAATCTTACTAATTTTTATGTGAAAACAGCAGTTTTAATTTGAAAAAAGTTGTAAATGTCTTAAAACAAAATATTTGGATCTAGGCTAATCATGGGTCTTGTAAACAATAAGCAAGAATTAATGGTATCCGTTTTTTGTCGATAACTCAGTTATTCTTTAAGCTAGAAGAAAGAATACACAATTTTGTAAATTATTTTGTAAAACTAACAGATTTCGAGATATTCTATGTAAAAGTCTAAACACCCCGATTTTGAAATGAGTAAAGGAGATAGGTTCATAATTTTACTGAAATTGGGTCTTTACGTAGAATGAAAAAAATCAACTCTAATCATATACCGTTAAAACGTTATGATTTTGTTGTTGTTAAAAATACGAATTGGCGTCTAGATACAACTAAGCATTTTAGGAAAGCTTTTTCATTAGTTTTGATGTGAGGAATTTGCTCCTGAATTCCTTAAACTTTTTTTAACACCTTATATATATAGTTAGATGGATCTTTATTACCTCTGATTTAATCAGATTACAGTAGTATAGAGTTAATGATTAACTTGAAAACGGAAGTAAATATACGATTTGAAATTTCGACTAAGTTTTCATACAAAAAGTAAAACTATTCGTATTCAATTCATCCCAAAATTATACGAAGCTTAAATTTATGAAATTGTGAGATAAATAATCGGGTTATGAAATATCTTGAGTAAGAAGTATTTATTTGCAGCTTTAAATATTGCAAAACATCTGTCAAAAAGACACCCACCTCAAATCATTTTATACTGAAATAAATTTTAATAATCAAATAAACTTGAAAGAAAATAAAATCTTTATTTTCTGATTTATTTTATAGCCGAACAATATTTTACATAAAGGGAATTATCGTTCGTATAAATTCTTATTAAATAAAGGGAAAACAATTTCCTTTTATAAAACACGATGTGTTGACAGTTATAGATAATAATATCATTCAAAGGAAAATCGAATGATACATATTTTAAATATTTTAACCCCCTCCCCCCAACAAACAGTTATTATAAAAACAATTCTTTTCGAGCTGTATTATATTAGCAACACTGTTTTACTTTTTTCGTGATTGATCCAATTTTGTTGAAGAAGTGTCCACAATTATTACTCTATAACTGGATTGTGTTATCTTAAAGCCACAAACTTCGTTATCTGAATTAAGTGTTTCTATAATAAATAAATTTAAAACTAATACTTGACAATAACTAAATAATGTAAATAGACCAAGCATAACTTTTGCAGGTCGATTTAGATGACTTTAAATCACAAATACACAATTCAAAGATCGTATAGTATATATATATTTTGAGATGTATTGAATATTTACCTAAAAATCGCAACAGTTCTATAAACAATTTAATAAAATTAATGAATCGTCTAAACACTTCTTAAAACAGAAACATTAAGTCGTTTACACAAACTAGAGAGACGTGTTGACAAAATTTTCATGACTCTTCGAATCCCCTTGAGAGATGGTCTGTGAGGAGTCCTTTTCACCCTCTGGTGGTCCGTTATATGAGTGCAAGCGTATAGTTGACTTGTGTGAACCGTTCCTTTGTGCTGTGACTGAACCATTCCCTGGTGGATCGGGAAACGAGTGGAGACGACATACAACTGAACGTCGTGTTCGTCTGGTGGACGACTGGCTGTACATGTGTTCGCTACTCCATCGATTGGGAGCTGGTCCGCCACATCTAGGGAACAGCTGGGCTCGCATACACCTGATGGCTAGCTGAAATATCACACAAACTGTTTACTGACAAACAACTCAATATTAGATAACTTGTCGTACATGTGTTGGTTAATTCACTGGTTGAAAGTTGGGTCACCACTTCTAGGGAACAGCTGGGCTCTAGTGCACCTGATGGCTAGCTGAAATATCACACAAACTGTTTACTGACAAACAACTCAATGTTAGATAACTTGTCGTACATGTGTTGGTTAATTCACTGGTTGAAAGTTGGGTCGCCACATCTAGGGAACAGCTGGGCTCGCATACACCTGATGGGTAGCTGAAATATCACACAAACTGTTTACTGACAAACAACTCAATGTTAGATAACTTGTCGTACATGTGTTGGTTAATTCACTGGTTGAAAGTTGGGTCGCCACTTCTAGGGAACAGCTGGGCTCGCATACACCTGATGGGTAGCTGAAATATCACACAAACTGTTTACTGACAAACAACTCAATGTTAGATAACTTGTCGTACATGTGTTGGTTAATTCACTGGTTGAAAGTTGGGTCGCCACTTCTAGGGAACAGCTGGGCTCTAGTGCACCTGATGGCTAGCTGAAATATCACACAAACTGTTTACTGACAAACAACTCAATATTAGATAACTTGTCGTACATGTGTTGGTTAATTCACTGGTTGAAAGTTGGGTCGCCACTTCTAGGGAACAGCTGGGCTCTAGTGCACCTGATAGCTAGCTGAAATATCACACAAACTGTTTACTGACAAACAACTCAATGTTAGATAACTTGTCGTACATGTGTTGGTTAATTCACTGGTTGAAAGTTGGGTCGCCACTTCTAGGGAACAGCTGAGCTCTAGTGCACCTGATGGGTAGCTGAAATATCACACAAACTGTTTACTGACAAACAACTCAACTTATTTTGTTAGATAACTAATCGTACATGTGTTGGTTAATTCACTGGGTTATGGTTGGGTCGCCACATCTAGGGAACAGCTGAGCTCTAGTGCGCTTGATGGCTAGCTGAAATATCACACAAACTGTTTACTGACAAACAACTCAACTTATTTTGGTAAATAACTGGTCGTACATGTGTTGGTTAATCACTGGTTTCTCGTTGGGTCGCCACATCTAGGGAACAGCTGAGCTCTAGTGCACCTGGTAGATAACTAAAACATCACACAAATTGTTTATTGATAAACAACTGAACTTCGTGCGTTATATGACAGGTTGTACATTATTATAAAGGGTCATACATTTTATACAGAAATTATTCTAAAATAGTATACCTGAGTTCTTTAAAACTTTAATAGGTTAAGTTCGCCTAAAAACAAGATATTGACTTTTTCCTGTCATCCTTACGACGTAAATGAATGTAAACGAGATAATAACATCTTAAAGTTCGTTTGGATATTGTAGTTTTACATGTTTTGTGCTTCCAGTTTAATACTATGTTAATATATCCTTTTTTCTGTTTAGGTGAGTTACTTTACTATGAATGTAGTTATACTTAGAAGTTTTATATTATATCGGAAATGTTTTACTTTATATGTACGCCGGTTCGAATTAAAATCACGTTCCCCTCTTCCACTTTTTCTCAATACCTTTTTTATAAACCATTTGGGGGTGTACATTTTATACTCGTAATTTTAAATACAAAGGAGGTCTTGTGGTATATCATTTAGGTCTGTCTTTTTTACTTTCAATGGAATTGCGCAAACGGAAGTAAAAAACGTATTAACTGTAACCAAAATATTTCCATTTTGTTATGATTTGAGCTGATTTATGTTTTAAAGGCAATACACGGAGCGATTTTTGACTCTAACGCCGATTTACAAAGATACCTTATATTACTTTCTATAAATACACATTTTTGTACTCTTAGAATCTATTATTTACGATTAATTTATTTGATAATAGTCCAATAAATTTAGGAAATAACTTAATAAATAAGTAAATCTGTAGGATTAAATAAAAAAATCTAACTGGGCGAATTGTTTCATCAAAACGTATAGATACAATCTGAAAAATGTCGATGCTTGATTGTTTATTATTGTTATAAAGAATAAAATTGTTTACATATCAAATCTAAACTAAAATAAAATGAAAACGTTAAACAAATGTGTCTTTTTATTCCAATTTAATGTAGGTGTAATCAATATGATCTAAACATAATTTACATTTGAATATATACGATTATGTCATATAATTGTTCAACAATTTTAGTTTGCATAAATCTAGATTTTCATTTTTCAGAAAATAAAAATGACTAAGGAATTTTCAAACCTAGTTTCAAGAGATAAAAAAAAGTTTATTTTGAGTTAAACTACAGATATAGGTTTTCACCCTTAACATTTGCATGGTTTTAAGGGTTTTCTCGGAAAATATCCATTTTTCGAAAAGTCATAGAGAAAACCAAGCCTTGTACTTCAATTTGACTTAAAAATTCGAAACAATTTTTTTTATAAATTATTATTGAAAAAACTCTACTCTTCTTCTAAACTCTACGCTAAGTAACAATAAATTTGAGAGGAATAGTGTGAATCGTGCTGTGATAAGTGAATTAAGTTATATCCTATAATACGTCAGTAACTACAGTTATCCTCAAGTGACTATAAGAATTAATTGCTTGACATTAAAAGATAAACCTATTGTTTTACAATACCCGTGGGCTCTTTCATGAAGCAAAAAATAACGTTATACGTTTTTTGTTTTAAAAGCGGAAACCTCGATTATTTCTGTGCAACACCATACTTTCTCTTGTGGATGTTTTTTGTACTGTGTGTAAGTCAATTAACTGTATGCTGGAACACTCTTTGTCCATTAACCTGACCACAAAGATTAAAGCATGAATGTAAATGTAGAGTGAGTGCATTACCCATTTTAATTACATTTACAATTGGATATTTCAAAGGATTAAATTTTAATGGAGGTCCACTTCGTCACTTTAACACGGTCCAAATGGAAAATAATTATTTCTTGATTATTAATGTATACACTTTGCTCTTCCTCCTCTATTTGCTTCCTCTTCTGTTGTGTAATTATTTTTTTATTGAAACGTTGGCCTATAGTTTGCTTCCTTACTGTTGATTTTATAGACAGAATATTTCCTTCTTTGTAATTTTTTAATACATTTAATAAATCGTTCTTCTAAACTGTCTCGCTTGCTGCGTGACACAACAATAGACATAAATCAAGAAATAACAGTAAATAATACACTAGCTACTGTACACAGGGACACCCTCACAAGAAGAAATAAAAGTTACTGACTTCACACCAAATGTCTTTTATATATCGATATTAACAATCGATTTTGATTTTTAAAGTTAAGTTAATATTTCAACTGAGATTATTTTATTTATTACTTTAAGTTTCTTCATCATGCTCTGTAATAGGATTTAAATTATTTATCTTCTTTCACTATTTCGTTTTCTCCGTTCCGAAGTCATTCAAATATAAAAATAAATTTACATCGTTATTTATAATACAAGTTATCAAATAAAACAAATTAAATCAATTAGTTACACTATACCTATATGAAATAAATGTACAAAATGAACTCTATTCCTTAAAAACTCAATTTAAATAGAAACATAATAATTAGATACTGTTAATAAATAAATGTTTATACTGCTATACAGTTATTAAAGAACTTAAAATAAAAATATATTACAATGCATTATAAATAAGAAACTAATGTGAAAAACAAACTAAAACCCTTATAAACATAACACGCCGCCTCAATTGTTTTATAAAAAGGCCATTTATGAAATTACGTGACAAAATTAATAGTATAAAAAAATCAACACCAATGTGTTCTGGTGTTAAAATATGATTAATTGGCATACAATTCAATATTTTTTATCGATGTATTTTTTTAACAACAAAATCACTATAGTTTATTGGATTTTGCACGAAATCTACCTGTAAAACCGTGTTTCTACTATAGACAATGTTGTAGAGAATTGAAAAACCTACAAAATGAGATATATTAAGTTCAATTCCACTAATTTGTTGGTTAGATAATTTATACAAAATACGAAAAACAATTTAATTTTGTTTAATTGTATTTGTACAACTTTCTTATTACAGTAACAGGAACCGTAGATCTTTTCACACCCAATCTATGTTTAAAGATGGACACTGTAGCCTCGCTAGTTTTTGAAAAAAATAATAATTAAACCATAGGAAGCACTTTTTTTAATGGCCATATTACCTCAGCTGATGGTCCTATCATCATTCAGAAACCAGCGTTGGAAGAGTGGCTCTAAACACCTCTTATCTCGGTTTTACAAAATTATGAGTTTTTAGGCCCGAAAAAAACAATATTGAAATATGAGAAAAGCTCCATCTTTATTAATTTTTAAGGCGATGACGAACACGAATTTGTTCATCTTTATATCACAAAAAAAGGAAAGTGAACATTATTTCAAACAAAGGTTTTAATGTGGGACGAAGTTAGTATCTGTACATGTGATAAATGTACCTGAACTTACCTTGATTTCTTTCATGCGAAAAGCGTAAATGTATGTGTTGGAAGCATTTTTACATATAATGAGAGCTTGAAGGATCGATCGCACTACCATTTCGGTTATAGGCTCTCCCCAGTTGAGCTTGAACATACAATCTTCACAAGAAAGGTAGAAGGCACATACAGCCGGTAGCCAACCAATAATAACTGAGCCCACTATCAATAGAGTTGTTAGGATGGCTTTCTCATTGGCCTGGAATAGAAATTTATTTTATCAAAATTTACACACTAATTGATTCATTTACATTTAAAGAGATTTCCTAAAAAGAATTTATCATAAATATGAGTCAACAAAATTCAGTGTCATGATTAGTTTAATAAGTTTTCTGAAGTTTGTCTCCAGTAGCAGCTGAGTCGTTAGTGAGACCACATGGGTTTCAATGCGTATTCATTGTCATGAATTATTCTTGCACTCTCGATCACAATTTCATTGTAAAAACGATTAGTGAAATTGTCCCTGAGTCTGAAGTGCAGAATAAGTTAAATTGACAACTTTTTGCATGTTTGATCTATTTCGAGAAATCGGCTTTGTGTTCGTGTCGATCTGGCTACCCTTTATCTTAAACGACGACTGTTTGAAAACATTCATCATTTATTGTTGGACAACTTCTTCACCAAACCATAATGAGTTATTGTAATATTCAGAGAGCAACAAAGAAGGTACACCTGTGCTCATATAGGATGGACGTTATGCATGAGCTTAAAGAACCTGACGATGATAAACGACTCCATTGCACAATGCTGTTGCTATTCTAGTCAATATGACAACTTCTTCATCAAACCGTAATGAGTTATTGTAATATTCAGAGAGCAACAAAGAAGGTGCACCTGCGCTCATATGGGATGGACGTTATGGATGAGCTTAAAGAATCAGACGATGATAAATGACTCCATTCCACTATGCTGTTGCTATTCTAGTCAATATGACAACTTCTTCACCAAACCGTAATTGCTTATTGTATTCAGAGAGCAACAAAGAAGGTACACCTGTGCTCATATAGGATGGACGTTATGGATGAGCTTAAAGAATCAGACGATGATAAACGACTCCATTGTACTATGCTGTTGCTATTCTAGTCAATATGACAACTTCTTCACCAAACCGTAATTGCTTATTGTATTCAGTGAGCAACAAAGAAGGTGCACCTGCGCTCATATGGGATGGACGTTATGGATGAGCTTAAAGAACCTGACGATGATAAATGACTCCATTGCACAATGCTGTTGCTATTCTAGTCAATATGACAACTTCTTCACCAAACCGTAATTGCTTATTGTATTCAGAGAGCAACAAAGAAGGTACACCTGTGCTCATATAGGATGGACGTTATGGATGAGCTTAAAGAATCAGACGATGATAAATGACTCCATTCCACTATGCTGTTGCTATTCTAGTCAATATGACAACTTCTTCACCAAAACGTAATGAGTTATTGTAATATTCAGAGAGCAACAAAGAAGGTACACCTGTGATCATATGTGATGGACGTTATGCATGAGCTTAAAGAACCTGACGATGATAAACGACTCCATTGCATAATGCTGTTGCTATTCTAGTCAATATGACAACTTCTTCACCAAACCGTAATGAGTTATTGTAATATTCAGAGAGCAACAAAGAAGGTACACCTGTGATCATATGTGATGGACGTTATGCATGAGCTTAAAGAACCTGACCATGATAAACGACTCCATTGCACTATGCTGTTGCTATTCTAATCAATATGACAACTTCTTCACCAAAACGTAATGAGTTATTGTAATATTCAGAGAGCAACAAAGAAGGTACACCTGCGCTCATATAGGATGGACGTTATGCATGAGCTTAAAGAACCTGACGATGATAAACGACTCCATTGCATAATGCTGTTGCTATTCTAGTCAATATGACAACTTCTTCACCAAACCGTAATGGCTTATTGTAATATTCAGAGAGCAACAAAGAAGGTACACCTGCGCTCATATGTGATGGACGTTATGCATGAGCTTAAAGAACCTGACCATGATAAACGACTCCATTGCACTATGCTGTTGCTATTCTAATCAATATGACAACTTCTTCACCAAAACGTAATGAGTTATTGTAATATTCAGAGAGCAACAAAGAAGGTACACCTGCGCTCATATAGGATGGACGTTATGCATGAGCTTAAAGAACCTGACCATGATAAACGACTCCATTGCACTATGCTGTTGCTATTCTAATCAATATGACAACTTCTTCACCAAAACGTAATGAGTTATTGTAATATTCAGAGAGCAACAAAGAAGGTACACCTGCGCTCATATAGGATGGACGTTATGCATGAGCTTAAAGAACCTGACGATGATAAACGACTCCATTGCATAATGCTGTTGCTATTCTAGTCAATATGACAACTTCTTCACCAAAACGTAATGAGTTATTGTAATATTCAGAGAGCAACAAAGAAGGTACACCTGCGCTCATATGTGATGGACGTTATGCATGAGCTTAAAGAACCTGACCATGATAAACGACTCCATTGCACTATGCTGTTGCTATTCTAATCAATATGACAACTTCTTCACCAAAACGTAATGAGTTATTGTAATATTCAGAGAGCAACAAAGAAGGTACACCTGCGCTCATATAGGATGGACGTTATGCATGAGCTTAAAGAACCTGACGATGATAAACGACTCCATTGCATAATGCTGTTGCTATTCTAGTCAATATGACAACTTCTTCACCAAAACGTAATGAGTTATTGTAATATTCAGAGAGCAACAAAGAAGGTACACCTGCGCTCATATGTGATGGACGTTATGCATGAGCTTAAAGAACCTGACCATGATAAACGACTCCATTGCACTATGCTGTTGCTATTCTAATCAATATGACAACTTCTTCACCAAAACGTAATGAGTTATTGTAATATTCAGAGAGCAACAAAGAAGGTACACCTGCGCTCATATAGGATGGACGTTATGCATGAGCTTAAAGAACCTGACGATGATAAACGACTCCATTGCATAATGCTGTTGCTATTCTAGTCAATATGACAACTTCTTCACCAAAACGTAATGAGTTATTGTAATATTCAGAGAGCAACAAAGAAGGTACACCTGCGCTCATATGTGATGGACGTTATGCATGAGCTTAAAGAACCTGACCATGATAAACGACTCCATTGCACTATGCTGTTGCTATTCTAATCAATATGACAACTTCTTCACCAAAACGTAATGAGTTATTGTAATATTCAGAGAGCAACAAAGAAGGTACACCTGCGCTCATATAGGATGGACGTTATGCATGAGCTTAAAGAACCTGACGATGATAAACGACTCCATTGCATAATGCTGTTGCTATTCTAGTCAATATGACAACTTCTTCACCAAACCGTAATGGCTTATTGTAATATTCAGAGAGCAACAAAGAAGGTACACCTGCGCTCATATGTGATGGACGTTATGCATGAGCTTAAAGAACCTGACCATGATAAACGACTCCATTGCACTATGCTGTTGCTATTCTAATCAATATGACAACTTCTTCACCAAAACGTAATGAGTTATTGTAATATTCAGAGAGCAACAAAGAAGGTACACCTGCGCTCATATGGGATGGACGTTATGCATGAGCTTAAAGAACCTGACGATGATAAACGACTCCATTGCACAATGCTGTTGCTATTCTAGTCAATATGACAACTTCTTCATCAAACCGTAATGAGTTATTGTAATATTCAGAGAGCAACAAAGAAGGTGCACCTGCGCTCATATGGGATGGACGTTATGCACGAGCTTAAAAGCTGACGATGATAAACGACTCCATTGCAC
Source organism: Aphrophora alni (assembly GCA_963513935.1). Classification (NCBI taxonomy): domain Eukaryota; kingdom Metazoa; phylum Arthropoda; class Insecta; order Hemiptera; family Aphrophoridae; genus Aphrophora; species Aphrophora alni. Next base: position 118,767,493 of record OY740766.1, on the reverse strand, counting down.
AATACTGTTGCTATTCTAGTCAATAAATACATATTTCCATATAATTAAATAGATATCAGTTTTAGTTTTCATTTTGAAGGAAATATTATAAAATTAACTTTTCAGAATAGTTAATTTTTAATATGGATACAAGGACAAAATTGTTATTAAAAAATTTGTCTCAGTTGTAACTAGAAAATAATTAATTAGGTTTCAGTTTTAATTTCGATTTTTTTCGAACAGTTTTCCTGTGGAAGATATCATACAAACAGATCATATAAATTCTATGGTCTCCAAGTTTAATAATAATTTATTGGCACTTTACGATATTCATGCACCAGTATGGAAAAAAAAACCTAAGACGTCCTTAGGTACGTTAAGGTACATATGTACTGTATAAAATATAGGCTACAGAGTATTAGCCAAAAACTTTATATTAGTTGTCAGGGCAATAAAGGCGGGAAAAAGCGGATACTCAGATCCAGAGTGACTCTACATGGATTTACTTATATGATAGCTCATTTTTTTTTTGCTAGAATGTCTAGATCAAAGTTGAAAACAGTTTATTGAGGGGCATTGGATAAAAAAAGTTGAGAAAGATTGTCGAATTTTTTCTCGGAAACGGTGTGCTTCTATAAAAAATTTCAAGATGTGAAAAAGTCTTACAATCGACAGAAGAATACATTGGAATTTTTAAAGACTCTTAATTTTTCTGCACAATTAATTTTCGGCACAATCCTACCCCCTCTGTAGCACCCTCTAGGATATAGAGTTTTTGACCTCGGAATTGAAATCAGCGAGTTCAAAACTTACAGGATATTATTTTCATAATTTATCGCTATTTTGACGTGATATTGGCTTTTTCTGCGGCGCCCTCTAGGATTTACATCTTTTTAACATCAGAATCGGAATCAGCGACCCAAAAAACATAAAATGGGACATATAAGTCCAAAAATGACATCAATTTATAAAGATATTCCCGTTTTTCAAGTTATATTCAATCATCCAGCTTTCTAATTGTTTCTAAGTCATTAATAAATAATTTATTAAGTTGCTCCTCAATAAACTGTTTTCAACTTTGATCTAATGAACAAAATGAGCTATCACATAAGTGTAGAGTCACTTTGGATCAGAATAGATCGCCTTTATTGCCCTGACTATAGGTATTTGTACAAACTCATTTAACTAAGACATTGAACTATACATGAAAGTTGTTTTTAAAGTATTTTTTGAATTTCTTTATAGGTGTAACTTAAGATACTGGAAATAATCTTATTTAATTAACACCTGAAGTTGTGTATTAAAATCTGTTAATGTTCTATGGGTAATTAGTGTCAAATTCATCTTTATCTGTAGGTTTATTTATGGTGTATACGTTTTTCCGATTCAGGAAAAACATTAATTGCCCACATAAAATTTGTAATCTTATTGATCATACAATTAACACAGGTATATGATTTCTTTAATAAAAACGTATAGTTTAGCTTCTTTGTTTTTCTATTTCTTATTGGACAATTTATAAAAGGCTACTAAAAGCCGTGAATACGTTTTTGCACAATACAAGAATTTGTATGCTGACCGAGCAAGTTTAAATTACACAATATAAATTTTAATTCTCTTAAAAAATAATCGTGGACAAGCTAACGACTATTCATTATAGCATCAACTATTCTCATTCGAGTTTGGGAAATTTTAAGGTTTACTTACCTGAAGAGTTCTTCATTTTGTGTTTTAAAAACTTAAGTTTTGATTTTAGTGAGCAATGTTTACGTAACAGGTTTTGTTTGCCTAAAGCTGCTTTCTGAATAGTTTTCCTCTAGTCTGAGACTAAAATCATCAGTTGATCGTTTAAATTAGATTTAGTGTGGAATAAAAATGTTTGTGAATACGACTTGTAAAGTTAGTTTAAATCATTTTATTTGAGATTAGTTGTGTTTATAAAACTTGTAAAATCGACTTTAAGAAATAACTGTACAGGTTAACTTTAACATGTATTCCATGGAAAAAAACTTTATAACTTCTATTTCCCTCAACAAAAGATAAAATAATATGGTTTAATTTTTGAAATAAACGATAGAGGGTAAAAATTGGACGCTGTACCATGTCTGACTACCTAAGACATCTAGAAGTCGATGTGATAATGTACATAAGATAATTTTACACATCCCTGTATATTTAAATAAGATACACCTAAATCTTACCTGACTTCGACTGTAGTTATTGCCAGTGGTGCGGTATCTCATCCTAGATTCTTGATGCCTCCGGACTAGAGTAAATATGTGTGCGTATATGAATATCAGTATAAGCAAACAAGCGAAGAACACCATAGAAAATTCAGTTCGAAATTTTGTCCTAAGCATGAACCTAAAACAGTATAATTTTTGATATTACTATAATGAATTTACGCACTGCTAATGGTATTAGTATGGATTTGATTAGTTATGAAAAAAGATTATTAAGCTGTAATAAAACGTATAATTTATTCTTCATACTTCGGCGAAAATCGGACAAAGAAAATAGAACATTTTGAGCAGAAAATTCGTCTAATATCAGCCGCCAGCCAATCTTAACGATTTGAGCGATTTTGCTGGTTTACAAATTCTTTTTAGATATTTTAAAAATAAATCTCTATAGGAAATATCTGTCAACTCGTTCGAAAATTGTTTTTGTTTTGTTTTTTCTTTATATTATTATCGGATTTCTTCAAAAATGTGTATGCAAATCTCCGATCTTTTAATCTTTTTAAAAACGAGAAGTTAGGTTTGGTATTCGTATTTCTTTCCAAGATTATAACATTTGTACACTTTGGCAGTAATTTCCTATGTACTTTAGATTTAATCATTTAAAACTGTGAAAACAAATTTTTGTTTTCCAAAACTACAAAATATTTCGAAATTCTGGCATATTTATTTAAATCAGATCTATAATTTTTTGAAATTTCATATATGTAAAAAAAATGTATTTATGAAAACTGAGATTTTGATTCATACAAAAAAGTTCTCATTGAATTTATATAGGCTAACTAAATTCTCTTGTTTCGTCTAATTTATTAGAGTAAATAATGTCGCGAATGAAATGTTAAAGTTAATTTTATGGTTATCATTTGTAATATATGCAATGCAAACGCTACTCACCCTATGATAAAGACACATACATTTCCTAACTTAAGAAACTTATTTTCAACATACCTCCACGGGCATCCTTCAGCGCTGAACCCTTCATCTTTCAGAGTAGAAAAATATATGATGAGAAACGTAGAGGGTATTAGCCACAACAGAAGCGCACAGTAGTGAATGTTACGTCTAGTCATGTAGGAGGGATAGTGTAAAGGTGAGAGTATACCTAAGTAGTGGTTGCCTGCCAGAGCTAAGAGATGCAGCATAGTGGTCATTATACCACCTAACCTCAAACTTTCAATGAACAGAGCAAAGCATCTCTTGGTATCAAAGTAATGAATATCAAGCCCTCTAGGGAGTAAACTGTTGATGACTAGACCAAAGGCGAACATGACTAGTGTAAAAGTATCAGCACCAGCGAGGCTTAAACTGATATGAAGTGTGGGCGAGATACGTCCACGGATCCAATAAACTGATGTAAGGATAACAAAATTGATCGCTATCGATACAGCACAGAGGAATATGAGAATAGATGGTATGTACAGGTACATTACTTGACTGTGAGGATTAGGTGTATTGTTAGGAGAGATCGTTATGTTAAGAGGTGAATCTGTGGTGATGTAAGGTGTTGTTGAATAGTTGGTGTTGATCAATAGGTAGGTCATGTTAGGATCTTCCCAGATGTAGGAGGACATGTGGTGATTGTGGCGGAGATGCGGTACTCTGATGGCTGCCATTATCTGAAACATACAATAATATTAGGTTCTTTTGATATGTCAGTTTTTCCTATTACCGTATACGAATTTTAAAAGGAGATAAGATCGATGAAATTTTTCAAAGAAAGAACATTGATTTTCATTGTATCCCCGTTTAATGCGAGGCTCGCGTATAGGTAGGTTGAACAAATTTAAAGGAAAGGAACATTTTCAGTCATTGGTGGTAAAAATATATTTGAATAACCTTCAACCCGCGGATTTTGTTGGAGAACTGCTTCATTGTAAAACATTCTTACGAGTATTTCACTGTTAAAAAAGGACGATTCCAAAGACGCTTAAAATATTTTGACTCCTTCCCATTTAAAAATGTTGATATCTCCAACTCAGGTATCCAAGAGAAATAAAAAGTATATACGAGTACATTATTAAAATTGAGCTTTGTATATTCACTTCTAAAGAATAAGGTATTTTTAAACACTCTGGTGAAAAAGATTAGAAAAACTTTCTTAAGGTATATTACTTACCTAATTCCTTTTGTAATAAATAGTACATATGAAATCCACAAAGAGAAAAAATCCATGGATATGTATAAGACCAGTGACGTTTCTTTTATGGTGAAAAAAGGGAAAAGAAAAACAATAACTGATAACTAGAATATTCATTGTTAAAAAAATTTGCACCTCGGAATTAATAATTTTGAGATACACAAATCCAACAAAAAATAAATGTTTTTAGAATCTAAGTAATATTATAAAATAGCTATACTATATATTATCTCACTCACTCATTCGATCACCACTATTAAATTTCTCCTATTTACCATACAGCTACAGTATAATGGTGAAATTTGGCATGATTATTCTTTACGGAGTGTTTATGAAAACTAAACTGTTTTTCAATTGTTCCGACCATCATTCCCCTAAGGAATTGACAAAGTAAAATTGTTTTCACAGATTACTCAATATCTTGAGGCTCTTTTTGAGTTATAGCCTTTATTGTTTCTTTCAAATGCCTTAAAACGAGATTTAAGATATTGACCCAAACAACAATTAAAATTAAAAAAAAATCTTTGTTCGGAACTGAGTTTGTTACTTTTCACAATTAATTAAACAGCTGGACGAACTTCGTAAAATATGTTAAATCCTTAATATCCCTTAGCTCTGATGAGATATCGTCTGTGTTGGTTTTGCTTACAAAAGTTAACATTAAGTTTTTTACAAGTTTCGAATATCTTATGTGGGGGGGGGGGAGATGAAAAGGGGTTAAATGTGTTTTCACAAAATTCTTAAATCTCATAGGACTGATGAGGTTTGAGTAGAGAAACTGAAAAAATTCATTACCTAAAAATTACCTTTCAACTTTTGGCCTAAGTAGTTTATAAAGGAGCGAAAATAATTAATGTTCGAGTTGTTGCACGTCTAAAAGAGTGGATTTTAATGAAATTTTCCAACAAAATATATGTTATAGATTATTGCCTCCTAAAGACATAATTATACATTTGACTCATAAGAGGTGAAATTGAGTAAAATGTGTTTTTACTAATTTCTTAATATCCTCGTAGGTCTGATAATGGTCCATTCATTTTTGCTTGCAAAAACTATCCTTATCTACAAATACTTAAAGGCAAGATTCAGTTTTTGCCCAAATTACCCCTAAATGGCGTATCTGATTATTCGAAATTTAACCCCTACAAGGTTGAAAGGAAAGAAAACGTGTGTTCATTAAATCTTCAGGGAGCATTATTGCTAAATGATTTAATAATTAATATAAACTAAATTTAATATTAAACATTTTTTAAGATTTCGCAGCCAAAATTATTATCTTTATATAAATCTAGTACGGGGCCTTCATTACACGTTACGTAAACTGTGTTGTACGTATGGACCTAATCTATCTGGTAGTTTTGGGGAAAATTGTTCAAAAGTAAGATGTAAACTTCGCATTTAATCACTGAGTACACTACTTAATGGAATTATGCGTAAAGTAAAATATTTATCAAAGCCTTGGTAAAGACGACTGCTTTAGAGGTAAAAAAGTTTCACAATAGACGCATCATTAAGCGGACAGTAATAAGGTGACACTTTAAGGTAGTGTGCTTTTAATGGTGCCACTCAGAAAGTAAAATATTTACTAAAGTTCAGATGAAAGGATGACTTTGTAATAAACACGTGCGGAAGGTAACAATATTTTCCTTTTAAAGAAGAAGCTACATCAGCTTCCTGTTAATGTGTATTAAGGTGTCAATTAAATAGAGGTGTCGTCCAGTAACAATATAGGGCGATCATTGGATGTTTGATAAATAAATTAATCGGGTCACTTCAAAGATGTTAAGGTATCCTTTACTAAACAAGAACCTGTGAAATGTGGATATTTACATAATTGATGGAGCTAAGCGAAGTAATGTTGTAATTCAACCGTTTGACATTCATTTAGTATGTTTGTTTATTACGCAAAGACGACCAAACGTGTTTACCAATTGCTTCGAAATTTGGGAATAGGTTTTTTACACTTTGACTGACGGATGTACAAGTTTTTTTAAGTGTTATTTTCGTTTTAAATAGGTATCCATTAAAAAGAGTTAATGCATGTTTCCAAGGCACGGAGCAACTAAGAAAAAGCGCGCCCTACAAAGTAACAATTATAATGGTATAATAGAGCCATAACAAGTATTGTAAAAACAACTTCAAAATGATAAATTAAATTTGAACAGTTTTTAAATTTCACCAATGGGAGTTTTTATTTTACGAAAAATCTCTAATATTTGAATTAAACATTTTAGAGTTTTATAGGGTTACAAATATAAAATATAATATTATTGACATAATAGCTACATTGTTTTTGGTACTCTGAAATTTTCACTAAAACTTAATCTAACTCTTATATAACTTGTATGTATGCATCAATGGGAGTAAGAGTAAAATCTTTGCATCTATTCCTCTTCAATAAATTGAGCCACCTGCCACCGAGGGCATGCACTGGTACGGGTAAAGTATCGTTTTCCCGTTAAGGCAGATCAGCATTTCACGGTTTTTATGTATATAGGTAGAGTATAATATATACTGCCATTACATGGTTATCTCTCCCTATACGTGATGGTGTCCCTGTTTACAGTAGCTGGATATTTACTGTTACTTCTTGGTCTATGCATATTGTGCGTTATATTAAGACAGACAATGCACGTGATCTACCTTTTTATTTGAGTTATTTTTGTTATTTTATTCTTAAAATAGTGAAATTATTAATGAAATATTGACCCAGATACTTAATGTAGAAAGTATAAGCGTTTATGAGGAAAAAATGATGAGCCCTAACCCTCACTTAGCGTCATTTTTGTTATGTACTTTCTCCCGTCAACTTTTTCCAATATTTATTAAACATTTTAGTTTAGTTAAGGACGCTAAAAACAAGATGGCAATCTGTAATCTTGCCATTTTCTTATCGAAATGTAATATAAAATAATGTAATAAGTGCGACTTTATTCATAAATATCCATACTTATTATATTAATAAACGATAAGTCTGTCCGTTTGATTTTCAACTCGAAAACTGTATAGGCTAGGAACTTGAAATTTTGCACAATCATAGACCTTAGTGAGAAACTGCTAAAACCGAAGTTTCAAGTATATAAGTCAAGTTGTTCCTGAGATATAGGTTCCTGAAGTTTCAGAAATCTCCATATTGAAACTATTTCGATATATAAAAAGTAAACAAACAATTTTAAATAAAAAACAAATGTATCAGCAGTTGGAAATTAAAAAAATTTAAGTGTGTTTAAACTCAGCCATTTTAGATGATATTTTATCCTTACACTGAAAATGTTAGCAAGTTTTACTTAATTTTACGTTATATTTATTTTTTGTTTTGTGCAAGATCTTATTTTACGTGGTTGTCTTGAGATTGTTTACATATTGTTTGATGCCTTTACATCCCAGTCTTACAGTAATAGGTTATGCCCCGTCGAAAACTTTCTGCTCGAGAACCTGATGATCGCAACAGATTGAATACACGTGAACGCATGAGGCAACTGCGTCAAAGTCAAGATTACAGAAATAATGAACAGGAACGAAATACCTCAGCACATCAGGAGGCGAGACGAGATTTGGAATATCGCCAACATGAACAAGAAATAGACACGGTAGCACATCGAAGAAAACGTTCATAACCAACCACAGATTTTAAAATTGCGTTAGACTTTAATGGCCAAATTGAACCTAATTATTTAAGAAAAATGGAAGAAGAATGCTCTGAAAACTTTCTCCCTCAGACTCATCTATCCCAATAAGTTTCTCACGTACTCAGTTTCCACTGATTTTGGCTTTTTCCTTGACCATCAACAAATCACAAGGTCAATCTTTGTCACGCATCGCACTATTTTTGCCACCCCCTGTCTTCTACCATGGTCAGCTTTATGTAGCTCTCAGTCGATGTCGTTCGTTTTCAGCAGTTAAAATCTTTGTTCATTCAATTGAAGGACAGTCAGTTACAGCTGATGGTGAAATAATCACACGGAACGTCGGTTTTAGAGAAATATTATGAGTATTGATAAATACATTTATAAATATGAACCTATATGTATAAATAAACGGTTGAACTGTTATATATTTTCTTAATTAGTTTGAACTACTGAACAAAGTTAAATGAGTTTTAGACTCATTGTAATCGATCACGTGAAATGACAGATGATCAAATTTGAAATTTTTTATATATCAATTTCGCCTTAAGATTAATGAACTTTTTTATATTTTTTACCCGTGGTAACACGGGTACGCGGGTCGCTTGTAATAATAATAAAATCATTTTTAATTGTTATTATTACTCAGTTTATTAAGGCGTTCAATAAATATGTGAACGGCGTAATATATCTGGTTCCAGTACAGATAGAAATATGGAACAAGCGGAATTTTGTAGAAATTGAAATTCTCTATCAAAGGCCGGTGATGTATATAGGATGTTCAGGAACCCACATATATTTTTCTAAATAGAGCAAAAATAAGTTAATTGTTGATGAGATATTTTACTTTGGTCACATTTTCGTACTTACTGTATTTAGTCATCCAAAATGGTGTTCACCTTGCACATGTAATATTTTTTAGATACAAAAATGATGTCGTGATCGAATTTCATATACCAATAAAATTGGTTATGAATCATAGTTAAAACTTACCAACTCTTATCATAGTACAAATAATCAGTACTAAAAGTTTCGACATGCTACCTATCAGTCAGCTGCATGCGGATGATTTAAATATAAAGTTGATTTAAAGTTTGTTTCTGTTTCTGACAATCTCTCAGTAACTTGTGGAATATCAATTCAGCTTATGTTCAAGTAAAACCACTTGGATGAAGTGTGTGGCTAGACACTAACTGTGGCAAAGTTCAATGTTTATTTATTGTTTTCTTGTCTGTTAGAAGGAATAGTTATTTGGTACAAACTTGTGAACTGAAACAAATTTAATCAGCTTTGTTAGATTATATTTTGTTGGTGAAATTTTGTTCACATGGTGTTTTATGCATGCCATTGTGTTATTTTAAAGGTAATGTCTCACAAATTTAATAATACCTAAAATAAACTTCTGAAATTAAAATTGGTAAATTAATTTTGAATTACACTTAATATTCAATCACTTACATTTTTATTATTTTCATAATACTTTATATGTATAGTTGATATTTGTAGTCGATGGATTATCTGTTTGTGAGAGAGGAGTGAAGGTCATATCTCAAACACAATGGACTTTTTTATTGAAACCTCTAGGAAAACCAGAAAGTTGGAGAAAGAGAGGTCTTGTCCCTGAGAAAACTAGAACAGAGACCTCAATTTTCTGTATACTTAGCCTAACATATCTGAGTCTTCAAGAGGAGTTTGGTGGAACGGCTTCCAACCGCACCCTTAATAGAAATCTGGTTTCTCGGCCCATACCCTACTCTTAAGACCTTTCGTCGAAGATGCCCTTTGGGGCTAAGAAAAGGCCTTTGTCGTTCGAGACCTGCAAAATAGGTTACACATATTATCTGGTGAGCATTAATAGACTCTCCAATTTATTGTATTGAGTATCGGTTTTTGCGTAGCTCTAAAATCTGAGAACATTTTAATTGATATATAAATCATCACGTTCCAAGGATCAACATTGAGACCCATTTTGATTTTAATCTATAATAATAACTAGAGTTAGGGGAGTTTGACCTGTTTGCGAATAAGTTTTAAAATTAATAATTGGGACGACTTTACTACTTGACCAATTCTAGTTGTCTTTGGCTAACACTAATTTTAAGGGAATATTTACTCTATTTTATTCGGTACTGCTATACTTTCCGAAAGCTTGGGAAGACATAAAACAAAAATCCGCTTCCCAAGATGTGTTTTTATAAAATGGTTTGAATGAATTTACTAACAGTGAATTTTTTTAATCAAATATATTATAGTTAAGGACTGATCTCTTTTTGTATTTAAACAAAAATATTAAGTTATATTGGATAGGAAATTATTCAAACGAACAATATACTGATCAAGTTAAAAGTGTAGGATAAATATTTAGGGGTAATGTTTGATAGAGATTAAATTGGACAGCACATGTTCATTATAATACAAGTACGTTAAGGTTAGAAAAACTAATATTTGTTTTTAGAATATACCTCTACTAGGAGTAAGTTTGGTATTCTATAAATCCATTACAGTACCTTTAGATATCATTCAGAAGTCTGGCATAAAAGTTGCTATAAGAAAATCGAAAAGATTTTAATTAAACAATGTAATGAATTTTGCGTTTTAAATTATTAAACGCGCCTGAAGTGGCTCTTTATTAAAACTCTCATGTATTGTGTATAAAAATAAAATAATTTTTTAAAAATAAATTTGAATCACTAGTATTTTTCGCATCCTTCTCAATCAGTTGTAATGATAATAGAAAAGTTGCACAAAACCTTTATATTTACTAACTCTTATTATGTATCATAAATCCTTTTTTCGATATAAACTAAATACTCTCTAATTTTTAAGATATACACATGTAAAATGCTTATTTTTAATTGGTTGTGGAAGACAGGAAGGGATATTGTTAGCGCCCAGTTTAGATATGTGGTGAAGTGGAAACTGTTTCTCCGTACTCACTTGTCATCTATTGTTATATAATTTTGTGTGCATGTGGTTCTTGTATGGCTTCTTATTATTTTTTTAGTTTGATGTTTATCTCTGCTGGTTGTTCAATGCCATTTCTTAGTTTGTTCTTCAAATGTTTTTATTTATTGTGATTATATTCGCTTTGGTCAGTGCTACCATATAACTTTTGTATATTGTTGTACATTAATCTTGTTCACGCACATGCACTTATGTGTAAATGCCTATGTAAGCACGTAGTCCATAATTGTGTTTTGATTCTTTAATTTTTAAATTATTTCTAGTAATAATTAAATAAGAATCGAATCGAATCATATTAACCTACTCAATGGAGTAGCCGTAGGATATTATTAGTTTTTTTAAAAAAAATATTAATTTAAAATTCTAATAATTAATTCAAAATAATTTGATTTAATAGGCTATGGATACACAAATATTAATATTTCTTCTATTGTAGAAAATATACTCTTCATACATCGATGACCAATGACAAGAACAGCCGTGACTGAATCACCTGACTGAACGAAATTTGGTATTTCCAAAGACAAAAATAACCTAAATTACTAATTATTCATTGTATACATTAGATAAATAAATACGATGCCCTAAGCATTTACAACAGCATATCAAGTGGAGATTTTATTATTATTTTTCACTTCACCACTGGAACGAGTGGATACCTAATTTATTTATTTTTGATAAAAACGATATTACACATAGGTTGTAATTTAGGTTTTTCTTTAACAACCCATTAGTCAGCTTTTACTCATAATTCATGTACAACTGAACCAACGACTGAATAGAAACCCGAGTAAATTTGTTCAACAATTAAAACATCAAATCTAAATTGACACTAATTTTAGCGCAAACTCAAAAGATTAGACTTTGAGGTACACAAATATACATTGAAAAGAAAAAGAAAACCGTACGAATATAGTTTTTCCACTAACGTGTCAAATACTATAAAAGTACGGCTATACAACTATTGATGCATAATATAAGGTTTTAGAACACCACCGATTTTATTTGTATTATTTCATAGAATAGTCTGAAACGAAAAAGGTAAAAGAGATGAAGTATGCAACACAAAAATGGAAACTTTATGTGCTAATGTGCTATGAATTATTACGAAGGTTTAGTTAAGGGTGATTACTACCGGAACAAAACTAACCTATGGAACCATCTGAAATCTGAAATCTTATATTATTTTACAGAAATGTATAAATAAACTGATGTAAGCCGAAAATTAACTGATAATCATCCAAAATATTATTTGTAGAAAATAAAATTGTAAAAAGTTCTTTATTTATTATCACTTGTATTGATTTCTATGAATTGGAGTTTTATTCAAAATTTCGTTGCATACATGTGTCTAAAATTAATTATAAGACAAGTTATTAAGTGCAAGTACGAAATTTTCTAGGTAGCCTACTGCAACATGGAGCGTCACACCATTCTGCTGTTTTGTCGTTGTGGTAGTATACACCCTTAAAAGTGAATTCCCACATTTTATTTCCTTCGACATTCAAAATAAGGAACTGAGTTATGTCAGATTGAGAATTTATGTTAAGGGATAAACTAAGAAGAATTTAAAGTTTACTACTCCGTGAAGGGAGTGAATACGATGTTCTCAACGTCGTAATGACTTTTTTGGTTTTATTAAATGCGATATTTGCATAGAAAAATATTCTCTCTATTCAAAGTCTGTAGACCACGTTTAAGATATATATATATATATATAAATAACTTTTCGTTTAAGACTTATATCAGACTAAATCTATAAAACATTGGAGGACGAGCTAAAACGACTGAACCGATTGTATGCCTTTTTTATTATCTTGTCGGTTTCAAAACCTCATATTAAAATTATTGTTCTTTAAAAAAATAATAAAGTACGAAATTTGTCAATATATCCCATTTCTACTGTTTTTCCTACGATAAGGTCAAATTTTACAAAAAACTCAGAAAAGACAAAAAGGAGTTTTGTAATTTCGATAAAACTCATACATCATCTGTATAAGTTATTAAAAATATTTGACACTAAATTTTTCAATATTTTAATAATTTCTAGAAAACTTATCCGCACTCATGAATTATATTTTCTTAGGGACTGGCATGTAACAACATCAGAAGCCTCCCTCTTCTCTTAGATCATAATACTTCCCGTTTCAATTAGGAAGATCGCCTAACTCCTACTCGCACCAACAGTCCGCTGTTATTGGGTTCATGATAGGTGGGTATCTAGACCGGGTGGCCTCATCGCTGGAGGTGGCCATCATGGACTTCTATCGAGAAGACTGCAACCTGCGATTGGGTACTGGTTGACCGAACATATCTGGAGTAGTTTCTAACATCTTGGATGCAGAAGGAAAACACAAATGCTGCTTTCTAACGCTTCAAGCAAAGCGGTAACTGTAGAGAGTATCACTCATCTCAAACATCATACAGCAAATCTTTGAAAAAACCCAAATTGGATTCTTGGAAGGCTGTCATAAATTAAATGTGCAGCCTCAAGGAAACGGCTAGACTACGACAAGTCATGACCTCAAAACCACAAAATCCTATTGGTGCACTACAGAAGCCAACATGAGAGTATACCAATACGACAGGAGATACTTTCAAGATATTACATTCCCGACCGCACACGTAGCAACAGTGCATTAAGCAACATTTTTGGTCACGCAAGGGACAGGCAGTTTAGGGTTTAGGGTTTAGGGCATGTCACGCAAGGGTGTCATGGGCAGATTAGAGAAAATCTAGAAGCATAGTCACATTATCTAAAGCGAAGTGGGCAATACTGAAATTTAGCAGAGCAATATTTATTCCAAAACGTCGTCGAACATGAAAAAGCATACCGACCAACAGCCGGTTCTTATTTCTTTTGAAAACAGTAGAAAGACTGGCGGTAAGGTATGTAAAAAAAAGTACTCTTCGAGGAACCGAATTCAATTTGATTATCAACTGAGAAGATCCTGCAAAACTGCTTTGTACCAACTTGTTGAAAAAAGAAAAGAAATATCCGTATTCGCCTTGGATATAAATGGTGCATTTGACATACGTCATATGAAAAAAATGATCCCCAATATGCGGGAGTGTGGAGTGAGGCCCAGTGTCGCAGGAGGTTGGACTCCATGTTTCACGGCAGACGCATCCAATCCACCTTACTGGATGAATAGCTTGAAATGAATAGCTTGAAGTCCTGGCTACAGTGAGGAGTACTATCAACTCTCCTGTGGAGCTTGGTGATGATTCAAATGATAATTGCAATTTTGGTATTGGCAAATATGATGGACACTGTGTCGGACTACATGAACGATACATGATGAACTACTTGATGATTGAGGTGTGTTAAAATCTTGTCTGTGAAGGAAGTCCTCAAGGTCAATACAAGCAAAACTGCCATTGTTCTCTTCAGTAAGAATAGGAGTTTAAATGCTTTAGGTAGACTTACCCTGAGAAATGTTAGACTGAAAACCTCCTCGTCGGTCAGATATCTTGGAGTAATCCTGGATCAAAGGGTGATCTGGAATAGACATTTAGAAAACGTGATTCATAAAGCGAAATGGGCGGTCTTGACGCCGAGAAGCTTTATTGGTACCAATTGGGGACTTAAGCCACACTAGCCTTATGACTTATGAAATGGTCACCAGACACCAAATTACATACGGTGCAGTAATTTGATGGATTAAATCCTGACAAACTGCAGCAGGCAAGACTTCATTCCTATGTATTTCTGAAGCCTTTAGGAGCTGCCTTACAGCAGCACTGGAGGTACTCCTTTGACTACTGTCCCTATATGTATTTAATATCGGAGGCAAAAAGTCATCATAAAGACTAATAAGTGCTGAAGAATGGAGAGAAGGCCTATCTGGAGTGGGCACTCAACCTAGCAAACACTGTACTGCGAATGTTAAATTCCTGTTTAATATTTGCTTAAGTGGATTAGTGTATCATAGAGATAGTGCAATGATTTTGATATTTATTTTGATCGATTTTTTTTATGATCTTAAATCAAGAAAATTATAAATATAAAAGGTGAATCAAAATATTGCTGTATTGATATCAAATAACTCATTCATTAAATACTTCAGCTTCTAGTTATTAATATGGGTGGTGACATGAAATTAAACTACACGAAGTAAATCCATCTTATTTAGGTTCTCGCTTGCATCTGTTTTGTGTCATGGCGGGTAATTAAATGTGGTTTTTATTCAGGGCACGATCTATCTTCAACAATGTGTGAGGATTAGCAATGCGTGGGATTGAATGGCCGTTCGGATGAATATACATTGTGGATAATTTGGTGGAATTTTGTGCCGAATCTGTTTGTAAACTAAATTTAATAGTAGGAGGGATTTACTAAATAAAACGCGAGTGCAGATATATTTCTAGTTATAATTTTCCGTAACTAGGCTACAAAAAATGACACACTCATTTATAAATGGTTTAATAAATTAATAATTTTGGAAATAGTTTGTGGATATAATTAGTTAGAAGTATGTTGTCTCAAGCTTGTGGAATTAATTACAATTTTTATAAATATTAAAGTCTTCATCATGAAACTTTTCTCATTAAACGTTGGCATTGTTTTTGGCTTATTTACTTAATTAATTTCCTAAATGTTAGTTTCAATTCAAAATTTTAAATTTACGGTTACACCTACAAATATTTTCGTCCCTTCATTTTAAACATCTTAATACCATGTATTCAAAAATATTCATTTTAAAATACTTGAGGTGAAAATTGAATCATTATATCATATCAGTGATTACCGTAATGATCATTATAAAAACCTCTAGAAAAATATTAATTGCCATGTGAATTTTCTGATCAGTTGTTTTACTCGTACATTTGTTATTAACGTATTTTGAGGCTATTTCACAGATTTTCAAAATGAATGTATAGAACTTTGTAGGTGTAAGTGGTTTTACGAACTTTAGGTTTTCTCAAAATCGGTTCTTAACAATTTTAATGAAATTTGGCTTAAAAGTAATCTCTAAGAAATTGAACAAAACGTAATAGTTGCCATCTTCCCCAAAATTTTGGTTTAAGAGTTAGTTGTTGGTCATTCATGAAAAATCATCCTAAATGCTGAAATTGTCAAATCCTTTAGAAGAAGCCAATTTGAATAAAAGAGATGATAACAGACAGAGAAAAAAATGGGATCAAAACCAAATTCAGGTTTTGTTTCATAACGAAGTTATCGGAGACATTAAAAAAAATCAATATTTGTATATTTAGTTTGATTTGTACAAAAATTATAGATTTTTTTTCATCTCCGAGTTTAATAAACTCTGAGATTGATTTCGGGTTGACTATTCTTTCGACAGTTAGTTTCTCATAAAAAGGAAGTAAATTTGATTAAGACGGTCATTTGGAACGTTGTTTCAGTAGTGTTTTCTTATTTGATGGTAGATTTTACATCAGTCGGTAATAGTTCATTTTGTGCAGTGATCTTCTGCTTATTTACGTTGTAAATTGAGTCTGGGTCGCACCCAATATTGAGTGAATGGGTTAAAATAAAAACCTAAAATTTGGTACACTTTTGATGGAGCACATTAGCTTTTACTTGTTGAACTTATGAATTTTTAGCGGACATCTAGAAACAAACATTAAGATTCTTCAGAGGTGGTTAAAAGTTAAAACATTAAAAACATGGAAACCCACTATAAGTAATACAATATATTGTCCATATATTTTATTTAAATTATACTTAAGTGTGTTATACAATGCAGTCAATGCCCAATATCTTGAGAATCAAAAGAGATATTTATAAATGAGAGCATCAATTTTTACGATAAATAATCCGTGAAAACAATGTGACAAATGATCCCCTTGCTATACAAAATTTTAAAGTTAGTTTCAAGATAATCGTGAAAAATTTTAAATTGCAAAAAGTGTAAAAGCTCTTCTACGTATATCCAATTAAAAGTTGTTATTTTTCACTAGTCTCTAACTATATGGTGCTTTCGAGATTTAATTAATACCATGATCAACATTGACAAACGAAACGGAATGTATCATGTCACAAATATCGGCTTGAGCCTTCCCCCCTCCTTCAATTTGGTGCTATAATAAACATATGACACTCAAATTTGTAATGTTGAATATTCATTATGAAGAACATTTTCAAAGTTATTAGATTAGATTTCTTAAAAGTGACTTTGACAGACAGTGAGACGTAGTTGTTTTGTTACCTGAACAGAAACTGACGTCATTGTTTGAACTTTACCGTGAAACTTTTACGTACCGAATCCGATGTATTTCAACCCAAAAACCAATTAAAAATGATTTGGTGCACATCGGAAATAAAATTATGAGAAACATAGTTAGTAAATAAAAGAAGCTAGAGGCGGGATGTTGTGGTCTGAGAATTACAGTAGGGGTAATTTTGAATTGTCATGGAGTTGCTGTGTGCGGAAACTGAATTTTGGATATTCTAAACAATAAAACAAACTTAGTTCTACTAGTTTAGGCGTTAGTTGTACCAAAGATATTATTTAATGTATATTCATAACCTAGTTATAGAATTGATTCTTTAGATAGTTCAAACTAATTTTAGGTTTACATTTATAAATTAGTTATTATTTAACATTATTGAGATGATATATTGAATACGGATTGGATTTTAATTAAACATTGTAGCTTATGTATTTGACATATTTATAGATATCAATTCAATTGCCTTTTTGGTATGGCTACTAATCTAACAGTTTGACGTAAAAGAATTACTGCAGTTGTTAGGCTTCTTACACCCATCATCAGATCTATAAACACAAGTAACGCAGGCAAGATAGACAAAACACTACTTATTCCGCGTAGAGATTGTTAAATTTTTTTAAAGTTGAAAATCATAGGAAACCACAAAAGATACGTATTTGGAAAATACTTATTAATTTTTAAAAAATGTATTGTTTATCTATTTGTATTTTAAAAGTTAGAATCTAATTCGAGTGCTGTTTGTGCTTTAAGGGTTTTATTCCACTACCTCTAGTTTTAGATTTAGATTGCGACATAAATTATAGTAATAAAATAAACAGACAAAGTCTGGTAGAAATGATCGTACCAATATGCATATTTATGAGATATTCCTTGTACCTATTATAGAGGGCACATTTTCTATTTGATTTTCTTCTATTGTATTAAGTATAAATCTTATTACTTCATTAAAAAAAGAATAAACAAAGAAGAGGGGAAAATCAATTAGTAGTTTTCAAAATTGCCATAAATTAAAAACCGAACTTTATAATTGCTTCCCTATAGATCCTATAAGAGGTTACATTCAAATCTCTATCCAGTGATATCAAGATTTGTTTTCTACGATAAAAAAAGTAAAAGGTTATTGCTAAAAACGCAATTTTGCACATCTTAACGTCAATAGTTGAAAAAACTGTAATTAATTAAAAAAAGGTGTAATTTGAGTTTATATTTAAATTTGACAAGATGGCTGTAGGGGTAAAATTCGTTCGTGCATGTGTATTGTTTTTCCTATAACGTTGGCTAGCTGTTGTGTGTCGAGTGTTCTTTTAAATTTGTTGGTAACTTTATTTGACAGGCGGTAATTTCGGCTACATTTGCCTTTCCTGAATCATGCATGAATGTGTAAATAAAGGCCAGCAGTCTCTCGTAAACACTTGTAAAATGGTCTCTGCAGTGGTGACGGTAAGATATTTATGTTAATAAATAAAAACTGCACCCTCCTCCCTCCATGGGGTAGCATACTTTATTTTATTCGTAAATTTAGTGTTGAACGTAAACTCTCAATCTTATAACCGTACTTAAATAATCTTGCCACACAGCTACATAACCAATTTAAATGCAGAATCACAATTTGAACATTTAAAAATAATTTAGGGCATTTTAAGTTGAATCTCGTATCTATTATTTAACAAACTATTTTAAATGTCCGTCGTTCTGAAACTGTTTTCAAACGATTTTTCGGTTGACTAAAATAATACTTTAAAAAAGTGTGTACCAATATATGTGCGGCCACTGGGTTTTAATTAATTTTGATTTTAAATTGTAAGTTATTGAATGATATATATATATTTTTAAATATACACATTTTACTTATTAAAAGTTATACTTTCATATTAAAGATATATTGGTTAAATGACCAATACGAAAACATTTTCATAATGGTGGCTGTTTTAAATGGTTTGTTAACTTTAAACACGAAATTCAACTGAAGATTCTCATTAATATTTCAACGGACTATATTTTAACATAACACAATTATTTTGATTTATAGATAAAATAAGTAAATTAGAAACTTTTTTGAAAATTCAGGACATTTAAAATAAATAATGCCCAAGGTATCTTTACAATGTTGGCTCTAAATTAGCAGCAAGAGGCACTAGTCGCGAAGTTGGTCTATGGACTAAAGTATTGATGATTAGTTTATTTATATTCCAGTATCGATTATGAAGCTTTGACTCAGCCCATGCATTTACTATCGTTGAAGTTGGAGGGGAGGCAACCACCTCAAATTAGAGGCTTCTAAGAAGCTTTGCAGCCTAAGAGGACTAGTCTTTTTAGGCTAGAATTTTTAGAAAAGCACGTTCTGATGGTTTTGACTTCCTTAGAGCACCGGCTCTCCAGAGTTTTTGACTTCCTTAGGACATCAGCTATCCGCCTGTCTTGACTGTCGTACAACAGCAGTTCTTAGTCGGTCTTTATACAGACTCGACGAAAATACTCAGGTCAAAATGTTTACGATCATGAGCTCTCGAGTTATTACAAAACAAAGTGAACAGATGAATATTTAGACCAACAATAATTGTTGTCCTGGATGTTCTATGAAAAAAGAGTGACGATGAGCCATAACAGTATTTCCGAAAATTAATTTAAAAAAATTAATTGCTATTTAGTTAAAATTATATTATGTTGCCGTAATTAAATCTCGGACGTTATATACATTTTTTATTACATTCATATTGCCCAAAGTGCTTCTATGAATTCTGAAATTGAATTTCCTGGTTCGTTACATTAGCTGGCTAATGATAAATTCCTCTGCACGGAAAGTATTATGTTTTTAATATATAGGGAAGTGTCACCTACTATTATAATAAAGTTATTATGTATGGTAGTAGTATTTCATTATAATATTATGCGGTTATATGAGCGGAAGGATTTTATTCAATGAATTGTGATTGTAATCGAACTCTATAACGTCACACTTCTGATATATTGTACACAATTACAAAGAAATAGTCCGTTGGTTACGTTCGTTCTCGCCAAATTGATATATCAGCGGATTTGAATATCGCAACCATGACACGCCAGACGAAAATTTCGGACAGTGGTACGTTTTGAATTATCTTACCAATACAAAAATAAGCAAAGTATTGTGATAGTGCGAAAAATTCGATATACTTTATGTGATGATAGTTCTCCACGTTTTGAGGCCTATATCATATTTATACCGTCATCTTAAAACTTGTTGCATGATTGGCTCAAGATTGTAATGTAGGGGAAGAGTTTCAGGGAGTGATTAGATTTTTGTAAAAAATTGCTTTAAGGGTTAAATTAGAATAGAACATAAAAAAGAAAAAGAAAAATTACAAGACTCATCAATTTTTTATGAAACTGATATTTTAATGTACTAAGAAACTTTCTGTTCGAATTTATCGACAATAATGTGTGTACGTGGTTACCGAACGGAGTTTTTCCGATACTCTCTGAGCTCATTTTCCAGTGATAACAAAGAAAAAAAGTTCATAAAACATATGTCCCAAAACGCTTCATTTTCAGGCTATCCGCCATTTTTTTTTTTTTTTTTTTTTTTTTTTTTTTTTTTTTTTTTTTTTATAAAAGACGTTATTTGAGTTTAGATTTTGTATTAGCTTTTTTAATGTAACGGTTTACATGTGCACCAAAAAAAAAACAAAGACTTTATTTGAAATATAACAAATTTGCAGCAGTTTAAATTTTTTAACGTGGCATACCTTAATAACCGGTATCTTTATATATATATATATATATATATATATATATAAAGACTAAATGTTTTCTAATTTTTCTGAAGCTCGAAAGATAGCAGAGTTACCGACAATAAACTGAAATTTAAATTTCTTGGCAATGTCTACAACACGAAAAAGTAAATAAATAAAGTTGATAAATAATTATTAATCACTTCAATAACTGTTAAATAAAGTTTAAAATAATTACGAAATACATTTTAAGTAAAATAGCAGTATTTATTTTTAAAATGTATATTTTATAGGTTAGCAATACATAGGGTGATCAACAATTACGCTTTTTTAATAGCTCATTATTTGAATCATTTTGTTAGGTTAGCTAGAAAAGTTTATCCGTTGTGTATGTTGGTGTTGTTGCTGTTAGTGGTGAATGTATTCTGTTAATTTAATTGCGATTGGTGAGTAATTGTAGAAATCAACTTGTGGATACTTCAATAACCAAATGAATTAAAACACAATTTTCCACAAAAATCACTTTATTTGTATAACACAAATACAAGACGACGTTTTAATGACTAAGTCATCATCCTCAGTTGTTACATGCACACAAACCCTACGGACAGTGGACTGTGGCTGTCACATATTTACGAACGAAGAATAAGCTGATATGATTTTACGTTGGGCGTGTGAAATTGTAATTATAGCAGTTACTGTAGATTATTAAAAACGTTACCTCACCCTTGGATTTCAGACTATAATAGTTCCAAAATATCAGGAACATTCCCAGCAAGACATTCTAAAAACTTAATGAAACTGGTTCTCTTCGCAGTATTCATACCAGATACGAATGTTTGGTAAACACCAAGCTGATATTGATGAAATTATAATTGGTGATGTTTAAAGTAGTCCAGGTATCTGTACTCGACGTCTTTCAAGAACAAGTTTCACATTCTATGGTGTGGAGAACATCTAATCAAAACAAGTTTTATCATCACCACAAACCGCCAATTCAGTATCTACATCTAGGAGACGGTCTACTACGTCTTTTGATGTTCTGCAATTGGTTGAATAAAATCCTCACCTTTATAAGAACATTTCACTAGGGATTGTATCAACAACATACGTAACGAACATTTTGAAGTTTTAATGTTTATGTTAATCTTTATAATTTTAATAGTGAAAGTTTGGTGCTGAGTTCTTATGTGCTATGTAATGTAATTAAATTATCAAGCAACTGACTACAAAAAAGTAAGTTTTATTCAATTATTAAAATAAGTGGGTCGTTTTAGACATAAATAACTACATAATGAAAAAAATGTTTGTTTTATCAATAATATTAATCATAAGTTCGACTTTTAATTATGTTTAAAAATTTTGTAAAAAAGATTCGTGTATGTATCCTACACCTTCTTAAAATAAATTAATAATATATATTTTTTAAATTGGTCTAGTTCGAATATGATATATGATCTTACGTATGCAATTGGAAAATCACGCGTTATTCTCATCAACTATCTTTACTAATTGTCATGCATTTCATTGTAGTTATTTACTATCCCTTTATCTCTATCTAGTTATCCCTTTCTGATTTTATTAGAAATTTAAGGCAAAATTTGTTTTGCTGATTTATGTGGGTTTTGATTAGTTTTGTATCATTCTTAAGGTGGGAATTTCCATATTGCTTCTCTAACCACGTTGTTCATTCTTTATCTCCATACATTTCTTCTTATTTCCAATTATTACAAATATGTAATATAATAGGAATAAACTTTGTTAGTATTATATTATATTCTTTACCTTTCCCTTCTTTAACCACACTTGTTCTTTATTACATCTAGTTTCGCATGTAATCATCATCAGGTCCCAATGTATAATTGGACTTACATTGTTAGCAGTATATATAAATAGTTTTTTGGTTTATATTGTTGAAATTCGCTATTCGCATGACTATTAACACTTTGTACAAATATTTATTTTTTCCATTTTGTCATTTCTGCTCTGAAAGGTAGCATTATCAGTGATATTTTAACTATACATCTGTTTTACTGTGTATGTCAAATATTATGTTTGAAATTTAAGTAAAGGAAAATACAAGAGAAGGAATTTCAACTACTATACAGTTTTACATTTCTGGGCACAAAAAGTATAAAGTAAAATATGAATGTTTCACGAAGATTATGCGAAAAGACAATGGAGTTTATCTTCGTTACATGACATGGAACTTTTTAATTAATTTTTCTTAAAAAAAAAGATTTGTTCAGAATACGTCCTAACTTAGTAAGTTTACTTCTTTGTGTTAAAAATAATCAGTAAAGAAAGGAAAATGTTACAGCTGTTACTTATCACAGAAACAAGAGAGGCGGAATACAGAACTGCTAAATAAAACATCTAGTTTCGCTCTCAACTCCGTGGAGTAGTTAACTTTATCTGCTTCCTACATTATTTCTTATCTTTATTCTCATCATCCAAGTGTGTGTATATAATCTCGTGAACTTAATGTTTGGCGCTTATATTATTGCAGTAATAATTCCAAACTCGCAATTTAAATTTACATGCTGCGCGAAATAAGTAAAATGTGAACAAAACTTTACCTCTCACACAAAAACAACGATCACTTTGTTTATTTATACTTAAACTAATTATTTACGAGCTAATTTTTTCTACTACTTACACTGATTTCGAATGTCTTTGATGTCGTTAGAATAGCTTTATCTAAATTTTAACACGCAGAAGCTGCGGTCCCCATTGTAGCAACCTTATCACCATCATCTAAACAGAGAAACAGAAAACCATCAAGTAAATTTAAAACAATCTTTGTAGTAGATGACTTAAAATTTAAGCAAGTCAAGAAAATATTTTAAATATGCATTTTTAAATTTCTACATGTAAAGATAATCTGTTCTCCATGTTTCATATTTTGAATTCGTAGGAAGACATTTGACAATTTTCAAAATGTGTGTCTATTTGTCCGTCAGTTCATCACGCTACATTTCAAGAACAGGTCTTCAGATTAATACAGGGTTTTCAAGTTTTATGTAGGTTAGTTAGGTAACCATGAGGTGGTTAGGTTTTGCATGAACTCGCTTACGATTTGGATGTGAAAGAAAATAGAATGAAAGTGAAAATAGATTGTTATCGTTATCTGAAGAACGAGTCACCAAAGGATTAAAACAACCAATTTCCACAAACACTTTATTCCGAACAAGATGGTTCATTGATTATAATTTGTAGATTCATTGATTGTAATTTGTAGAAGGTGTCTTCATTTGTAGATGTGAGTTTTCTTACATTTAGTGATAGAAGTTTCCACAACTGTGCTTACTTCACTTGAAACTTTACAGTTTGTTTTGGCTTTCGAATAACCACGAGTCAAACGTTGTAACTAATCAGCGTAACTCAAACTAAACATATAATAGCTTGACATTCTTAAACTAAAGACGTATATGATTGACTGCTAAAGTCTTAGAAATAAGGTTTATATAAAATTAGAAATATGAGTTTCTTTTTTACGCAAAATGTCATTTCAGGAATTTTCAATAGCAAGACTGTGGTGAGGAATGTTGTTGTCTTTTAAGCACAACTTGGTGCATCGACGTCTGTTATAAAACTTTATCAAACTATAAGGGAAATCGTTCAGGCAGATTTTATGGATTGGATATTTTACCTTATAAGACTGAGTCCATGGTTAATTATCCCTTTATTCAAATGACTCACGAACTGTATTTTCTTTGAATGCCGCCCACAAAGAATAAATGTAGTCCCTTGAGCTACGAAAAGCCTACGATTTTTACACGACTTATAAACCGAACAGATTTTTATGTCATTTATTTTAAATTATTGTCTAGCACTTTAAACTGTCGTAACTGACTTAAAAAGTGTGATCGCAAAAACACTATATACATTAAATAGAACTTTTAAAAGAACTATTATCCTCGGACTCTACACATAGCCTTTTAACTTTAAACAAATATCCTGGCACAATCATCCTTTAAAAAACCCTGGCAAAGCCGATTATACTTTATATTATTGTAAAGTCATTTACGAATTTTGTTCTGAAGAATAGAGTTTATATCGGAGTTTAACCTTTATCGTTGCACACGCTTGTGAATGTTTTATTAGAATCCGTTAAAGTAAAATCTTTTAAAACAGTCCTAGAACACGTAAACCAAACTGTCGTAAATTTAACATGGCTAATGCGCATGAAAGAAAGAGCTTAAAACATTGGACGTAAACATTAACAAGTTGGCGGCACTAAAATATTTAAAATATCGTTACTAACAAAACCTTAATTTGTAAATTCTAGGTATACAATCTTTTTCATCGGGGACCGAGTAGTATGGACATTTTTCAGTACTTACTCTGGTTTACGAGTATTTTGGACACTATTTTTTCGTCCGATTTGATTAAATTTGGTATTGAACCAAGGCTTTACCAATTATTAACAGAAATACTAGTAAATTAAAAATGATGGATGTTAGTAATAGTTGAGATAATAATTGGCCCATCCGTTCAGTGTTATTATATTTACTATCACGTATAAAATACATAATGCGGCTTATTTCAGATAACCTACACAAAGATGTGAAATAACACATCAGTTAAATCATAAAATAGATTAATTTAATTTCTTTTTTATTGAAATAGATATAGTTATTAGAGGTTGAAAATAGACCACATATAGTTATTTAAAAGTTCATGCATTTTTGACGGATTAGGGGTCTTTATATTATGTTCTTTCATCACTTTGTGTATAAGGGATGATGACCGAGAGGTTTTTCACCTTAAAACCTATCTTTTCAGGTTAAAGGAGTCAGGTTATAAATGTTGAAAATAATTTTGTTTAATTTCATTATGTTGTTTCAAAATGTGAGACATTTTCAAAACAGTTGTTAAGATGGAACCGTTTTAAACGCACTTTTTAACGCCTTGATACTCGGGCGAAGAATTAGAAAATAAAAAAAAACCTTCTTTTTTTCTTTATTTTATAAAACTCAGTATTTCTTTGAGTATCTTGAACAAATATGTGGCTATTTCTCAGTATTTATAGTTTTAAATGGAATATTTAGTAATATAATAGGTTTGGACGTTGTTTAGGAGAAAGTCCTAGTCTTATAGTTCTGTTGAATCATTATTTTTATTATAATTAAAAAAAAAATTGTAGATATTTCAGATAATGAGATACAAGTATTCAGAATATTAAAGATAATTGAGATATGATTTTAAGATATTTTTTTTTAAGTGGAGTGTTGGAATATTTTACTTTCTGTTGTAAAATACAAAAACATTAGGTTTTCTACATAGCGTATAAGTAATGAGTGGTTCGAACAATCCATTTATAAGCTTTTACAAGTAGGTGGACTATGGAGAGGTATGCATAAATATTTTATTATAAAACTGTACTTAATAAGTTACAATAAAATATTAATTTCAAATTTTGAAGGAAATTAATTAAAATTCAAATAGAAGGTTCAACTGAAAAATAAACCTCTAATAGAGATTTTGTTTAAATCATGTTTATTATAAACAAATTAAACAGTTTATTATTTTGAACTTCTTTTCGTATTTTTATTATATAAATGGAAATAGCAATGGGAAAAAGTAATTGCACAAAGGTAATAATAACATAATAAAGTACTGAACGTACATTAAAACACTCTGACATAATACAATGTGCATTTCTGGCTGATTTTCGTGTGTCGGTTTTTTGCTGACCTTGACCTTACCAATTTTAACAATAATGTTCTTAATTTTTATGATAGAAACATATTACATCCAAATTTCTAAGGTACACCATAAAATAAGCTGTGACTCAATGTAAAGTTATGGTCAGTAATAATTTTTTGAAATTGAAAATCTTGCACTATTTTTAAATGCTTGATTTCATACTTTTGGTAAGTTATATAATGCCTAGACATTGCATACAAAGCCTGAATTAATACATTACCTAGAATATATATAATTATTTCGTGTAGCCTACTATTTGTCTGTGTCATATATATTTCCCTTCAACAAATAATATTGGTGAAAGAAAATTTCCTAAGACCACAACGACTGTATAGTTATGTTTACTATATATCTTATGTACATTTCAATAGTACTTCAGAGGAGTATAAAACATAACTAAACAGTGTTTGTGTTGTTAGTGTTTAATTGTGGTCTTGGGGAATTTTCTTTCATTGTATATTCACCACAGTGCTCTAGTGATTCATGTGAAATAATATCTGTATTTTGTTAAAAGAAAATTTTCTTATAATTATAAAATTTCTTTTTCTTTTTTGACAAAATGAGTTTTACAATAATCGATTCAAGTTAACCCTCTAAATTTTCATCCAATTTTGAAAAAAATTTCCATGCCATCTGCATGCCAAACCTAAATTATGTACCATGTGTCATTCAAATCCGTTTATTAATTGAGTTGGTAATTTACTGTAAATGGGAGACAGACACTCGAACAAAAAAGGAACAAAACGTACGTGTTTGTATCTTTGACAACAATTGTTGGTTTCCAGTAACGATTTCAAAGCTTCCTTTTTCTATTCATATGCGACGATTACAAAATATAAATCAAGTTATAAATGTAAAAAACAATTGCGAAAGAATGAAATACATAAACGCTTAAACAAATTTAATTCCATTTATAATAATTATTAGTCTCAAATATCACAAAGTTGGTTAAAGCAGCTTTGTGGACTTAAATTACAAATATAATTTCTATTTATTTGCAGATTATTCTTTAGTTGTTTATATTATTTTGAATTCAAGCAGTTAAAAAATAACCTTTTTTTTTTTATTTATTATCATTTAAAAAAATCATAGTTTTTTGGATACAGATTGTCAATCTGTACTTAATGACTCATTGTAGGCCATCAGAACTCTAATTCATTTTATGTAAACTCAACATGTTGTCCTAAAATAAATTATAGAACCCCGATTTAAATTTATTTGATTGGATATTAAATCAACTTGAATGTACTATATACATCTGTTATTTATTAGAGTGGTTGGTGAATGTGTCTCTGGCTGAATAATACATTTTATTGACTTTTATAGTTGTAAATAGTGGTTTGATTTATCAATTGTTTTATATAAGATGAACATAAATAATAGTCTGTATTTTATAAATATGAATAAACTTTGTACATAGGTTTCGGCTCCTATCTTTGTCAACAAAAAGAAAGTGCACAAAAACAGGGATACAGAATAAAAAGTTGATTATATTTATTGTTTATGTTCATCTTTTGGTGAAATCATTTATTAAAGTCATTTAGAATATTTATGTTTCAAGAATATAATAATATAGAAGATTTTTTGTCTCATATTCTTTGATGACTGGAGTTTATGTTTGATTTAATATATTTTTGTATACTTTTTTACTTTCTCTCGCATACGTAATATAGAGTTCTACTGATATATCAGTTTTGAGGTCTTCTTCTTCTTCTTCAAAAAAAAAAAAAAACAAAAAAAAAAACACAAAATTATTATTTTTACAAAATTGTGACTAACGATTTTGTAAAGTTTTTGTTTAAGTGTAGACCCAAACTCTAAAGACCCAAAACAAAACTTATTGTTCACCATCTCTCCAAATGTCTCCGTTCATTAGTTATGGGTAAAAATTTTTTTAAAAAATCAGTCGTTACCAGAGACGCAATGTCTCAAAATCTGCTCTAAAGTTTTTGTTAAAATTTTAGGAAAATGTGAACAATAATAACAAAAACACGAGTCCTCGAATACCTTTATAGCACCAGGGTCGGAAGTGAACAAGAGTTCCTCAAGAGAGACCTAATAGGAGAGATCAAAGAGAGGGATATAACCTAAGATTTTATGAAAAATGTGTATATTCAGCTACGTATCTCGGGATTACTCTTTATTGTAAGCCTCCGATTAATCAAATACTATTACGCTGAGGCCGCGTTCCCCTATTTAAATGTATAATATTATATTTAAAGATGGCGTCCATAATTACTTTTTTCCCAGTCAAATACAAAACTGACGTTTTCTCTACGAATAGTTTTGTTTGGTTAGTGTTTCGATTGTGAATGTTAATGTGAGACAATTTGTGGAATGTTTTTGCACAATTTATTTTAAACCTATAAAGTTGATTTACCTTTCAAGTTTTTTTTATTTGAGTTAAAAGCTTTCCGGTAAGAAAATAATATATCAGTACATGGATTATGTGAGAGGAGGGCTGGGAAAGGTTTCCATAGCTGTCGTTAATATTAGTTAAGGCCGACAATGTGCCGATATGTCACTCGGTAAGCATTAGCGTCAATAATGAAATTCTCGTCAAGTAACCGTAGCTAACCTTAGTTGAATAGAACAGTACATCAGTTGATAATGTTATATTATATAACATATTGTTAACACGTTATAACCCCTCGTATTAGAACGAAATTTTTTTTAGTAAGAAACATTTAAAAATGGCCATTATTTTGAAAATTATAGATCTTTGTTTATTATGATTCTAATTTGATAATTATGGATTTTTCATATTATTAATATGATTTAATAAGGTATTTGCCATCATTTGTGTATATAAAAACTAATACACGACGTTTCGAGACTATAAATCAACTCTCGTTATCAAGTGTGAAACACGAAAAAAAGTGAAAAATATCAAAGCAGTAGTCTAGGGCTTAGTTCGAAACTAAAAGTAAAATTTTATTATAACCTAAGAAAGGAACACAGGCTTAAAGCTAGGCCTGAGCAGTTAAAAGTAATAGTAAATGTAACTGAATTTCTGTTTAGTATAAACAAAGCTTTGAATTACTTCCATCCTTGTGGCTTTTTCTTGTTTTAGAAGTTAAAATGCATTTCGGGACCGTAACATCATCTTTAGTTATTCTTTCACCCGCTGGAGGTTGTTACATAGTTTTAAACATTAAAATTCACAAGCCTATTGAATGCAAATTGGGTGTTTGTTAAATATTCTGCAGTGACTATGACTGTTATTACAGAATATCAGACCTCTCAAGGAACGGTTTAAAGAACCATTAATATATTCGCGGTTATGACCGTACGTCTCTTTGAAGGTTTGTTTCTCTCTTAATATCCGACTTCTGTCAAAATGGCCATAAAATATAATTATATTTTGGTATACTAGTATCATAAAATGTCATAAAAGATTATACATAATACAAGATATTGGATACATAACTCGTCTTATGCCGATTAAAAGAATATCATCTTTTGTGAATCCAATGTTATCCCAAATTATAGGTAGTTCTTCAAGTAATCTGATCAAACGTTCTGTATTTATCTTCTCAATGCTCATAGAAACAATACAATTACGAAGCTGATCCAGTGTCACATGCTCATGCCTATAAAACAAAAATATACTGTCTGAACGTCCCAGCCTATAAAACAAAAATATATTGTCTGAATATATACGTCCCTGCCTATAAAACAAAAATATACTGTCTGAACGTCCCAGCCTATAAAACAAAAATATATTGTCTGAATATATACGTCCCTGCCTATAAAACAAAAATATATTGTCTGAACGTCCCTGCCTATAAAACAAAAATATATTGTCTGAACGTCCCTGCCTATAAAACAAAAATATATTGTCTGAACGTCCCTGCCTATAAAACAAAAATATATTGTCTGAACGTCCTTGCCTATAAAACAAAAATATATTGTGTGAACGTCCCTGCCTATAAAACAAAAATATATTGTCTGAACGTCCCTGCATATAAAACAAAAATTTACTGTCTGAACGTCCCTGCCTATAAAACAAAAATTTATTTTCTGAACGTCCCTGCCTATAAAACAAAAAAAAATACTGTCTGAACGTCCCTGCCTATAAAACAAAAATTTACTGTCTGAACGTCCCTGCATATAAAACAAAAATTTACTTTCTGAACGTCCCTGCCTATAAAACAAAAAAATACTGTCTGAACATCCCTGCCTATAAAACAAAAATGTATTGTCTGAACGTCCCTGCCTATAAAACAAAAATATATTGTCTGAACGTCCCAGCCTATAAAACAAAAATATATTGTCTGAACGTCCCTGCCTATAAAACAAAAATATATTGTCTGAACGTCCCAGCCTATAAAACAAAAATATATTGTCTGAACGTCCCTGCCTATAAAACAAAAATATATTGTCTGAACGTCCCTGCCTATAAAACAAAAATATATTTTCTGAACGTCCCTGCCTATAAAACAAAAATTTATTTTCTGAACGTCCCTGCCTATAAAACAAAAAAAATACTGTCTGAACGTCCCTGCCTATAAAACAAAAATTTACTGTCTGAACGTCCCTGCATATAAAACAAAAATTTATTTTCTGAACGTCCCTGCCTATAAAACAAAAAAAATACTGTCTGAACATCCCTGCCTATAAAACAAAAATTTATTGTCTGAACGTCCCTGCGCATAAAACAAAAAATTACTGTCTGAACGTCCCTGCCTATAAAACAAAAATGTATTGTCTGAACGTCCCTGCGTTATAAAACAAAAATGTATTTTCTGAATGTCCCTGCGTATAAAACAAAAAAATTACTGTCTGAACGTCCCTGCCTATAAAACAAAAATGTATTGTCCGAACGTCCCTGCCTATAAAACAAAAATTTACTGTCTGAACGTCCCTGCCTATAAAACAAAAATGGATTGTCTAAACGTCCCTGCGCATAAAACAAAAAAATTACTGTCTGAACGTCCATACCTATAAAACAAAAATGTATTGTCTGAACGTCCCTGCGTTATAAAACAAAAATGTATTGTCCGAACGTCCCTGCCTATAAAACAAAAATTTACTGTCAGAACGTCCCTGCTTATAAAACAAAAATGTATTGTCTGAACGTCCCTGCCTATAAAACAAAAATTTACTGCCTGAACGTCCCTGCGTATAAAACAAAAAAAATTACTGTCTGAACGTCCCTGCCTATAAAACAAAAAAAAAATTACTGTCTGAACGTCCCTACCTATAAAACAAAAATGTATTGTCTGAACGTCCCTGCGCATAAAACAAAAAAATTACTGTCTGAACGTCCCTGCGTATAAAACAAAAAAATTACTGTCTGACCGTCCCTGCCTATAAAACAAAAATGTATTGTCTGAACGTCCCTGCCTATAAAACAAAAATGTATTTTCCGAACGTCCCTGCCTATAAAACAAAAATTTACTGTCTGAACGTCCCTGCCTATAAAACAAAAATGTATTGTCTGAACTTTCCTGCCTATAAAACAAAAATGTATTGTCTGAACGTCCCTGCATATAAAACAAAAATGTATTGTCTGAACGTCCCTGCATATAAAACAAAAATGTATTGTCTGAACGTCCCTGCATATAAAACAAAAATGTATTGTCTGAACGTCCCTGCGTATAAAACAAAAAGTATTGTGTGAACGCCCCTATCACATACATGCATCACTGACGACCGAATTTGTTTTTATCGAATCGCCACATGCGATTTATGTTAACAAAAGCGAATATTTATAACTGCCGAATCTGCGATTACGTAAACGGTTAACGTCAAAACAAAACCTGTATCGGGTAAATACTTCATTGCAGTGGGTGGTGAAGAAACTGTTTCAGTCAGCCAAAAAACCGATTCGATATTTTGTGAAGGAGATCTTAAACGAATATTTTAACAATGCCGATTTGACTGAAATTACCTCAGGATGGATTATAACTTATCCTTTACGAAGTTTGGCAATCGACAAAAATATCACTTCTGTATTTTGACTAACATTCACGTGGACTCAGGAAACCGAAAAAGTGTTTTCATATGCCGTCTGTCAGTCGTCATCATCTGTAGATTAGCAAGATGAAATTTGGTGGCCTATACGGAACTATAGTATGTTCATATAGAATCCTATTGATAGTTTTAGCGGCCATTTTAAACATTTTTTATTTAAGACACTAAAGTAGATGATAGTTTGTAGTTTTCAATTCTGCAGGTGTACCAACCTCACACCTCTACAATTACAAATAGCTATTGTTATGGTCAAACATGTAATTTTAAACCACGACATCTATGTGATATTCGTATAATTATGAGAACCTGTAGGGACAGTTTACCTACGCGAGCATAGCGAGTGGAGGTTCCTTCACATATGTACAGCTCGTTAGGTTTAGCATGACCGGTGGGATGTGCTAGAGGGAATGCAAGAGGAAGGATGGAGGGCCGCCCGCTGGAGGGGAAGGGATACCGCGCTATATGGTTACTTTTTGTTTTTTTTTACTCTGACAACTTTCTGAAATATTTCAATCGCAGCACGCGTATATCAAAACATTCCACTAATAGTTTCCTATTGTTCGTTGATTTTCTCCACCGAAATCCTAACATTTTAAATATTTTACTTAATACCCACTTGCTCCCTTTAAAATTAATATTCTCTCTTAAAACTGGCAACAAGGTTTTTAAAGTTGGCCTTTCTCCGTGCCGTCGATGGAAATCATTTATAGTCCTCCTATGTACCCCCATATCAAAATTGCCCAGGTTACTTATAAAGTTTTTCCGTCGTCTTATTTTATTAGGAGTACTAAAAAAAATACCCGATTGACTGCATTTTTTTCTTCTTTCAATATTTGTCTTAAAGAGCTCTCGGAAATTCCAGTTGCCTGAACAACACGCTCCTCAACTTTTTTACATTAAAAGGCGCATTTGCTTTTGCTTCGTGTTTCATAAAGCGGTAAAAATTCGCAATAACCTGACGGGTTTGGCTGTGAATCACTTTCCTACCTCCCATTTTAGTTTTCAAATTAACACCCATCACTCCTTTTTTTATAAACAAGATTCGAAAGGTATATAAGAATGAAAATGTAGATACATGGGCGGATACACCGAAACTAACAATTCGAACACTGGCACCAGACTGAGCCACGCGCTCCCCCTCGACCCCCACCACTCGATTCCACTCCGTGGGCTGTGTGTATCTGGAGGCCACCGGTCATGTACAGCTTCCAGGCCCGTCAAGACCTAGACATTGACACGAGCTAAGCGAATGGCAACTTATTAATATAAACACATCTGTTATTTCCAAGAGATTACACAATTACAAGCTCTTTTAAACAAACATATACTACTGAGTAAAACCCCTTGGTCTACCAATACAATCTTACATTTCCTACAAGGCCTAGGAATCCAAATTTTGGATCTGCTTGTATTACATTATATTATTATCATTATGATGTTGTACATCGACTTGTTTATATTATTAATTTTTAGACCGTGCTATGCATATTTTACCTATTGCTATTATGAGAATCATTCTTAATTGTTATCATACAGTACACATTTGGATAGACTATTATTAGATGCTGATTTTCAATTTCCATTTTTTTTTAGACGCAATAAACTAAAATACGGAGTATTTTAAAAATAACTATTTTAGTTTACTTTATTGTAAAATTTAACAACTTTTATAAATCGAAATACTCCCGAGGGGTAATTTAGAGAAAATCGGACAGAAAATTTGACTTCTAGTGTGTAATGAGTTGTTCACGACTTGGCCTGTAGAGTTCAGCACCTGCCTAGGATCATGCAATTAGGCTTAGGAAAAGGAGAGTTCAGACCGGTGTAGCTAGCTGATTGACTTTGTACACTGTGCACATTTGTTGTGGTGGATTCTAGATTTCTTGATTTGTTCCCTAATTATCTGATGTTTTCCGTTGAGGGGGGGGAGGGGGGATAGCCACCTATGATGTCGTGTGGCACGATACCGGTCGGTTTGCATAAATTAAGAATATTCCGCGCCATATATGATTATACACTAGGTCGAATAGCCCCTTAGTGTATTTAAGTTTACCATTAAGGACCCAATTAATATTAAGTGCGTTCATTAAACGCTGGCTACTGTTTAGTGAGTTTTTGGTGCACTGTCAGAAGTCTAGATGTCAATTACAATCTGAGTGATAAATGAGAAAAGGTTATCGCGCCCACCATGGCGGGCTAGTGTCTCGTTAGCAACCAGCTATGGCCCAGACTGCTCTCTAGTTAATTACGTACATCTTTAGAACTAGGAGAAACAAAAAAGTACAATATATCTAATGTTATTTATTTGGAAATTATTTGTTCTTTAAAGCTCAAAAATGTCAATAATTACAGATATGAGATCAAAGCTGTTACTTTCAAATTAATGTAATGTAGCAGTTACAGTGATAAAAGTTATTCTTTTAAATGTGGAGTTATAAATTTATAACTAAAGAGTTATAAATGCGGAAAAATGCCCCTATAGTTTTTGTTATGTTATCGTCAATCATTTTGGTTTATAATATTCTTAACAAATATATCGGCAGAAAGAAAGACATTCATGATAGCGTGAACACATAAAATACATGTTTCGAATTGTTTTCTTTCATTGTGGTTACAATTTTTGAGTTGCAAAACTCATATTGAATGCATAATTAACCCCTTCTCCCTCTTGATAAATTTCCAGTTACATCTTTGCAGAAATAACTTTTTTAAATAACCATTTATTTAAATTAAATTAAAATTTGATGTATTAAAAATCCGTTTAAAATTTAAGGAGCTACGCAAGTTTTAGATGCAGTCAATATTTGTCCTTATATCTAAATTATTAAACATAGAACATGCTGAGAGACTGCACTACATGTGCCTGACTGCAATTATAGCTTAGTCTGTAGACAATTGCTAATGCAAGAATGGAGTAATGCATGGTAATTGAAATCAGAGATAGGATGCACCTGTTTCCTTCCATTTAAACTGAAATATCCTTTGGTTTTAGTATCGTTACTTCGCTTTTTGTAATTAAAATGTTATCGTGAAGAACTGGCATTGCATTAGATAACTTTTTAATAGAGAATTATTAGCTACCCTCAGGAAATCTCTGAAATTTGGAATTACGAAATATTATCCTACTAAAATTAGTAATTTGGCGTCGTTTTGATAACTATATTAATATGGTAGGCCTAAATTATGTGGGTATTTTTCTTTGTGTGTTTGATAGTAAACGCTCCACCTGTCACAATGTTTGATCGGTTTTGGACGTAGATTGGGCATTACAAATCGTTCCAAAGTTCTTAATCAGGAAAATAGTTTGGTAATAAAAAGACAGTTTAAAATAGTTATTGGCGATATCTTATCACAAGTTGGTTTTATAACAGCTTACTCTTTTTTTTTAGCTTGACAAATTGCAACCAATAATACCCAGATTAGTTTTTTTTTTTTTTTAAACGAAATTGTTGTTTTGTACCACCAATATTTCTTTTTAGCTAACAATTCGTAAATAATAAAACCTTTAGACGTTATAATTAATTAAATAATAAATTGCTCCAAATTTAACGTGTACGTTTAGGGTCTATTTAAATGTCGTAATTCCAAGTGTTACAGTTTCCATGAGGCAGATTGCATTAGTTACAATTTCCTAAAAAACCGTTCCGAGAGTTCAAAAATTTACAATGTATGATTTTTGAAGTTATTTATAAAAAAAATATTTGTACTTTTAATTTTTCGTTAGTTCCGTTAATTTTTAACTAAACTCAACATGTTTTCATTAAATAACAATTGAAAACTGATCAAAATTAATTTTATTACATTTTTTGACTGACTTGTTTTTACGGTATACGTCTGTTTTTTATTACAGTGGTTAGAGAATACGACTTTGCGACTGCATAAAACATTTTATTGGTAATATGAGTTACTGGTTAATTTTAGGATTTTATATATTATATATGTATATAATCAGTCGAAAATCTCGATTTCCCGTTTATGTTTAGAGTAAGAGGCCAAAAAACTATGAATGACTGGTTCTTAAGATAGTAAGGAAGCATTAAGGTCAATTTAAAGTATGCAATGATTTCTCTTCACTCACCTGTTACTAATTTTAATTGAATAGGACAACGAAAGAGATACAATGTTTACTGTTATATAAAATATTGGTACTTTGTGAAAGAAAATTCTCCTGGAGTTGATATGCTATCGTGATAGGAAAAGAATTTTGTTTATTAAGATTCGTAGATCATTAATGATGATTAATAATTAATTGATGGTATTTTCAGTTCACCAGGCTGAATAAAATGATCTATTATACTTCCAAATCTCATTTCAAATGGCCGTCATTTTAAAATTTCACCCATTCGAGGAATAAACTTTGAAAACAGATCTTCATCCACCCCCTTATGTGTACTGCCATACGATGTAATTGCTGGTAAGTAATACAAATTGTCCATTCCTACCGTCTAATGCTGTTAGGCGTCGAGCTGTAACTATGCAAATCCTCAGTTTATCAGGTTTGGTTGGAATTGCCATTTAAACAAAAATATAAAAGTATATGCCTACATATTAAATTTGATCAAAATCGTTTTAGCACAGACAACAGACAAATGGAAAAAACTCAACATCAGTTTATGGATCCCATCACATAAGTTCCTTCATGCTGAGTAAATGTGAAAAAATAAACAGAATAAAGAGTTTAGAATGATTTTAATATTTGTAATTCACAATCTTATTTATCAATGGGTACATGTGCTCATTATGATGGCTTAATATTTATAGTGTCGGTACGAATATTTTAATCCAGCCCTCCATCTCGGTCATGCAAATATCATCCAACAAAATATTCCCACTTACAAAATCTTTACTCTCTTTACTATAGAAATTTACTAATTAAGTCTTTAGTATTATTAATTACTAATTAAGTATTAACCTTAAGCCCTAAATTATAAAAGTATTGAACAATAGCACTTCGTAACTCTTTGTAACTGCAATTTACAATCACAAAGAGTTGTGTCAGCGACATACAATATCAGCTCTCTTTGTTTAATAACATGAGTCATTAATATAAATTAGAAACAATAGTAGTCCCAAATCTGATCCCAATGGGACACCATGTTTTATTAATTCAACCAAACCTAAATTTGTTATATTGAAAACTTCAAATGATTGTATTCTGTTCTAATTTATACCTTTACTCGTCAATACTTTTTTTTGCCATAATTCTACTTGCGATTTCGAATCTGTATTCAGTTCTTTAGAATAATTCACGGAATGGCCATTGACTTTTCTTCTTTTTTTTCAAATACTTTCTAATTTTATAATATTTTCCTTTTTATGAATCCATATTGTTGCTGAAAACACAACAATTTGTTTTAAAATTCTATGTCAAAATATAGATTACAAAATCTTTTAGCTATTCGAAATCAAAGATTTGTCTCTAGTTATTCAGTTTCATTTTATTCCCTTCTAACTTTCTCAAGTGTATATGTAGAGAAAGTTATGTGATGGTTAGAAAAGTCGATGTAGAGTACTTCAAAGAAATATCAATTTTTAGGATTTCCGAGCTCTAAAAGTGGTTTTAGGATAGACACCTCTCGTGTGTACGTGCTCTACAGGCCACTTATTTGATATGTTGCTATTTAGCCATACTTTTAGGGAGTGTTTAGCTGTCATTAAGTCCAACACTTTTGTTGTTATATAATGAGTAATAAATTAGTTTATATTACCTTATAGATCCGTCATGTGACTTTCATTATATCTTTATTACAAATATAAAATAATTTATTACTCATTATATTATACAAAGTGACTTGGACACCAAACAATGAACATTAAACTTTTGTTGTTGTCAAATCTGCTCTAACTCATAGGTCGTCTCCTCCAGAAAGATAACGGTTCAGGAGTTATCGGTTATAAAACAGTAAACCCAAACAAATGTTTAAACTTAAATATAAAATAAAATTACGGTTCAGAAATGAATAGCAAAGGAAACGAAAATGAACCTTAGTCATTATGAACTCGATTTCATGAAATGAGATTTTTATATTTTTAATATCCCAAAAAGTTGATAACGGAGTTCTAATACCAATTATCTCTTATTATTATTATTTTTTATATAGATGACTTATTTCTATTCTTTGTGACTAAGTTATAATAAACGAAATATAATTCTTTTTGATCCTTTTTATTATTTTGTTTATAATTTAAACACAAGAAGAATTATATGAGAAAACCGTATTAATAAACAAAATTACATTAGTTTTCTATCCGACGTAGAAGAGAGAATGTTTTTGAAGATATCAATTTTGTTTTTTTTTCTCTTAAGGAATATATGAAACATGTGAAAAATGTATTTATTTTTAATTTAATTACCATTCAAAATAAAATTAGTCTAATGAAATTGGATATGTCAAAAAATTCTGCTTTATAGTGGGAGTTAGAAGGGAACGCTTTATTAGAGATTCCTTGTAGAGTTTTAATTGGTAATTCTTTTTAAAATGATTTTTAACTGAAAGCAAAGTTGGTCATGAAGTGGAATCATAATATTTGTAAACATTTTATGGCAATAGGAAAAGTGATACAACTAGATTAAGTTTAGACGTTCATTATAACTAGAATTTGGGAAGGAAACGCTCGCGGATCTTTTGGAGAATAATTCAAAAATTAAAATTATTTGCAACGTAAAATTGCGGTAGAAAGAAGGGAAACATGCGCGTAGCATCTCTGCGGAGTTATGACGTGGACATGTCTAAAGCTTGAAGTTAGAAAGTTGTCAAAACGGAGCTTCTCTTTGTGGAGGGAAGGGGGAAATCCCATTAGCATGCAATAAGGTGTTGGGAAATTTGTCTTGGATTAATATGAGACTTTAAGGAACGCATTTGTTATTATATCTACTGAAATCAAAGTCATCCCTCCCTATTTTACTTTTCAAATGTACATAATATATTTTTCGCCTAAATATTCGAATTTAGATTATGTTAGTCCAACAAAAAGTGGTTTTTGTAATAATGGCTGCTTGTTTTCTGTGTATATGTCCGGTTCCTGTCGTTTGTGGCCCGTGTATCTGATATGGGCATATTTTGGCAATATATAAAAATGTTTTTTAACATTTCGTTTATAAGTCAAATTTCGAGGGGTACTTACCATAAAATAAAATAATAATTTTTTCGAAATTGTTCGTATTATTTTTTTAACGTAGTTTCTAAGGATCAAAATTAATCGTCATTTTGCTCGCGAGTTATCCGTAAACAAACAAAAATATCACTCTTGGAGCTGTTATAAATAAAGAAATTTCACAAAATCGGCTTTATTAGTTTTCATATTTTGATGAAATGTGAAGATTTATGACCCAAACATTGGCCAAAACATAAGTGATACAAAAAATACTGTTCAGGAATAGTTACACAAAAGGCAAGATCTGTCATTTAAAAATTTAATTTCATATAAATAAGATTTAAGCTTAGGGTGAAAAATAATTTTAGAGCGGTTTATTTCTCAAAATTGATTCTTCCGATTTCATTCAAATTTTTGTTAAATTTGAAGAATACAGACCCAAAGAGGTTGAAAAATTGCATTGCAAACAAATTACCTTTGAGGAATAATTTCTAATGTGAAAAACGAACCTTGACGGCCGCAGTTTAAACTTGACTTCATATTATAATATTTATACTAAAGACAAATTTATGGTTTAAGTGAATCAAGTTTGACCTAATTTAAATATATGGATATTTTTGAATAATAGTATACAAAATATAAAACGGCGTCAATGGTTGATTTTCATTTTTTACTGACTTTTTGGTATCGAATAGTTAAGTTTGGTTAGTATTTAAATTGAAAATGGATGTGTGAGAAAGTTTGTGCAGAGTTTTTGTATCGTTTATTTATTTTTTTTCATTATAGTAAACAACAAGTGAAAAAATTTCGCCCTGTCCTGGATTCGAAACCGTAACGTCAGTCTATGTGCTTTTTAAATTACTACTGTGATTGATGTTTTTACTTGTAATAAATAGATTTATTATGTTTTAGCTGACAGAAACTAAGCAATGAACACTATTATCCTAGAGAAATTTTATAGACACAATTAATTGTAGTTAACTTTTACGTACGAGTATAACCATTATTTATCATGTTTTAAAATTATTTACTGCTTTTAAACATTTGCTAAGCAACAAACAAATTCAGCGTTTGAATCCCGGTCATGATCGTGGTCACATCTTATTACTTCAGATTTTTTCTCCTTAATTATTACTTGAATACGGACTTCAATTACTTTGGATGTAAAAGATGTTGAAAAAGTCCATGTAATGCGACTATAGACTCCAAATTACAGATAGTTATGTATTTTCTAAGGTGTAATTGTTAACATGCCTCGTGTAATATATCTTATAGTATGACATCTTGATAATATAAACATACTGAGTGGTAACTGTTGCAAAGTGGATTAGCATACATATTTGTTTACAAATTGCAAGATGTATTTGCATTAATATATGCGTTGATCTGCAGTCCAATGTTGCAGATATGGTCAATTTTGTTATTTAAAAGAAAATACTTTTAATAAATTCAGATTTCAATATTAAAATGTTTCGTATCTATGCAAACTAGAGTTTTTAATCTATTAAGTAGAACAACGCTTAATAGTAAAGGGAATTTTACAATTTAGTGTTTAATAATTTTTTAGTGGAGTAAAATATCAACAAAAAATTGATAGGAAATGCTGGGGGAACATCCAATTTATATTTTGTTTCTTGTTTAACGGGTTAAAACAAGTTTACAGTTTCATTTCGTACGGTAGGAAATGTCCAGAACACATTGTTTGTAACAATTAAAGTTACAAAACGTATTTTTTTAACAACTAGAATTAAATGTACTGATTTTAACGAGTCTGGTGTTAAAATGTATTTTATAGAACACCTCAATGATTTCCCTGCGATCAAAACGGAAAATAAAAATCTTCAAAATTTCAATCAAAATAAATTGACTTGTACCATTACAAATAGTTTATGAAAATATTAGTTATTCTGAATAATGTTACTTGTATCGAGTATGAATAACACGCTAAATTTCATAACAAAATATTGAACCTAACCTCTAAAAATCGCAATTAACACCTAATTTTGGGCTTTATAAAAGTATGCCATTTTGATAAAAAGTATTTTAATTAGGTTCAAGTTTAAATTGTTATGTAGTTTCAGTTCATAAAACAAACAAATTTTGTTGTTGTATGTAATTTAGAAAACAAATTGGTTTATTATATTTTATGAGACGAAAACAATTCGAAATGTAATAATTTATAAAAGTAATAAAATGTTAATACAAAGACGGGAAAAAATTACCAGGGTGTTTGAGTTTTATTCTATCTACTATTGTCTCTCAAGTCAAGCTCAACATTTATTTATATCTCTAACATAGATAAATTGCTCTATGAGTGTGGATACTCAAATCCAAATAATATTATACGATATAACATTTACAAACTACGGAACAAATATTTGACGTCCGGGACACTTAGTGTATTGTCCTACCTAACTTAACCTAACCTAACCTAACCTAACGTCGATTATTTACAAATTATAAGTTATTGTAGACTGTAGAGTGTACGCCATATACTCTTCTCTTTAGGAATATACTTACATCGAGTCCATTTACGCAATGTTAGATTTATTATTGAAATATTATTAAAAATGGTTTTCTGTATATTTTTACTTTCACATTCGTTCAATTATAAAATTGTTTTACATTTTGTAAACTAAATGGATTAAGAATTTGATGTGTAAAGGATCTTTCATAATTACTAATATGAATTAGTTTGGCAGGTTTAACTGGTAGAACTTGCACTTATTTATTTATTGTGAGTATGTAGGATTACCTAGTAGAAAATGACGGACTAAATAACTATGTTCAGTTTCATGCAAGCTAATAAAAATCCAATTAATACCCAATACAACAATTTAATTGAACCATGGTTAGCGAAACGGTTGTTTTAAAAAATCCAAATTAGTCTAAGCCAATCGATCAAAGTTTGATGAATGTTGATGGTTAACGAAACAATTATTAATCTTAGAATTATTGTTAAAATCAGATATGAGAAGAAGAAATTTTTAATTTGGCGACATCGATAATCTGCTATTTCGAGGCGTAGTATTGATAAGTTAAAAAAAATTGGTTTGTGAGATGGGAAGACAGAGTGAGAGCAAGGATAGATACAACATGTGCAATGACTTTCCACCATTTATTGATTACTACATTACACCAGATTATTTTATCTTCAGTCTCGCAGTGATCATCATTTCCACATCACTTGTTTGCCTTTCTCGTTTCTTTCCTTGAAATGATGGATTAGTATTTTTAAAGTGATGTAAATTTTTTTTAACACCTATTATATAATTTTGAAAACAGTTGAGATGAATAATTCACACATTTTAGTATACAAATAAAGTGAGTAAAATCTTTCTTTTATATACGTTTGCACTCGTTAAAACTACAACACACAAGAATACTGTAAGATTTTGAGACAATGATTTTTGTTTAGTCGACAATAGATATAATGCTAAAATGAGGTAATCGAAAAAATCTGACCTCCATTTTATATTCTCACATATATGTAGTATAGATGGGTAAAAAATTGATTTTTGTCATAATGTCTGTCTTTCGTCTGTAGTGTTCTAATTTAGAATGTGGGCTTATTAGGTCATTTCTCGGGACTTTTATTTTCTAATAATTCAAAATTAGGGCTTCCTGGTATAAAAAAATAGAAGAAAATTAAGATTTTCTCAAAATAGACTATAACTATTTTAGTAATTATTTATCAAGTGTATATGTCAAACAAAACGTATTGGTCACCATCCTTTCCGAAATGTCGGAGTTGTCGGTGAAAAAATAAATAAATAAAAAATATAAAAAATACGTTGGGGCCGTTTTAAAAGACGTAATTTCTCAAAAAATATGCTGTACCAAGTTTGTTTAAATTTGATGAAATATGAAGATTAATTACCTAAACCCGTGAGCAAAATAGCAAAACATATTACGGTTCAAAATTTAGCCAAAAAAAACCTTGGTTGCCGTTATT
Organism: Aphrophora alni; assembly: GCA_963513935.1. Classification (NCBI taxonomy): domain Eukaryota; kingdom Metazoa; phylum Arthropoda; class Insecta; order Hemiptera; family Aphrophoridae; genus Aphrophora; species Aphrophora alni. Next base: position 118,723,895 of record OY740766.1, on the reverse strand, counting down.
AAAATTTTAATTATAACCAAATACAATTTACGCTAAGGTCACTGACACGCGAAGCAAATGTAGTTCCTATTAAAATCATCTTCAGTTTTTTGTAATAACTATTGAACTAACATTTTTGGTAACGAATACTTTTGGTAGGTTTTTATTTCGTTTTGGTGATAATGTTTGTATATTGTTTTTGCACTGTATATTTTGACTAGTATAAAATTTAATGATATTGATGTTGGTAAGTATAGTTTTTTTTGCCACTTCTTAGTACAATATTTATTTTGAATCATAAAATGACCTCAACTGGATTAGGTTAAAATAAAATTTTGTACTTTAATGGCATATTTTCCATGTCTATAATAATACATTAATAAAAAATTTAAAAAAAAACACTTAAACATTTTTTTTTACTAAGGAAATCATATTAGTATGAATGCCTCGATTTGTTGACAAGTATAGCGATAAACATATTATTAGCTACGACAACGATTGATTATAGTGTGACACTTACATTTGTTAGTGAGGATGTAGTATTCCGTATTCCGTCCTAGTCTTTACTCAGTACTATATATAGTGGCAAGCTTACTGCGGTTTAAAATTATTTCGTAATTTTAGTAGCCCAGCCCAGACATACATTCTCGTTTAGTTTAATAATGTTTATTTATTAGTTAGTTTATACTTGTGTAATGTTTAATTAATTATTCCTAGTCATAGTGACTGGTAGTTTAGTTAAATAAACATGAAAGTTAGCAAATCTAGTTGATAATTTTTATCATATGACTAGTAAATATTTAGATTTATTTAAATTTATTAATTATTGAAGTATTTTATTTGTGCATATAATTTTCCATTCGACAGTTCTTAACATCCTAAGCTTTTCTAGTTATCCACTAGTCGCCACTATTCTACTCATAATTAGGTAACTCACTGAAATATAATAATAGTACACATTTTTATAATAATTTTAAAAAAAAATCCTAACATCATCGATGCCAAATTCTACGCCTTAGGCTTCGTAAAGATATAGGGAGAGTTTTAAAAAAATATAGTGTTGAAGTCTTTTAGCGGCCTAGCGCCAACATATTCATTTCTACGATAAATAAACATATATATTCATAATTGGAATAATTTCTAGTTTTTTTTTGATAACGCCACACATATTTCCCAAAATAAAATTTCTCAAATATAGTTTTACCCCTTTAACTATGTATGGTCGTTTTTTGTTACTGCTATATTTTTCCTATATGAAGGACAGTACAAAGAATATAAATACATAGTTTGAAGTATGTATGATTTATCGTCTTGTCTCTATATATTGGTAGAGAGAAATCAATTTTAATGCAATCCATCTTTTAATGGTTATTGAATTGTTTCTTTCACATTTCATAAAAACTTATACACTACCCATTTCTCATTCTGTAGATAATTAAGTCGTATTCTTAATAGAATAAAACTATAACATATGATTTCGCACTGAAATTTAATTTTAAACTTAACATTTAGTATATTTTATAAATAGTATTAATATTTATATAATAGTATATTTTAATAAATTTAAAAATAGTATATATTTAGTTTTTAATAAAATATAAACTTTTCAATGAAACTTTAGAAATTAAGATTAAAAGCTGTACAGTTTTTGTATTGTGTATACGTGAAATATTCTACAAGATAGAGTTAATCGCGAAGTAACGGTAGAAAATGAATTATACAATTAATGGATTGAAACAGTTTACGTGTTTTTTGTTTTTACTTCCTAGATAATTAATCAGGCGGGACTGAGATACCACAAACCGTTTAATATGTAGATTTCTTCCAATCCCAGATTATGGTATTGGATGTTTTGCAGAGAAAACTATTTTCCATTTGTTTTGTATTTATCTATCTCCAATATCATCTTTGATTTAGACAATCAGGATTGGTTAGCAACCTTTTTCGTCCGTCCTAATTGTATAGTTCAGATGCAGGATTCTATATTTGTAATGATCACAAAGTCTATTCTTTACTTTTTGTATACACATCTCTTTCTATATATCTCTTTAACTGAATCAACAGTGACTGAAATACAACTCAAACAATTAAATTTTGTCATTTCGTTTAGTCCAATTAGTGTATGGTTTCTATATTTTATAGTATCACAAATTATATTCTTTAGTTTTCATCAACAGATCAATCTTGTATATATATATATATATATATATATATATATATATATATATATATATATATATATATATATATATATTCTTGTACAATTAATTAACTGCGACTGAAATAAAACTTAAACAATTATCTTTTGTCATTCGTTTAGTCCAATTTTTTGATGCTGATATATATTTTATAGTATTTCAAACTCTATTCTATACTTTTCGTGAACAAATATGTTTTGTGCAAGTATAATTAAATCCCGGATAATTAATCAGCCGTGACTTAATACGACCCAACCAACTGTAAACTTTTATCATTTCGTTTCGCCCAATTTGTATATGTTGGCTTTATATTTTATAGGAAACTACAAACTCTATTCTATACTTTTCGTGAACAAATATGTTTTGTGCGAGTATAATTAAATCCCGGATAATTAATCAGCCGTGACTTAATACGACCCAACCAACTGGAAACTTTTATCATTTCGTTTCGCCCAATTTGTATATGTTGGCTTAATATTTTATAGGAAACTACAAACTCTATTCTATACTTTTCGTGAACAAATATGTTTTGTGCGAGTATAATTAAATCCCGGATAATTAATCAGCCGTGACTTAATACGACCCAACCAACTGGAAACTTTTATCATTTCGTTTCGCCCAATTTGTATATGTTGGATTTATATTTTATAGGAAACTACAAACTCTATTCTATACTTTTCGTGAACAAATATGTTTTGTGCAAGTATATCTATTTCTTGGACAATTAATCAGTTGTGACTGTAATACCAATTGCAACTTTATCATTTTGTTTCGCCCAATTTGTGTATGGTGGATCTTTTACAATATCACAAACGTCATTCTCTAGTTTTCGCGAACACAATGTTTTGAACGAGTATATATATTTCCTGGGCATATAATCAGCTGTGACTGTAATCAAACCAAGCAATTGAAAACTTCTAACATTTCGTCTCGCCCAATTTTTGTATGGTGGAATTTTCACAATATCACAAACTTTATTCTTTAGTTTTCGTGAACACATCCATCTTGCTCAAGGGTTTTACATTATATTCTTGACAATATAGACTTGATCAATATATTCTGAACAATCAATCAGAGTATATACGACCTAAGCAATTAACTTTTGTTATTTCTTCTAGTTTTGTCTTTTAGTCCCTCCCAATTTGTCTTATTTGAATGATTTTATATTTTACAGAATCGCAGTTCTATTTTCTAGTTTTCTTTTTATTATTTTTGGCGTGGTTAATTAATTACCTGTAGTTACACTACATCTCTTTCAATTGGAAACTGTTTTCCATTTCCTCTCGTTGTAGAAATGTGTTTTAGGGTCACACAAATTCCAATCCCTTTTTAATGTAGGTTATCCTTCTCTTCGTAGACAATTGATCAGTTATGGCTGTGAAGTAATCCAAGAAATTTAATACTATTTATCACTCTGTCCTACCAAATTTGTCTTAATTGTTTAAACATTTATTTTACATCATTTAATATTATTAACTAGTTCTGGTTTTAACTCGATCATTTGGTATTTCACCTGTACGTTTATGTGTTCCTTAGGTAGTGATGCCGTACGCGTGTAACGATAATTATCAATGAGTTATTTTGCAACTAGACGGAACGAAGTATGTACAAGGTTTTTTATTTGATTTTCCATTTTAAAATGACGGACATCGAAAACAGTTACTGCACGGTTCCAAGACGCGAGTGCTTCGATTAGAATAAGAAGCGGGCACTACGAATTATCAAATATAATGGTGTGATGTGAACAAAACATAACTAGCAGCAGTCATAAAAAACTTCAATGATGAAGTTTTCTAATTCTTACTTCTGAATTGAAGTTTTTATTTGATAAAAAAAGAAGAAAAAAAGAAAAATAGAAAACTTACTCACTGATTATTTTGTTATTATTTTTAATTTATTTGAATTAAAACCTTTCATAATTTCATAAGGTAACAAAAATGTGAAATATAATATTATTTACAAAACAGTTACGCTATATTCTTCCTTGATAATTCCATTAAAACTTGATATCAATTTCATGGTACATTTATCTATTCAACATTGTAAATTGAATAAACGTAGTACTAGACAAAGAATAGTATTTCCTACCATTGTTATCCAAATTACTAGTAAATAAATTACAATTGCAGTACCAAGCCATGCATAAAGCAAAGCATATAACTTTAATTATGTCTCCTTGCCAGTTATGTTTTGTTCAACAGCTGTGGTGTTATTTACTATTATTTCTTGCTCTATGGATATGGTTGTGTGTCACATAGGAGTGTTGAGTTTACAAGAACGATTTATTGAATATATTAAAACTAGAAAGGTGCTAGGGCTACTATTCACAGAACTACAAATTAAAACTGTATTTCACACATTATAGTTATGTAGTTTCTTATTGTGTGGGAATCATTAAATTGCTCCGTCACTGTTCATATGTAAGTAATACATCAGTTGTTTGCATATCTCCCTCTCCATACAACTGTCACATATTACAATGCTTGCATTGGTTCATTTGATCACTGCGCAGATTAGAATTATTTATGATGGTTGGTAATTGAAACTGTAACGCACCATTCACACGTATTCATATATGAATTGCTGTTGTCGATATTGTGAATAAATTTTTAAGTAGTTTTGTATTAGCAAAGTAAATATTTAAACTGAATATCCTCCATTTCTATATTGGATTATAATTCTGGTATTACCAATATTCTGCGGAAATGTATTAATAAATGGTGAACAAGTATGCATTTAATACTTGCTTACCTCAAAGATCTGTTTTAAATATGTTCAAATAAAGGAAAGTTACATTTTGTGTTGGAAAGCACAATAATTGGATTTTATTGGTGTAATTTATTGGTGTACTAATATAATCAATTTTTAAAAATAAAGACGTATTTCGAGAGAACATAATTAAAATCATAAATTCAATTGGGTGAAGTTAAAGACAAGGAAAAACTTACTGAGACCGTAACTTACTAAAAAGTACCCATTTTACGGTAAAATAATAACCAGCAAAGATTTTTGAACATAACTTTTATTTAACATAAACTTACATTAAGCTACTTCTCTACAGTATATTTAAGCATTTATCGTACTGCTCGATGAGTTTTTGTATCCCCGTGTCATTATCCTCTAGGGTTGTGGACTTGAATGATTGAAAAGTTCCTACGTTAATATTCCGTTCAACTAGTAATATTTAGTTTTATTTTCACGGCGGCAGGAGGCCGTATTACGTGGAAGAGCAAAACGCCGCTAGTGTGATTAAGAATGGCCCGCGTCAATTTATTTAATGTTTCACTTTAACCATCGGAATTTAATGCGTTTTCAAGGGGTATACAGTAAACAAGGATTGGACCCTTACTGTCTAAGAAGATAGTATCCATAATATTTCGAATAAAATACACCCTCTCTGATCAATTGCTTTAGGTTTGGGTAGTACCGACTGACGGGCGACCAGTTCGATCATCATCATGGACGTTCTCCGTTCTTGCATTATAATTTCGACACCATTGATCTATCACACCTAACCTAAACTTCTTTATTTGACATGCACTAAGAAGGCTAATTACAGCTCTCACTTCATTGGAGACATTATTGTAAATATTTTTATTAATTTTAAATACTCACAAAAACAGATACAAACGTAAAGAATGCAATGAAAACTCTCACCGACTATGTAGACATGTGATCGGGATCGGCTGAATAGGATTGGATATGCATGGGCCACCTCCGCGGTAAATCTGCGCGAATGGATATCATTTCCCGTGCGATCCTTGTATTAAATAAAAAAATTGAAACATCAATAATGAAACTAATGACTAACGTCAAAATATTTGTTTTTCCCTAAGCTTGCCATTCATTAAAAAAGGGGCCACCTTGTAAATTTTTTTTAACTGCCATTTTGAAATGGTCGGAGATATGAAAAAAAATGGTTAAATACAAAAAATGAGTGCTATTTAATTTGCTATACACACGACCTACATTCATTCATATTTGAAAATTTTTAGATATGGGCTTTTTCATTTATCCAAAATTTATAAGTGTTTTATATGTTCGAAAACTTGTGAAAAAGTAGACTACCCAAATTTCATTTTGTTTGAAAGAGTAATTTCATCAGGAAAGTTTGGTAACATTTTGATGTCAACATTTTGTCCCCATAATAATGGTTTATAATGATAATGATCAATGATAATTATTTATAATGATAATGGTAATGATAATGACCTATCAACATTTGAAATTTTGTCACCCCCAAACAACAAAAAATATTCTTTTTTGGGGTATTAGGTTTTGAAATAAATAAATTCCTAAATTCTTCTGGATCGGTATAGTGGGTTTTCAGTTGGAACCAATGGTATAAATTGAATGATTTTAAATGTTCGAACAAATTCTAAAAATATTTCAAAAATCCACCATTATTCAGTAACGATAAAAACAGAATATTATTAGCCTATGTTTGTTTCAGTATTTATCTTGGCGCAATTATTTGAAACGCTAACAGCTATATCATGTTGAATCTACCAGTTCTCGTCCGAGCACCTAAATTAAAGTAAATTTGGTGTGGTTGTACATGAATGGGTGACGCTTGTGCTCTTGGCACTCTTTAAGAGCTCCTGGTTGAGATAGTGCTTAGTGAATGGTTTAATTTCCGTGGAAGTTGTAAAGTTTACGATGTTGATCTAATATTGTGGGAAAAATTGGAAAGATAAAATTAGTAATCTGGTCGAGATAGCTAGAATTCCGATTACAGAAATCACACATTATCCAACTGAATGGTCGTCAACAGGTTTTTCTAAGCTATTGCGTCACACAGTTTAGTTTTTCTTAACTACCTCAGACACTTTAATTATTTACTGGCCATCAAAAAATTTTCTTCCTGAAAATCTTGATTATATCTCGTCATAACACTTATTTTTCTAAACCACTATGAAAAAATATGTAACTGACATTGATTGAATTAAATTTAAAACAGTTATATTTATATCAGAATGTGTTCTTACATAAGTTTTTCTGTGACCAATAAAACGGGATGATTTGTGTATATATCGTCCCTTTAAATTATGATCGTGAAAAGGCTTTTATCAGAATGGACGTAAATTGACGGAGATCAGCTGTTAAAATCAAAGTATTGAATGTATTTTGACGTTGTTTTAACTTTAGACGACTTTTAAAATACAGAGTTTTCTCTACAATTAATAAAGTGAAAACAATTATTTATTTTTCAACAATAAATAAGAAGTTCTTGTAACTTGTAAGTAGCTCAGCAAAGAGTTTGCAATTTCTCCAGTGTGCTTGTTTTATCTTTTAATTAAGTATAATATGCATAAAATAATAAATTAAATATGGATTCTACTTATATTTATTTTTACTTGCACCCGGCATTCAAATTACAGTAGATTTTGTAATTTGTTGTTCACTTATGGTTTGTCGTGGATGATAGACACGGCCCTCTGAGTACGGTCTCGATGACGTACATTTCCAACATTATCACTGGGAAAATCCTTGTGGAAATTTTACAGCCTGGTATGGTTGTAAAATTACCACGCTGGAGAGGTTGTTCTATTTACTGTTTTGTCAAAAACTAGAGTTTATCAAAGTCGAAGAAGAAGGGAAATGGGATCAAACAATATTATTTTGTGAAAGTCGTTACTTGGATCTGGGCAGTGGTTAGAGATAGGAAATGTTAGTGGAGTTGGAAAATCTTCGGAGCCTTTTATGGAAAAAATTACATTTTATGTTGATGTAGCATGGTCACGAATTAAAATTAATTTAAACACTATCATTAATAACGGAATCAACTTAAATAGATTGATTACTAACGGAATTTTGGGAAAAGCTTATAAAATTAATGACAAATTGAAATCTTCTGACAATATTTCTAGAACTTCGGTCATTAATAAATAAGGCACGAAAAAAAACTTGTTTCAATTTCCATAACTTAAATGGAGAGAAAATTTCTCAACCCTTTAAAGTTGCTAAGATAATTAAATGTTTTTTGTGTGAATGTAACTGCAGCAAATTCTAGAAAAGAAATGAAGAAAGGTACTGGTAGCCAATGGTCTTCGATGATGATTTCCTAGTAGGCCTATATAGGAAGTGAGAACAGTGATCAGAAAGTTGAAAGCTGGGACATACTGTATACTGGAATATCATATATGACCTATCAACTAGCCTTCTTACAAAATGTGTACATGTGCGGGATTAAATACTACTGTACTTTATCCTACTGTTAAAGAAGAGGATTCTCAAAATTTAAACAACACAGACCTATCTCACTATCGACAATTTATTTTTGGTAGACTTTCTAAGTTTCTAAATATATTAAAACTCCTTTTTGTCTGCCAATATGGCTTTTTAAAGAAAAAATCAACTATACAGACTACTAGTAGTAGATATGAAATGTTCAACTCTCCTAACCGTGGGAGTAATATGACACAAATGTGATTTATGACAATTTAGATACGTAGTATAATTAGCAATATACGTAGTATAATTAGTGCTATCATTTAAAATGGTCGCAAAATTGAAAAAAAAATATGTGTTATTTAAATAAGTTTTGCTCATTTAAAATTTTTTCACACATCTGTTGAGAAATTGTGAGGGATGGATAAACAAATTTGAGATTTTTGTGGATATATGTTTTGAGTTCTCCTGAATTCAAATTTTTGGAATGGTGTCTGTCCCTCTGTCTGTAAACTGTCATGTGTGCAGTCCTCTACAGTCCAAAGATTTGGAGAGACTTTTATTAAAATTTGTTAAGTGGACATATTTTGCTCATATCTCGATTTTTTCGATAACTCAGCAGTGAAACTTAAGATTAATGACCCAAAAGAGCAAGTAAAAATAGATTAAGGTTCAGGAATAATTGACAAAAACAAAAATGAACGTTATGAGCGAACATTATAAGGTTCGATTTTAATAGAATTCTATTTACGTTGAGGTTTATGATACAAGTAAAGCAAGTTACCCTTATTTAACATATACATATTTTTTTCAAAGACGGGGTCTTGTTATTTTTAACTTTGTGATTGACAAGTACCGATTTGACATTTTTGATGACAGATTTGCTTCGTTTATAATTTAGTTTTGTGTATAGGAAAGTGAAAGAGTTAGTGCAATGTTTTTATAACTTTTATTAAAATCATATGAATATGAAGAATAAAAACAACAACGAAAATACACGTTAATCATATCAGTAAATCAGCTATCTGCCGAATGTTTTATATTGAACATTATAAATGTGTAAGGAATCAACTTTCATCTTGGTATTGACAGTGTGTCAGTGTTTAATTCATTATACTATGCATTTTCACATTTTAAAAGAACTATTTAGATTCACTCTATAATTATCTTTACTCAGTTGTTAACAGTGTTGCGATGTTCAATCTATAGGTTTAATTGCAGTGCAGCGTTCCGTAGCTTCGGCTAAACTTTGTAATTAACGCTTTGATAGTTTCATTGCATTCATGTACAAAGAGTTATCCTTTGGATCATCAATGCCGCGTCACTATCGATGAATTAATACTGTGAAGTAACACGATTGTACCTGGACTGGGATGTCTGAAGTTTAAAAAAAAATTATTGCTACATCACTGTTTAGCTGCTCACTGATGACGAATAATATTTACAACTGAAATCGAAAATAATAACCCTATAAATTATTTAAACCACGAGATCTCCAGAAATAACATTAAACATACGTACACAGTTTATAGTAAACTCACGGAAACTGAGCACACAATACATAATACTTCTATCCATCCATTACCACAGAAACTATCCGCCTATAACAGTTTCATACATAGAGCTTATACAGTATCATTAAGATTTCAAAAAAGAAATAAATACAATAAAATATATAAGTAACTAACTCAAATGGTTATAACCCAAAAGTAATAAACAGTATTTTAAATAAACGTATGACTAAGATGTCAAAGCCATGTAAGTTTCAACAGCAACAACATATTATTTAGCAGACATGGTTTCTATATCGCACACCGCTCTCCAAATAAATTATGAGATTTTCTGAACAATATGAATATCATTACAAATGATCATGACAACAGTATAGCACATAGATTGAACTACAACGATTGCAATAAACATAGGCCAAACTGGACTTTCATTTGGACAACAATTTAAGGAACATCTACCACAAAATAACCCAAAAAACAAAACAGATAATTTTCAGAACATTCGATCTATTCCGTCTTGGAAGAATATGCAATTTATTATAGTCTAAAACTTAATTATTAATGTAAATATTCAAAATATTAAATTCAATTCCAACCCTATATGATATTTTAATGAATTTAAAGTAAGAAAACATTACTAAGATATGAGCAATCACGGCAATAACTTCTTATCAGCGTCCTGTCCAAAAAATTTCAGTTATTTACCGTAGTCATAATAAATTATAACGATGAGTTCTACTAGGAATGTTTTTATAATGTTATATGTATTTTAAGTGTTTGTGTAAACTTTAAAGTATAAAATTTAATATATGTGACAATATAAGGTTGTTTTACCCCTGAAGGAGCTGCTAGTGAGCAACAAAGCAAACTGTAGAAATATAAAAAAAACAAAAAATCAAGAATTGCAAAGACAAGAACAAATCAAGGTAATTATAATGTATGTAATTTAGGAAAGGCAAACAGTTGACTAAATGAAGCGAATGAACCTTCAAACAAAACGCATCGGTTAACATCTTTCTTGATTTTTCTCCGAAGCTTTGTCAGTTTATCTTCGAAACTATTCAGACTGTGCATAAAAAGTTGTATATTGTACTTAAAAGTTTTTCGTCAAAATGATATACAATATATGTGTAAAATGTAAAAATAATAACCACCTATGAAGAATTAATTTAATTGCACACACCTGAAAATTATCTGTAATTTTATTTAATATAATATTAATCCTGTGGTGGACGGTTTTTCAGTTGAGAAATATGTGATTATTATGTCGAGTTTACGTTGCAATAATTCTATCTAAAATTTGCTCAAAGTCGTAGCTTTCCACTCTGTCTCATGTCGAGTTTCCGTTGCAATAATTCTATCTAAAATTTGCTCCCAGTCGTAGCTTTCCACTCTGTCTCATGTCGAGTTTCCGTTGTAATAATTTTATCTAAAATTTGCTCCCAGTCGTAGCTTTCCACTCTGTCTCATGTCGAGTTTACGTTGCAATAATTCTATCTAAAATTTGCTCAAAGTCGTAGCTTTCCACTCTGTCTCATGTCGAGTTACTGTTGCAATAATTTTATCTAAAATTTGCTCCCAGTCGTAGCTTTCCACTCTGTCTCATGTCGAGTTACTGTTGCAATAATTTTATCTAAAATTTGCTCCCAGTCGTATCTTTCCACTCTGTCTCATGTCGAGTTTCCGTTGCAATAATTCTATCTAAAATTTGCTCCCAGTCGTAGCTTTCCACTCTGTCTCATGTCGAGTTTCCGTTGTAATAATTCTATCTAAAATTTGCTCCCAGTCGTAGCTTTCTACTCTGTCTCATGTCGAGTTTCCGTTGTAATAATTTTATCTAAAATTTGCTCCCAGTCGTAGCTTTCCACTCTGTCTCATGTCGAGTTTCCGTTGCAATAATTTTATCTAAAATTTGCTCCCAGTCGTAGCTTTCCACTCTGTCTCATGTCGAGTTTCCGTTGTAATAATTCTATCTAAAATTTGCTCAAAGTCGTAGCTTTCCACTCTGTGTCATGTCGAGTTACTGTTGCAACAATTTTATCTAAAATTTGCTCCCAGTCGTAGCTTTCCACTCTGTCTCATGTCGAGTTTCCGTTGTAATAATTTTATCTAAAATTTGCTCAAAGTCGTAGCTTTCCACTCTGTGTCATGTCGAGTTACTGTTGCAATAATTTTATCTAAAATTTGCTCCCAGTCGTAGCTTTCCACTCTGTCTCATGTCGAGTTTCCGTTGTAATAATTCTATCTAAAATTTGCTCAAAGTCGTAGCTTTCCACTCTGTGTCATGTCGAGTTACTGTTGCAATAATTTTATCTAAAATTTGCTCCCAGTCGTAGCTTTCCACTCTGTGTCATGTCGAGTTACTGTTGCAATAATTTTATCTAAAATTTGCTCAAAGTCGTAGCTTTCCACTCTGTGTCATGTCGAGTTACTGTTGCAATAATTCTATCTAAAATTTGCTCCCAGTCGTAGCTTTCCACTCTGTCTCATGTCGAGTTACTGTTGCAATAATTCTATCTAAAATTTGCTCCCAGTCGTAGCTTTCCACTCTGTCTCATGTCGAGTTTCCGTTGTAATAATTCTATCTAAAATTTGCTCCCAGTCGTAGCTTTCCACTCTGTCTCATGTCGAGTTTCCGTTGCAATAATTTTATCTAAAATTTGCTCCCAGTCGTAGCTTTTTCCACGCCTTCTCAGGTACCGATTAAATATCGTTACTTTTTGAGCTCTGTGGGGGTGGCTGCGGGAGCTTATATTTAGAAGTTTTTTTGTACTGATAGTGTTTCGGAACGCATATTATATAATACCCTTTATATTCTAAACATAACATATCTTTATTATTATTTTTATTATTAATTTGGAAAATGATTACATTTTATATTACCTTTTGATTTATGCTAACTTGGTTTTTTTAGGTAAGTATCATTTAATTTAGTAACCATCATACATTTTGTTGTTGTTGTAATGAAAAGCATATTGTGTATTTGTAATATATCATATTTTTATTTTAAAGTTCTATTGAGAGTATTTTGGTAATAAATTCGGCAAATGGAATTCAATTTCGTGTCACCCAAATTATTGATTTATCTTAATATTATTTTTAGAACGGATATTTGTTTGTAAATATATCAAGTTTGTTTTTAAGATGAAATAAAATAAAAATGTAAGTGTAATTAACGTTTTATATGATAACTTTTGACTATTAACTTCCTGGACAATACTGACTAAACTTTTTTCGTCGTCTCCCAAAGCCTTTTGTTTTTAAACCTTTAATTAGACAAAGGGTATGTGTATGAAAGTCAGTGTAAAGATTGTATTACGATATCAGACTTTAACTTCAGTCAAGTAAAAACTAAAATTAACAACCTACTTTCAAAGAATTCTACATTGTTAATTGTTGTTAACCCAAGTTGAGTCAGAACTAAAATCGATTGTTAATTTTCTGATAATTTCAATCAAATCTTGATTGATGAAGGAACGTCTAATTATTTCTTGTCTTAGAACAATCAATCATTGTCAATATCATTCCTTGTTAGACTGCCTCTGGTTTTGAAGAAATTTATCGAATTAGATCTCGTCCACTTCAATAACAATTAGCACTCACTCTTAGGACGTTAGTTATGAAAAATGTAATTTAAAACCATGCAAGTGTGAAATACTATCACTGAGGTTTATATTTATCATTTTTACACATACAGATACTGTTACATTTTCCTATATCCTGCTGCTTTTAATCATTTTCTCCCATTACGACATATATTTTCACAAACAATCTGTACATATTATGCAACTGGTATCGAAATAAAAATAGTTGGTAGTTTTTTTAATTATGTTCATGACAAAGCTTTTATGTAAATTAGAATAGAAGTAAATTTACAGTCGAAGATCGGCTGCCACTTAATTTTGAGTGTATACAATGCTGAAACATTTCAGATGATTAATTTCAAAGGACGTTTGAAATACTTAGTTTTCCTCTACAATAATTACTTTTACAGTAAATAAGAATGTCATGAAATGGGTATTTAGTTCTTCAAAGAGTGTGCAATTACTATAGTGAATTGTCTTTAAATAATCTAAACACACGCAAAATAATAAAAATAAATTTAAATTCGAACTTATTATTATTATTTAATTTTATTTCCAACCATACTGTTTAAAATATTTACAGTCAGACTTGTTTTAAAATATTCTGGAGAGAAAACTAAAGGTATACTGAACTAAAAAAAGTAAGAATAATCGTAAAAATAATTATGTTTTGATCTCCACAACCAGTTGAAAAAAAAAAGGATTTATTTTTAAACTATCCACTAATTTATTTATTTTTAAATTAATTCTGTGGTTGAAAGCTAAGTCTAAAAAAAGTTGTTGCATCTCTGAAATTTATATTTATTTTAAATATCTAAATATTACATACTTTGCAATATTAATTTACTATTAAATTCTACAATCAAAAATGCAAATTTCTTTGAACAAATTTCTATTTACTTTACTAAGGACTTTGTTGGCTTCCTTTTTTTTTTTTTTGGTTGGGGAGGAAAGTTGAGTCGCATGTACGTATTTTTAACGAAAAATGAAAATATTCAATGTTTTAGTTATTAAAAAAGGTAATTAGGAGTTTCGAAATGTGTTGATAGCATGAATAATAAAATGTTTCCCATTTTTTGAAAGTTGTGGTTTTTTCTACAAAAATTCTGTAAAAAAAGTCAGATTTTCTGCTATTCAAATTTAAACAAAAGCTTTTTTCATGACGTTACTTGAAAGGAAGTTCTATCTAATGCATCAAATAGAACGGTAATTATAAGAAACGATTTTTATTCTTCGCAGGAACACTTATATAAATATACACCATCTAGATGTATTCAATCATTCAGTGTATGTTGCATAATTTATAAGTGTCGTAATAAAGGGTTCAGGAACTAAAATTGAATGTATACAGTATATTCAAAACCGTCTAAAATCTGTTAAAGTTGTTTCCCATTATGATGCAATGTCATTGTTGTGATGGTGCTAAAACTTCGATATTTGTTGTCAAAGTACCACATGAACATTTATGGACAGTTTTCGGAATGATGTCACCAAATGGTCCGTTTATGAAGTTCTTTCACAATACTCATTTTAATGAAACTTCAATAGAGAAACTTTTGTTTTAATTGTTCAGTTGCCAAATTTAACATAACGTTCACATTGTGTTCTTGGATCTATTTTTTTATTAATTTTTTTTTTCAATTTTTAAAAATATTTTTATTTTATTTTTTTTCCTAACAAAATATGCTCGAAAATGTTTAGGATAACTATTTTCACTTAGAAATATTAAATTTGGTGCTCATACAGAGAAAATAGTTAGAATTTTAAATTTGTGCACAGTAAAAAAACATTAATTTAAATTTTGAAAACAACCATTTATTATTTAAAAATCCAGTATAGTATGAACTTAAAGGTATTCTATTTTATAATTAAATAAATAATGATATGGCGAACTTTGCAGGTATATATTTAGTGGTCTTAGTGTCCAAGTATTTTTGTCATCATTTCATTTTTTACATGATTGACCTTTTACATTCTAACAATTATTGTGAATTCTCCTTATTATAAATTGGAATAGTATGGTAGGAATTGTATGTTTTATATAATTTATTTAGGCAAGATAATATTCATGTATTTGTTATAGTCTGAAACGATTAAACTGTTGCTAAGCAAGAAATGTGTTCATATTTAAACAACGGAATTCTATATAGTGTGGCATTTCAAAGTGGAACGTGATTTTTAATTACATTTTTCCAACTATACTATATTGAGTAAAAATTGATATTGAAGTTATAAAAACCATAACTTCATCAAGTTACTTTTAAATCAGAGCCAGTCTACATTCACTGGGAAGAGATAATATTGGCAATGATTGATTGTTCAAAGCTTCTTCCTATAATTCCAAATCGAATCCTATCCCAATTAAATTAATACATTTTACGGAAAAGAAAATTATTGTTTATTCTATAAGATGGTTGAAGGATTTTTGGATGTCTTTTATTTTCCTATTGCTACCTTACTACGGTCAACGAAACTCTATATTGGTATTTCACACTTGTTTGATTTTTAATTAATGTTTCCTACCTTCTCTAGAGTGAGTACAAATTGACATGGAATTTGACGAGATCATAAATTGAACAACCCTTTCAAAACCAGATTTAGTTTAAATTCAAGCACAAGTGATAATATTGACAATGATTGATTGTTTTAAAACCGGCAGTTGATTACACGTTTTTCATTCATCAGAATTTGATTGCAAATAAACAATTTAGTTCACTTTAGACGGCATCGATTTTAGTTGTATCTACTTTCTAACAGATTCAGATGAAAAAAATAGAAATTATTACTTCATAATTTATGAATTATTTTCCTTACAAATATCAATTTAAAAAACCAAAGTCTAGACAGGTTACGTATATATTTACCTATTTATTGTAATTTAATTTTTACAAAAACGATTTAACAAAACATTTTATTGTCCAAAAACCAAATCAGAAATCTGAATCTGGACTTTAAATTTTTATTCCATTTTTCTTCCCCTTCTCTTTCTCTCCCCTTCCCTGTCTCTCGCCCTCATTTGTAGAAAGTATTGATTGTGGTGTTCACCGATACATTCGGTTCCAGGGTACTTGGTTCTATGAGTCCATCTTGCATTAGCCTAGACGTTTGCTCCGATTTTTATCGCTTTTGCTATATTCATACATTTTAGTGAATTTTGTACCTGTCATAAAAATAAGAACTGAAAACTGGGATTGTCCCACTCAAGTATAACGATTTTTAATCACAAGTAATTAATAATAAAATGTAGGTCGTCATCAAATACAAAATTCCAATTTAAGATTTAACCATTAAAACTTTAAAATGAAATGTAGGTAGCTTATAAACAAATTTCGAATATGTTAAAAGTGGCTTAATCGATTTTCTACCAAATTTTGGTGAAATGTAAAGATTTATGACCCTGACCAATCCAGCAAAAAGTGTACACTAATGACGTTTCATGTGAAAATTGGGATAATACCAAAATAAACCTAATACTTATGTCTACTTCATTTATTTTTGCCCATGTTACTTGTTTAATTAGTCTTTTGGTCCAATTTTTATCTTTTTTGCTATATTGATAAATTTGTGTGATATTTCTGTTTCCTTATCCTCCATGTTATGTAAGTCAAAATTTGGAATTATGTCTTTAAGAAAAATTCAAGGCCACAATTAAGTTAACTGATTTTATAATGTTACTGACATTTAACATCAATAATTAAAAAAGTGTACCAAATATAAAGGTAAATATTTTTGGTCATAATTAGCAAAAACATTACACTAATAGTGATAATTATAAACGCAGTTGCCACAAAAACATATATTTTTGTATACACAAATCAGTTGTATTTAATCATATTTTTGCATTTCTGTGAATATATTAACATACCAGGAGTAACTATGTGGATTATTTGTATAACATATTGTAAAGGATCTGGGTTAAGTATGAGATTGAGAACGAGCCATATCCCTAGAGTCTGAAGACGATTTATCATGTCCTATATTACATTAGCTTTCAAAATTATAATATAGACAGCTCTTGATTTAATTAAATGTAGTGATACTGGCTAGTCATTATCTGTGCATCTACAGTAATAATAATCTCGCCCATGGATACTCTTTTAGATAAGTAGTCTGAAAACAGAAATAAAGTCAATGGATGAATATAAATATTGGACTATAGGAGTGAGCAGCTATGTAAAGGGTAAATAAACATATAGGAAAGCAGGATTTTGTTTAGAATAAAAAAGTTTGTTGTATTTCAATAACTGAAGTGCATTCTTCGAAATTATTAGAGAAATAACGTTTAGAGAAGTTCTTTAGAAAGGAGGGTACAAGTTTGTCAAGAAATACTTGTAATGTGAAATGCTTTAGAAATATGTAGAACATGTTGTTGAAGACGTGCTTATTACTATAGTTCGTTAGCGAGCTGGAACTTCCCTGTTCTACGTAGACATAATCTTATTAAATTACAAAATTTGTATGCAAATACACTTTTGTCCTTGTTCTCTATTCATGCCTCTGTTTACGTCACAATGTCAATTTCACGAGCAAATGAGAACAAGTAATGAATTTATCCTAATGTGTCTACACGAATTTACAACAGAAATCAGATTTTATATGATGCGTAGATTGCAAAGTGGAGTAATGTTTTTCGTGTCTCTTTGAAATTTAAATTGATATCATAAAATAAAATAGTCATTAAACTTTACAGTAATTAAAATGATTCATCGTCGAGATGTGTGAAAGTTATTCCAGGATAAAAATGTGTTTAACAGAACATTCGGTGAAAAATTGATGTTTTACAAGTAGGGTAAAAATTTCACTACAAAGTGCTGGAGTAATGGGTATATAGATGTCGGTTTGCGTGTTCGCAGCTTGCTACTGCCATTATCAACATGTTTTTGTAGGTAACTTGATTAAGTTTGCTGATGATAGAACTTTGAGTTTTCAAACACAACTTATATGAAAAATTTAGAGCAAAAGGCTTTCTTACTATTGATAAATTTAAAACAATACTACTAACCTTCTATTTTTTTTAACGTTAATGTGTCTATATCTGAAAAAAAATGGATTTTTCTCTGTTCTTCAATTCAGAATATGAGGAAAATATTTGTAATACTTTCTATTATGTATTGTAATATGCTATTCTGTATGAAATAACACAATCTTTAACTATAAATTCCATATATGTTTATTTTTTTCAAAATAAAGTATGATCATGTCCAGGATACAAATATACAAGTTATAACACTAGACTAGCTCGACTGGACAGATTAAATTTATCCAGCTGATACAAAATTATTTAATAAACTTACTAAACTATCAGGGTTTTAATCATTTTAAGTAGTTTAGAAACAGCGGTAGACAATTGCGATTCTCTGAATAGCTTCGTTCTATGGAGAAGTTTATATACCATGGGTTTATTAATTCGTTTTAAGTTGAATGTGAATTGTATTAAGTTTTAAGTTTATTTTGTAAAGTTTTTGTTATACATTGTATCAATGTTTCAGCATTATCAATGGATTTAAATGGAAATAAAATGGTTTATTTTTCATTTCGTCTGATTTAGGCAGTCTGAATACTTATAATGATGTTTGTTTTTTGTTTTAAAAATAACTAATACAAATACAATTTGTTTACATAGCCTTTGTTTTAATCTGTAAAAATGAATGTGTATTTTTTTTATATGTACGGTGAAAATATATTAATTTCGTTTTTCAAGTTTTATTTGATTTTCAAAAGATAATTTTTAGTTTTATGCAAGTAAATAGGAATGCAGCTTACAGGGCCAGTTTTTATAGATACAACCTTCCTTTTAGAGTTTCAACTCGCAATTTTGGTGACCAGTGTGATTAGGGATGACATTGAAACAAACTTGATTTATTTGGGTTATTGCCAGTGTTTAAAAATCGATTTTATTTTTTGTTCTTCAGAAACGCTAAATAATTAGGTTTTAAAATCTTGTTATTTTAAAAATGTTAAGTCGAAGTCCCCCAACATTGATGTTATCCAAAGATAATACCTGTATATGAATGCAATGAAATTATTAACTGTGGCGCAATGCAAGCGTTAATTACAAAGTTTAGTCGAAGCTACGGGATGCTGCAGTGCAATTAAACTTATAGATTGCACATCTCAACAATGTTAGCCAACTGTCGCCAGATACTACTAGAGTGGATAGTGTAAGGACAGATTTAATCAATATTTTTAACTCTCGCTAAATGTAATACAAAAGTTTTTAAAAGGAATTTAAGTTATTATATAATTATAGTATTGTGTTGTTGATTTTTCAAATTCAGTAAATTAAACTGATATTAATAATACGGATCAAAAAGCGGTTCAAAATGAGCTGTTAGTTATCAGTAGGAGAACACTTAAAAACAATCTGTTTCAATGATTCCGTTGATGATGATAAGTAAATCTAACTTACTTATTAAAATTGTCCTAACAATTACTGATTATTTTTGTTTGTTTTGAAGTTATGAGATTTTCAATGATGTGTTTTACACAAATATGTTGTTATTTGTAATTAAAATTGTATATTTAATATTGTTTAGAATAGTATATACAAGTAAAAAAGTAATAAGTTATTATTAAAATTAGTTTACTGGATTTACGTACTGGATTTATTGAATGACATTGAGAGTGATTACATATTGTTGCTAAATTCCTCCAACGGTTTACATTTTGTAGTCTCAGGTGACTGCGTTTCTAAGCGAGAGATCTCAATAAGTAGAAGTTCTTTGTTAGAACACTCCGGATCTTTGCACAAAGATAGGCGTTGAAGTCCACTACGTTGTTCGACCGATGTGTTCAAGCTCTCACCGGGTTCATTGTTTTTCTATTGGACAACTGTATTTATATTCTGATAAATGTGACTGAACCGTGAAGTCGAAGAGTAGAACTCAAATTAGTTTAATACTAAAACTAAACTAAATTTTGTGGCTTAATATAATAGTCCTGCTATTCAGACGGGTAATTTGTGGTTAGCACTTCAAATTCCTATTGCATTCTCAACCAGACTTCACTACTAACTGCAGTTTTCTAATTGCTGGGTTAATACCGTCAATATTTGTGCCTCAACCTCTGACTTGGAAGGAAGAGCACTTATTATTAGACCGGCCGGCGTTCCAATAGTTTAACCATATCCGTCGATATATAAAATTGGCATTTTTTGTCTTTATTTTCCTTTTGTTTGCTAATTCTAGATATTTAAGAATATTCTTAAAATATTTTGTAACATTTTTACAGGCTGAAATTAAATCCCCTTCATGTTTATTATTTATGTTTTAATTTATTATTGTAGAATCATATAGGAATTTATAAAATTACATCTCGTGGTATTCAGGAATTTGGTCTTGTTTTTCTTCGTTAATCTGTATATTTGGTAAATATTAGCTTATCAAATGTATAAACAGAGGTTGGCATTTGGAAAGCTTCTAAAAATGTATCAGTTGTAACAACTATGACTAGTATAAAAACCAATTGAGAAACAATTTAAACTTTACTTTTTTAACTAAGTGAGTTGTTTATTTAACCCTAGCTCCGCCAAACTACAAGTTCTTGTAGAACTTTGGCATTTTTAACAGTGCGCGCTACATTCTAATATTTGACCCACTAATTGTCATCCAATCTTAATAAACTTTATACCGTTGGAAAGGAAACTTTTCAAACTTTAATCTTTGTATTTACCATATGTTTCTAAAATGAATATTAACACGTCTAATGATCGATGGAATAATTGCAGAACTCTAAACAGCTGGTCTGAGCGTCGACGAACGCTAGAATTTCGTCAACTTTCAAGACCTATAACAGTTATACACACCGACTTTAGGACAATGATATTTACACCAATAGAAAGCTTGCATTTCGATCTTTCTAACACTGCTTTCAAATCTTAGATCACGTTTATGGTTTAGGTTTTGTGTCCAACCGCATAAAGTCTTGTTATTGGGCCAAGGTTTCAACCAATTAAGTAGCTTCTTTGGAAGTCGATATGTATCTCACAGATGAAGTGTTTGTAAAATTCTTTTTACATGGTTTTGTAGATAAAGGATCACTGATTCCATAGGTATTTAGTTGTATACATTTTGCTCCACTGAATCTTTAGCAAATCGCCTTCAAACATTGCCTTGTTAGACAGTTGGAAATCATCCGCTATGTTTGTATCTAAAACCGTTACGTTTTAGGTTAGCAGTTTGTTTGATCTGAATTGAATGTTTTTTGGTGATTTATAGTGAATAACGTTTATGAAATTGTGTTTTATATATAAATAAATAAGTGTAGTGTTTGTTATTGTGTTTGTTTAGTGAAATTAGTTTTAGACAAGCTAAATTTAGTAACAGTGTAGGCTATGTCGGTATGTGAGTTTATAACATACATAACGAAATTTCGTTTCGTAATTTCTGATTACAAAATGGTAAGTTATATAAAATGTTCAAGTTTACAGTTCTATTCTATGATTTATTCTCTACAATTTGGTATATAAAATTTCATTTTTGGGTAAAGGATGCATTTTAGATTGATGTTTCAAAATAGGCTAAATTTTAGTGCCATTGTGTAGTACGGACATAAAAAAATCTATTTCATAAAAACTACTTTGAAATTGGTAAATGTTTTTACATATTTCTATTCACAACTAAATTATGAAACTTTTGTGTATTTTGTATAACCAGGCCTATACATTTTTATAGTATTTATTTAGGCCTGAATTTAGAAAACAATTTTCCGTTTTTGAAAATTTTTGCTTCCTGAGCTTATAACTTTTACAATTTTGCACCAATCAAATTTTTAGTTACATATATGATTAATTTGGACCTTTTCCTAAAAAAAAGCTATGGATCACTTTATGATTGGGATAGAATTTCTATTTTTGGCGAATTTTTGAAATTATTTCACCCGATGAAAAAAACGTGAATTCGTTTTGTTAAGGCGGAGATAGGGTTAATGGAACGTTAGCACTTGTTGGAAAGTTGATGTAACCACTTGAGAGTCTCTAGTTATTTAGGTAAACATTTACGTCAATTTCAAAAAAGTAAATACTCAGTTTTCTAAAAATTATTAATGAATAAAAATTGTATTTATTATGTAACTTTTTTTGTGATCAGAGACTAAGTGTATACCCAACGTTATAAAACACCACTGCAATGCTAAGAAATAAGATGTACTTTTTATAGTTCCAAATTAGTTAATTGAAATTTGAAAACAGTGGAATTTTTTTTCTTTTGGTTATCTTGTGCTACTAAACGATTATATATATTTGTATTCAGTGCACGAAAATACACATGAATGTTTTGAATTTCATAAAAATATATTTTTTAAATACAATTTTGCTTAATTTTTATAATCCATTCCAAAATTTCCCTCCAATTCTACGTGATTTAATAAAAATATGTATAAAGGTTTACTCAGTATCTAAAAGATACAAGCCGTATGGCTTGTATCTTTTAGATATTGAGTTATGATAATGACACAGATAAACAGATATACCTAATTTTCCCAGAATGGTTTACGTTTGCTCAACTCCCAGAATCATAAAAAACACATCAATCCAACACTTACAACGTAATTGTAATAGAAGAAAAGAGTTTGTAAGCTGTTCATAAAAAAAATATGTGTCTTTTAGATAAAGTACGCCAATTAAGTTCATCAACAAAAACCTCTTTGTTGAAGACGAATTCATGGAGGGGATTGAGTTGTTCGCCTGTAAATCTCCATAATAGCAGCAATTATTTAAAACAACGGTTTAAAACTGTTTGCGAAAGTTCTTCCGCGGATATCTTGAGGAGGAAATAAAAAACACCTGTTCTTTCTTTAGCGTTTTATTCAAATATTTTATTTACTTACGTTGTTACAAGATGTAGGTATTCTACATATTTAGTTTAACTGAAGTTCATTTCAAACTTTGTAAGAATTGATCAAACTTAAATATGTAACACGGAATGGAAGGTCTTTAACATTAATATTACATTGAATTAAAAAAAAATTGTAGTTAATATAAAATAGTATAACACGGTTCATGCAGCTGTTGTGTATATGCTACTACAAAGTGGTGATAAGTTTTACAGTTTCCAAATAATAAAACTATGATATTATACTAAAACTATGGAGTTGTATAAATGAATTATTTTCTGAATCTTTTTTATTTATAGTTTAAAATTTACATATGGTGGTTAAAAAGACGTTGGGATCGTCAAGAGTGGTTAAAATTAGCAAACATTGTCTACAAAAATAACTTTTACAACGTATCCAATTTGCTCGAGAACTCTAATAGTTAGAAGCGCAAAACAACGCTGAGGATGAAAATATAGGCGAGGGAAAAATTATTTTCATTTATACTGATTTTTAGTTAATTAAAAAAAAAAAGCTAAATACTAGTTTAATAATAATACATATGTATTAGCACATCGACTGTGTTATGATAGGCTATAAGATATGGGAGAGAAGTAGATGTGGACACGAGCAAAGTGAAACTTGTCACGAGTGCTTTATAGGTTGGCTTATGTACGACTTAGCAAACAGGCTTATAAGAGGAAGTTCCAAAAGTTGGAGATAATTGAAACTCCCTTTGTGGAATAGATAGTTCGGTACTCAAAAAGTAAAATAACTATGTTGAAATAAATTATGTTTATTCACAAATAAACGTAAAGTTGGAGAAAGGGAATGAAATTAAGTATAAACAATTATTTTATAAATTAAACGTTATTTGGCTACAAGACATCCAACACTGCAACATATGCTTTGAATTTCTAATCCTTTGGTCCCATATACAAATTATTAACTGTACAATTATTCAAAGTTATTTGTGGAAATAAATCTCCATATATATTTATAAAGGAAGACTCAACATTTATGTTGTTTTTAAGTGAGTCTAATAGTTGATGGGAAATAAATCGTATAAACATGAATGTTTGTTAAAGGTTAGGAAAAATCAGCAATATCACAATTCAAAACAGCTGATGAAACGGTATCTTAAAATAAAACCAGTCGCTTAAACAGAGTAAACCTTTAGATTAATAAAAGTTGTTAACATTCAAATAGTAGAAACAATATGAATACTTCTAGATATAGTCGTAGTAAAATGTATTTATATATTTAAATAGAGTTTAATAGGGTTTGACTCGACATTGATTTAATTAATAATTAATTCTAGGTTTATTTGATTTTACCTATTATTTATAATCAGTAATTGTCTTACACGTACGATTTGTCTGATTAATGTTCACATTAAAACCGGAATTGGTAGAGCCGATTATGAGAAATTATGTTTTTCAAATCAGGTTCATTGTATATTTTTGGTGTTATAGCGATAGCTCGCTACCCTGTATTTTTTTGAGATATTGCCACCAATACGTTATGTTTGGGTTCTTAGAAGCTACATTTAACAAATTTGACTGTGTAAAAATCGGTCTTTTTAGTTTTGGTTTTATGGTAGCTACCATTAAATTTTCAGTTATATATAAAAAAGAAAAACATCCAAAGTAAGTGAGTGAAAAACATCCATATTGAATTTGTGAGTTTGCGTTGTCGAGTACTGTACTTACTATATATTATTCTTACAATTGTTTTTAGCTCCAGAGAATACAAACAGAATATTCCAAGGCCCCCCCCCATTAAAATCCACCACGTAATTATAAAGACCAAACAAAATATTTAAAAAAACTAATTTTTCTTTCAACTGTTATTTTCATTGCCTCGCATGATTCATCCATGCGAGCAGAGTGTGTTTTTATCCCTATATCCCGGATCATCTGTCAATAAATGTGTTAAATTGATAAAAGAAGTATTGTAATCAAACATTTTGTTGATTTTTAGTACAATTAAAATTGTTTAACTTTTGTTGTGTGACAGTAGTAAGTTTATAAAAAGTCAGTTTCCACCTTTGAATGTGAAATCAGCCCAATTTCACAAATATTTCAATAAACAAAATTCCATTACGATATACTCACATTATTAGTTTAATTATATGTCTTATCGAAAACATATTTTCACAATTTTAGTTTTCTCAACGAAGGTTTTACATAACTGGCTCGTCAGCATTTCGGCGCAGTTATTGTTCAACATATGGTAACTATGGCCTAAAATGTATTAAAACAATATTAGTTCGTGCAGAACTACGCTCTGTTCCATAAAGTGCAATTAATTTGTTCTATTTGGTTATTATGCACCTATCTAATCTGATATGAACGAGGTCGTAAGGACACGTCGAACAAAGTTATGTATTTAACAAAACCTGTATCTCGTTAACTATTATGGTTACAGGACCACAGGTGTTATAATGTTTCTTTAAAAATTTATTTCAACACATACTAGACCGAAACTAAACCACTAGGTTTTGAAGATGTGCGACATTCAATTGGCTGTCTGTATTCTGGTTAATGTACTTACTCAAGGCAAACCCCACCTTAAATTTCAACAAAACCGGATATAAAAAGCACGCTATAGAGGATTTACAAGACAATTTTACGTACAATAATATGCATGTATACAAATTGCGTAAAAAATTTAGATGTAATAGCCGAAATTTGTCTTATTTTTATTCAAATTTCGGAGCTACACTATGTGTTACTATTATTTTAATATAGTTTCTACTAAAAACAAATAGTTTATATAGTTAAAAAATGGTGGTAACCTTCTGTCCAGGCTTTCACGAGCATAAATTAGATCTTTTTTGTAATTTGGTGGTATGTGGATTTTAATAACAAGTTGGAAATCCTTTTAATCCGCTCTTAAAATTTAAATAGGTGCTGTAAGATATATTTTACAATTATTAATATTTAAGAAACAGATTTTGTAGAACTTAAGCTTTAAAGTAGAAAAATTTAACAATAATTACTGGAAGCTGTTTTAATTATTACTACTGCCCGGAATTCTAATTGGATTTCAGAAGTACGTTAGCTGTTATTATTCGTTGAACATGATATGAAAAATGGTTTTACGATTTCAATTTGATAAGATTATAAAACAGTTTTTCTTTAGATTATTTTTATGTAAGAGCTACACGAATATGTAATAGCTAAGTGGTTATAATAATTTCAATATTGAGGTCGTAATCGAGTTGACACACAAAAAAACAAAACAAACAAAACAAAATAGCGAAATGAATCCGAGTCTTATCATATCAGCGTATTAACTGCGTACCTACTATGTTTACTTGTTTTGTGATAATGAGTCAAAGTATGTTTCTACATCGAATAAAATGTCTGAACGCATTTTGGTATTCAGTAAATTTGTTTTCATATAACCACGAAATACAAAAAAAATATTGTTAATTTAAAGTGTTACATTTTTAAGTAATATACGTTTAAATTTTATGGAAAGTAACTTTGTGGTTGTTTATAGGTCTGTAAAGAAACCAATTTGTTTTATCTCGAAATTTAAATTTCGGTTACAAACTTTGAAAAGTGGGGACATATGCTATACAGGTGTCACATCTATATAAAAACTTGGCCAGAGGCGTATATATTTATAAATTTGTATCGTGATAAAGATTTCTTACCATTCTTTCCTTTGTCCTTGCTGTTATAAAGTTTGAAGTCAATATAAAAAAAGTTATAAAATAATTCATTTTTATGACCAAATTGTTCGCTAACTCCGTTCGTTCTGCTCCAAATTACTTCTCAAAATTTACATTTCAATAATTTATGAACTTATAAAACTCAATCACTTTACACTAATTAAACACAAAACTTAAAACAATCACACATGGTGACAATTTCTTCAGATACACGATATCAACTGAAGTGTGAAATCTATCACGACCACAACACACACACATACTCCTACGGTAAAGACAATGCATCGTTACACAATTACACACATAGTTTATTAGAAGAGTTGTTAACTCCGTTGGCGTTTGTCATAAAGTAACAAGACAGACAATAGTTAGTGACGTCATTGAATGTTCATCGATCACTGTACCGTATCAGATGAATGTGGACACCGTGTAAAGACAAGTTTCTGCGTATGTTGTTAATCTTTACGGATAGCTTCATTACTTATTGTACAGTCAGGTTGTACAGTCCACCTACCTAGATTATATAGATATTAATACTTTAAGTCAATAGCTACTTTATAAGTTCAGTCATTGGAAGCTGGCTGGTTTCGGTCGTTAGTAATGTAATGTAAAAAGTTCATGTTGAGCGTCATGTTTTAAGATTCGTCAAAAGTGTAATAAGTATGTTTATTCCAGATATCATGGAAACTTTTTACTGTACGAAAATATAGGTATAGTACATTATTACAAATTTTAAAATTACCTGTATAATTTCTTCTTAAAACCAATCGTATCCATTCAACAAAGTCGTGGATATGTATCAATGTTACGTCCGCACCACTGTCCACGTCGCGTCGTTCTAAACACATTTTGATTTTTAAATTAGTCCCGATTCACAGTTATAGTATTGTTTTTTGGTACACAAGTGTAAAAATATAAATTAAATTATGCTGCTTCTTTTACTCTCTGGGGATAAAGTTCTTATTATCTACGTTATCGATATCATCATTTTGAGAGATGAATTTGAGTTATCTTCATTTAAACTACCGATGAGTATAGGTGGATCTTTCTATAACCACACATTAGCACACAATTGTTTTTCAGTTGCAAAAAAATCATTGTATAGGAACAGAAAATTTTATGGGTCTACAATATAATTGTCAATATGTGGACACAGATTCCAGATTTCTAACCAATCGTATACTAAAATTTAATTTCCCAGTAACTACAATGTAGAACAAAAACTCGAACACAAGATCTCACAAAAACTACGTTTATTCAATCAAACGAGTTTCAACGACAAAGTCGCCATCCTCAGTGATACAGGAGTTACAATAACAAAACTATAAATGTAGTAACTACAATGAAGATATGTTTAGTGTGAGGAAAAGAAGACACTCACATACTGACTACTGTATATTATGCTTGTTAGATGGATACGATTGGTTTTACAATGAAAATGTATACAGTGTTTTAATACAGTTTCTTCCCCCCACCTTAACTTTTGTATAAATTGAAATAGAGCCAAATCTTTTTGGGACTGTTAAGTAGCTCATCTGAAATTTCTTTTATGATGGTTTGAAATTTTTCCCCTCCCTAAAATTTTGAATTTTGGGGGTACTCCATATTTTCAAATGAGATTATAAAATTAATGGCGCTCACGAAATATTTTTTGGATGATCCTTACAAAGTGATTTATTTGAGATTTTTATAAGTAACTTATAAACTATCAAAAGTATTTAAAAAAGTTTTGATAATGGTGAATTTTCATCTAGAGGTGAATACGAAATTTATGCCTAATTATCATTTTAACTGTTTTTTAAAAAAAAAATATCGTCCACATTTTAAAATAATATTTTAATGAAAATTTTGAACGTGTGCAAAAATGCCACATTTTTGGTGGACAAGTAAAAATCAGCTCCAATGTGGAATGTTTCTTTCAGATTAGTTTAGCGAACATTTTTTAAACTGTTTAATGTTCTCATTTCACATATTTGATTGTGTTTTTAAGTTATTTTAAAAGGAAATAGCGATTTTATAATTTAAAATATCTCAAATACATTTTGTGCATTTGGTTAGGGTGATCAATAAAATATTTTTGAGCGCCATCAGTTTTTTCGTTTTATGCCCTTTAATTCCACATGTCACAAGATCTGGGTTCCTATTTTACAATCTTTAGTACCCCAAAATTCTCCACTTTAGGGAGAGGAGCAAATGTCTAAACTATCATAAAAGAAACTTCATTTTCTAATAACAGCCCAGGAAGGTGGACTCTATTTAAGTTCATAGAAAAGTTAAGGTGGGGAGGGGCATTATCTTAATACTGTTTATCCTTTCTGTTAGAGAATTTTATAATATATAGGTAATATTTACTTCCCCAAGTTTTAACATAGAAACAATAGTTTCTGATATATCTAGAAAAAACTGAATCTTTACACCTTTGACGGGCTATAAAATATTACGCCTCTGAAAAAATCAAGTTTTTTTTTTTACAATTTATTTCTAATGACCGAATAACAAAATGTACAAAAAGCCAACGGGTTAGACTTTATTTATTTCTTTTCAACTCATTTTGTTCCAGAATGTATGGGCATTCTTAATTTGTTCTTATTTAAAGAAATAAGAAAGTAAATGTATTAAAAATGGCTGCCGATGTGATGTCAGCTGTTATAATCTAAAAAATCTACTTTTTGCTACAAAGTTAATAACCACGTTTCAAGTTTTGTTTCTCGCAATGGAGTAAGGGCAAGTTTTTCTATTTGCGTCTGATGTAGGCATAGAGTTAATCTTCCCATAATACACAAGGAGAAATATCTGTATTTTCCGAGTGTTATAATTTATGATTGTGGTTATGCTTTGCGCATAGGATTGTATTTATGCCATTCTCAAAGATTTTTCAGAATGTAACAATCATTTTTTGTTACTTTTTAAACAAAAGACTTTTTTTATTGTATTCTTATGGAAGTACCGGATTATTTTACATTATAGTTTGTCATTTATGATTCCTTGCTTAATGGTTTTTTATGTAAATATGTATGATTGTATCTAATATTATGAGGAAGTAAAAAAAAAAAAAAAAAAAAAAAAAAAAAAAAAAAAAAATATATATATATATATATATATATATATATTATTATATATATATATATAAAAACTTCATTGAGGAATATTTCGGCATGTGCCCGGTTTCGAAATCTAGGATTGTAGTTATGGTTTCCACAATACATTTGTGGATCCTCCATTTGTTCTCTTAAGTAAAACTAGATGGCAAGTTTTGCTTTCCGGAATGGAGTAAATAATGGTTGTTTTACCAATTTTTCAAGACGGATTTGTTCCAGTACCTTAGGGAACAGTTTTTTAACTTACCTAATGATAAAACCGGGAGTTCAGGTTGGCTAGGTAGATATGGGGAGAGTGGGGAAGAGTGAGCTGGGAGGGATTGTGGCTGCTCTATGTTTCTAGGTTGTACGAATGACATGAAAAATGATGATTATATAACGAAATAGATTTTATTTCATAAAAAAAATGTTTAAAACAATTATGTTCTTATATTACTTTTTGACGCACATTCACTTGCGGATATAGACGTTTTTGAATCCACTTTAGAAAAACTTTTTTATTAAAAATGAAAACAATACAACACTAAAAATATAACTAAAGTTAAATATGTTGTTAGGTTGCAAACACTTTTACTCTTATTTACTTTATAAACTGGTGAAATAAATTATATTTTATAATTGTACGACTGCGGTAGGAACAATCTTCTTCCCTTGAGAGTAGCTAAAAGCTATTAAGCTTTTGATTTAATGTCGCTTAGCCTCATAGATAACAACCTGTCATGAAAAATACAAATGTAACGGGTGGAGGGTGAGTGGGGGGGCACACTTTTAACTAATGTGTAGAAGGTAAAGCCCCATTTGTTTTTGCCCGTTAAGCCACGAGTGTAACAAATTGCGAAGTATTACGGTTGTTGGAAAATCGCAGTGGAAATGAAATTTCAGTGGAAGGTAATGAAGCGTGCACGTTGTAGGACCATATCAGACAAACAAGTGTTACATTGTTTATACAGGCTGATACAGAAGTTCTGACAAACAGAAAAACATAATTTTTCAGAAATTTTTCTATAGTAGTAATCCAATTTCTGTTATAGAATCGTAGTAAAAAATTGAATTCAATTGTTTTGCACTTAACTTTTTTTGCTTTTCATATTAGGTAAACGTCAGTGACCTGGTCAGCGTTTTAAAGTTCGAGTTATTTAAAAATGAGAATTTTTGTGTTTTGTTTTTATGGAAAACATGACAAATTTTTAATTAAAATATATTTTGTGCAAAATTATAATTAACCTAAAACAAACATTGATTTGCTTGTTATCACAATATTATGTTTCTTTTTTTTTTTTTTTTTTTTTTTTTTTGTAAAATTGGAAAACAGCTGGTAAATTAACTTGTTGTGCTAAGTTACAGTTAAAGTTTTTTGGGTGTACATGGAGAACTTGATGTGTGTACCTGTTTTATATTGATGAATGAGTGAGTAATTCAAGTTTACATTTTATTTTATGAGTAAATTCGTTTGCGGTATTTTTATTTCAAAATTGTAAAGTTATTTTTGAATCTACATGGATTTTTAAACGAGATTTTTTAAAGATCTCTACGGCGTAGTATCGAAAAAATAAAGTTTTCTATAAGTTGAAGAGACATATTTATAATTTATTTAATAATCGTGTAAAAATCTCATAATGTGCTGTTATTACTTTAATAATTATCACAATGGTTAAACACAGCTTAGCGGTAGTTAATTGCCATATCCCATTTTTGTCATCTGTTCTCCATTTATTTATGTTCAAGTTTATGTTTTCAATTTTTACATACAGAGTAAATACTGTTTAAGTGATGTTGAAATATTCATGTGCATATATAATAAAATTGTGCTGAAAACTTTTTTACGTTCGTAATAATGACGTTTATTCATCTATAATCTTGTACTGTAATTATGTTTCTGGTAATTAATTTGTTGATAAAGACAACAATTCAATTGGCTATAATTTTTAGTGATGATTTTAATATAAATTTAGCTTCAGAGAGAGAGGGGGCTATACAACCTTTGATTAATTTTTATTTTAAATTTTTTGAACTGTGTGTGTTCGCGATGATTTTTCAGAAAAGGGTTAACCGATTTTGCTGTTTCCTATTTATAATAGGCGTGTAAAATATAATAACTAAATTCAAAATTTAATGTAAAAAATTGAAATTTTGATAAATTGTATTCCCCCCCCCCCCAATTTTTTAAAGTAAACGTCTTGGTCAGCATGTCCTTAAGTAGCAGTTTTGAAGTTATAGGTAAACGATTAAGAATAAAGCTGTATCTAGGTTCGACACGAGTATATTTAGGAAGACGACAGCGTTCACCTCTAAGTATCAAATCCTGAACATGTTTTTTGTGTCTTCATAAGCCCATTTAAGGATGAGAAGGTTTGTGACAAGTTATTAGAGGTTATGTTAAGATATTGCACAAAACAAATGGTTTCAGTGCCAGATAGTTATACTCCGTCATGTACCGGGGTTATAGTGATAATGCTTTTGAAATTGATTTTTGTGAAATGTTAGCGAACCAAGTAGGGAGGTGGTATTTTACCTCGTAGTACTTTAGTTCTCTTTTATTGATTTATTTACATACATGTGATTTGAAACAACATATTTATCAAACAATTATAAGTTATATTTAATCAGATAAATTTGTGAATAATTATATCAGAATCGTTTGATACGAATGTATGACACTGTATTTATGTAGATCTGCCTTGTAGATCAGCTGTGATTAATTCGTGTCGTGTATTTCATTATATGTATCAACTTGTCATTTGACAATGGCAGTTGAGATTCCTTGTTCAGGATCGGCATATGTTATACAATTAATCACGTATACTGAATGCGATAAGAAGCTACGTTCCATCACAGTCGTGTTTCCATACGCTTATATTAGCATCAATAGATATTTATTGCTATGGTTTCAGTTATAACTTAGATATGTAGTCTATATGAAGAACAGATAAGTTTGCATGGAGTAGAAAAAGATGTTTATACAATTATGATACATAGCCACTTTAACTCGTTATTTTAGTGACGTAATTTTCCCACTATAAATTAGTAAAATAAGCACTTATGTAAAAGAGGGATTACATTTATAATTGAGTGTAACCATTAATTATTTTAGCCACTGATTAAACAATTTTAAATTGATTTGACTGAATTTTTGCCACCAATAACAACAGTTGACTGATCTCCTACTATATACCTGAAAGCTAAATAGTGTTTTCCCCTTCTTTAAATTTTTTTTTCGTCCTATCGATTTTGGAAGTTTATACTTGATCCATACTTTTTATGATGTTAAAATTGTTGTCCGCAATATTTTATTTTAGTCACTTTTTAAAAAAGATTGTTTAGTTTTATGACATTTATTAAATATATTTTTTCAACGCTGAGTATGTGGCAGAATCGGATTTTTTATATCTGTCTCCTATATTAAGAAATTAACGAAATACGATATTTTAATTACTGACAAAGGCACATTTAAAGTTTTAAATTATTTGTAATAGATAATATTGCATAGGACTTCCATGTTTATCTCAATAGTGGAATCTGTTTTTTATTATCAACTACTTAAGATATTTACTAATAGCCAACTACATTTAAGACGTTCAATTGATAATATTTTAATTCGAAATGGTTTGATGCTGATGTCGTTTGACAAATCCTTTCACGTATGAAAACATAAAATGTATCCTTGGCAGTATGTATGTATAAAATATATATATATATATATATATATATATATATATATATATATATATAAATCAGATCATTTTTTGTTAATATCTGGTGGTAGGTGATTTGATTAATAATAAAAAAAACACGTAAAAATTGATAAATATTTTGATGAAAATTAATAAAGTATAATTACAATCGCAAGATAGACGAGATCCACTTCCTTTGCCTCTTAACGAGAGCCCTTCAATATTCAAATTAATTTCTTGTTTTAATTTGCTCTGACTGGGCTTAATAAATATGGTAAACCTACTTATACAGGGTGAGTTCACCCTTCTTAAATTATATCCAATTTTGTTGTTG
Source organism: Aphrophora alni (assembly GCA_963513935.1). Lineage (NCBI taxonomy): Eukaryota > Metazoa > Arthropoda > Insecta > Hemiptera > Aphrophoridae > Aphrophora > Aphrophora alni. The sequence continues at coordinate 118,689,854 of OY740766.1, read as the reverse complement.
TATCTATAACATGCCATATTATCAATAAATGTCATATGGCATTAATGTTTAAATACAACATTTTTTGCTGCCATTTTGAAAAAGAACCCGTTTTATGTTGAGAACATTAATGTAGCAAACAATTAATTAGTTAATCTGTATAAGTTTCTTGACTTTTCTACTTGTTTTAATGCAACTATGATAAAATAAAGCGTCTGTTTTATTGTTGCACTGTCCTCATTTATATATTTATGTATGTAAGATCATATTTTGTGGTGAAAAGTTGAGCACTTGTTATGTTCTAGATGCTTGAAATTGATATTATTTAAATCGAGTTGTTGAAAAGTATAAACAAAATAAGTAAATTATTTATATTTTCATAATTATGTAGTTGTTTGAAGTAAAACTTAAAATATTCCTGGTAATAATTCAGTTTTGGTATAAACGTTTAAAATAGAGATGCAGAAAAATGAGGATAACAAATAAAGTTTTTTGTTAAATTATTTTGTAAATTATAAAGTAACATTTGAAAAATCTCCAGTATATAATAAATAATTCAGTTATTTTTTAGGTATACAGCTGATATTTTAACGTTTCATTATGTAAATATCAGAGCATTATATTATACTAACAATTCATAAACAACAACTAAAAATTAAGATTTTAATAATTTTACAATTTTACTAATTATTCTCTTTGCTGCTGATAAATTAAATACAACTGTTACATACGATTACACATGGCAAAAAAACATAGTTATATATCTAAAAAAAGTTGAAAAAATGGCAATAGTATTTGTAATAATAAAAATTTAATTAAAATACAGAGAGAGTTTTCATTTGTACTAATAAATTTTAAAATGTGTTCTCAAGAAACTGATGTAATTTGTCTTCTGACTTAAATTGTTCTTTTAAACCCTTTTCATTTCTTAATAAAATGGAAATTTTGTATAAAGGCACGAACCTGTGCTTACATCCTTGGTGATCATATCTACTTTAGGTGTTATGTGTTACACATTGGTATTGCAAGGCAATGAACTTTTAAAATTTAAAATACCTATTGTTTTGAATGCACTTCTACAAGAATCACGACTTTTAAATGACCAATAATTCTAAACGTGTTCTTTTACAAACAAAATACCCTTTCGCGTCCTTAGTGATATAATATAGTTTAACGAAAAATATAGTTCATCACTTGGACCAAAAGAAGCTTTGCGATCCTCGCTCATGTTCCGGCTTAGGCGGAGCCTCGGCCGCTGAACTTCTCTTTTAAGCTCCACTTAAAAGCTTCACTTTTGGTCTTAGTGATGAAATATACTATTTTAAAGTTATTTTAATTACATAATTATTGTAGTAAAATTATTGTTTCTAAACATTACTTAACAAAGTTAAGCGGAAACAAAGTGGTAACTCATTGCAATGTACAAGCTGTACCTGTCAAGTAAAACCTGTTCTATAAATATGTTTTATCGTAAGTCAAAACGTTTTGTTCCACTAATACTTGATGATGATCAATGATATTATATTACGTATTATGTATTTGTACATGTTGGTACATATATGGTATGGTGCTATCTTCCTTTGTACACGCGTCTCTTGACAACACATTTAGCACGCTTAACTGCATTGGAACAAGATTAATTCTTACCTTCGTGACCAGTATTCGCCCTCTCCCCTTCTCTCTTCTGTGTCGATCAAATCCTACATCACTGTGTTTCTGGTGGCGAGGAATATCTCATTGGAGTTTTGTCTGTTCGGATTCCCTGAAGTTTCTAATTTGATTTCTATAATATTTATTATAAATTACACATAAATGGGAAATATTCGTTGCTGAAATATCGTTTGTTTCATCTATATGCAGAAGATTTTAGGATTGAGCTGGATTTTAAAATAAGTGAAATTAATTTTATTATGGAATAGATAAATAAATCTTGATATCAAAATATTTCTGTGAGCCAGAAACATGATTAGGGGTTTAACTGAACAATCATTTAACTAATTAGTTTCGACAATCCCAGATTATTAAGTGAAAATGAATTTGGACTTGTTTTAATGTAACATATGCGTTGAAGAAGATTATCTAATTTGGCTTTACCACCTTACAGAATTCATTATAATTGCAATATTATGGGGGCTTTACCACCACGCAAAGTAATTCATATTAAATAATCATTTGTTTATTTAACTCGATTCATGATCGTATTAAGTTTATTCAGAGATAGGACTATTATCAGTTTCACAGTATTCTCTATTTCTATTCGGAACGAATGTTACATTTTCTTCCGACATCCGATTATGTGTAATATTTGTTTGATTAACAGTGTGCATGAATATATATTTAAAAGTTTTCTTTATAACGAACGATATTCCCTATTTAAACGGTTTGTTGTATTGAAATAGATTAGTTGTATGTTAATTTTATTATAATTATAATTTGAAAGAAGCCCGATGAAACATCGAGTACTAGTCGATTATGATTTGAATTCATTCGAATAAATTTTTCTAATATCTAATTCAAATCCAAAAGTAACAGTATAAAGCGTGTTCGGAAAATAAATACCTTTTCAATATGTGGCAGCTAAAGAGATTCGATTATCTCAGCGCGCAAGCAGGTTGAGCTGCTCCATATATTATCTGATGACAGTCGTCATTATGGGGGAAGACGTTTTATTTACGTTTTGATGTACAATCACCTATGGAGGTTTTATGGTTTATTTTAGTACTAATCATTACCAATATTACGGCTTCCATTTATTGACTTACATACGAACCTCTTTAACACCTAATATAGTCTCACCTGTTAAACAGTAATCTGCATCTTGTATATTTAAGGTTGATTAATTTGATGGATTAGGTAGAAGAGAGGACCAGATGGTGTTAGACTAACCCTATTAACAAAGCCATTAATTTTGTCTGTCCTCTGTGTTATGCCTAAACCAGATATTGGGTCACTTATCTTGTCTAATTCCTAGCGTCTTCTAATTTACAGATTAATAGAAAATTGAAATTGTATGTTTTATTTTATGGGTGTGGTTATTGCTGGCATATGAGAAAATATAACCAATGATTGTTTACAGATTTTGAAATAAAAATTTCTTCAACATCGTCTTATATTTTGCTTTGTTACATTGTTTTCGATTATTAACCCTAAGATTTAACAAAAAGTTTTTATAGAAACTTCTTGAGAAAATTTGTTGGAGAATTACGACCTCATTTGTACCAACATCCAAGTATTATTTTAATTTATTGACCAATTTATAATTTTTAGAAATACTTTATAGTAGTAATATAAATTTAATTGGATATGTTTTAACCATTAGTATGTGGAAAAGGTTATGTACATTAATAATATATATTATCATATACATGCAATTTTCTTATTTTATGTAAAGATTTTTCGTACTTAAATCTCCACTCCTTAAAATAAGCGTAATAATAAAATAAAATTGGGTGCGTAGAGACTACGCGCGTTAGAAGTGATACTTATTAAAACCCTGTTTTTACAAAATTAGCTTATTGATTATCTGGAGGTTAAGTAATATATATTTTGAAATGTAAATTTAATTATTCAAATTTAATTATTTATTATTTTAAAAATTTAATATCATAATTATATTCGTAATTTCGTAGTTTTACTTTTATTTGTAAACAGTAATAATATTTAAATAGGGAAACATCAAATTTAAATACACACATAAAATAATGATTTATTTATTAATTATTATTATTTATTTATTGTCATTTTTAAGTAAGATATAATTAGTTTATGGTAACTATAGTATGATGCATAATTAACTGAATGAAAATGATTAATATATCTTGAAAATAGTCCGTCAATTGTTGTCCCATATTTTGTTGTTGACTTTGTTGGATCTATACTTAACGTCAAGTTAAATTCTTCCTTTAAAAATTCTGTTAATGACCTTGATTCTTCGGAATTAAAATTAACATTAAAATTTCTATCAATAATTATTGGCACTTTATCGTAATCTTTTTTTAAGTATAGCTGAACCTGCTGTAACCTAACTCACCAAATGCATAACAGCAAACCAATATGTCCTCTAAGTAAGTTCCAGTTGAATTAAATTTTTACATAGAAAAAAAATCAGCTGATTTAATAAAAAAATGTTTAGTTTTATTTGTCTTGAAACACTTTAGCAGTCAACTTTTAAACTAGTTATTAAGTTAACTAACCGAGTGAAATGATAAAGAAAAGCTCTCCGGTGTTCTAGTAAACTACCAACATTTGTTCTAAAATTTTTTACCGAAATCTTGTAAAATATCCTTTAACGTAAGACATAAAATATGATTTAAAAAACCTCTTGTGTGTTCTAGTAAACTACCAAGATCCGTTTAATAAATTTTTTTTACCGATGTCTCGTAAAATATCCTTCATCGGATAATAAATATAATAAGATAAAGAAAAGCTCTTGTGTATTTAGTAAATTACCAAGATTTAAAAAAATGTAATTTAATGCATAACAGCAAACCAATATGTCCTCTACATAAGTCCAGCTGAATTAAATTTTACATAGAAAAATAATCAGCTGTTTTAATTGGATATCTCTGATGTTTACTTTATTTAAGCCCCAGCTGCTAGATATCGAGACATCATTTTCGTGACGATTTTTCCTTTCACTCGTGACGTCATTTTCGTGACGATTTTTCCTTTCACCACATCGATTTAACAGCACCCAAAAATTGCCTACCGGGCGTAAAGAAGTATTCACTTCAATAAAAACAAAAAAAAAAAATAAATCAAGGTCTAAATTTAAAATCAATAAAAATCTAGAGGACTAGAAAGCTCTTTTAAGTAATAGCACGAAATAAAATCCGAGGATGGAAAATTTTGCCCGAGAGATGAAAAATAAAAAAGATTTCGTCACAACATAAATCTCTGAAGTGCTAAGTTACTAACGTATACATTACATCAGTACGGAACTTTGCAGAGTGCTGCCATGCTTTTAGTGTTAAAATTTAATTGTAACTACGGAGTGTGTTTTTGTGTATTACAATTTGATGACGAAAGATACTTGTAGAAATGTTTTTATGAATCTCTAGGTTGTTTTTACCAAAGGGAAGCAAAATAAACTATGTCAATAATTGCACACACCCAAACATTAAGAAAACAAAATGTATTGTCGCCATCTCAAAAAGTCCGAGTCCGGGGCTATTGATTACAAAATATAATAGGATCATGAAAGTCGTCCTAGATGTCTTAAAATTTTCTCAGTTATTTCAATCAAATTTTAGTAAAATGTGAAGGTTTATGAACCTTGTGTTTATAAATCAATGTTCAAAATAAATCAAAATGTTCAAAATTCACTCGATAAGTTAATTCATTTTTTTCTTCTATTTATTAGCGTGATATTAGTTTTGTTTCACATGACGTTTGATCTAAAACTTTCAAATTTCAAAAAAAAGTTTGGGTCATTATCTGTAATTAATATGTTTTATTTGGGTCTTTAGAAGCTACAAAAGAGTAAACTATGATCAAAATCCTTAGTGTTGGTTGTGAGGAAATACAAATTGTATGTTCAGCTTTATAGGAAGTTCCCAAACATTAGTTATTTACACACACAAAAAAAAAATAATAATAAAGATATCTTTGAAAAAAATACTGTATGAATAAATCAAAACAAAACGAACAAAATCAAGAGTTTGATTCCAGCCCAGTCACCTCATATTAATGTGTAGGAGGACATCGAACTGTATCCTCACTGAATTGCTACTGCTCAGTGCGGCATTCAGCGTAAGTCATTAAGGCCATTTCACACCGGCGTACTGAACGTCCTGGACGTTTGGTACGTTTTTGTCAAAATAAATCGCTTCCCATGCTATCAAATGAGACATTTCACACCGCGCGTACAGAACGTACCGAACGTCCTGGACGTCCCCGACGGTTTTCGGAGGATCGCTCGGAGAGTGATTTTTCACAAACGTCCAGAACGTCCACGGCCTAGCGCATGCGCAATGAAATCTTCAATGCTGCAAATCTTCAGAAAGATAGTAAGTTGTCATTTACTTGTAATGTAATAACATTAGAGCAACGATTATATATTTATATTGTTATTTAATGGAAGTCATTATAGTATAATAATTATTAATGACCTTATTTTATATTAGTTTTACTAAAGGCTCAATTTAAAAAAAAAAAGAATAACAATCGTATTAACTTTCACAGGCAAAACAAATATTATTTAAAATAGAAATCATGTTATGTTATGTTATTCTTAGAAATAGAAATTGATATATAATACTAGGTACAGTAATCTATAAAATGTACATGTCAAATACCTAAAAAGTAGGCCTACATGTAATATACTGCATTGCATCTAGGCATTGTGGATTACATTAATACAGTGTGCACTAATAATAAAGGGAAAATGTGGTAAAAAAATAAAATAATACAAGAGCACTGTATTTTATTGAACTGAGTACATAGTATTAAGAACTAGAAAAAGACAAGCGAACAAGATGACGTTTGGTACGTTGCTGGGCGGTGTGGAATGGGCGCGTACTGAACGTCCCAAACGTTCCAAACGTCCAGGACGTTCAGTACTCCGGTGTACGATTATTAGGACTAAAGACCTTAGAGAGGTGGTTTATCATCTCTCGGTAGAGTACAGACTGACAATAACGTTGGTGGTACTTATTAGTTTTTTTTTTAAATTTTTGGTAACCCAGTCATATATTCTCTTAATAGTGTTTGTTAAATAGTTAGTAGGCTATACATCGTGTTATGTCATTAATAAATATTATACCAATATAGAGGTGTAATATTATATCTTATTAATCGATAATCTAGTTGTATATGCAAGTTTTTTCGACGTACCTTACAGGTGTTTGAATATCACAACTCGCCAGTGATCTTCAGCTCATTCACATACAATAGGACTACAGATATCATAAAACACTCTTTTAGACACAAGGAGCATCGAAACATATATTTTTATGAAAACATAAATTTTAAGACTCATTAAATTTTTTCTACAACTACGTACGTTTGAAAAGTTCAGCGATAAATCTTGACTTGTCACTTGTATATTAAAGTTATTTATATTTCATAGTTTTCAAGAAGTCTTCTTATAACTATGAAGTTATCAAAGTTTGTTGTATTTCGAAGCTTCTATATTAATGCAACATAAATTTATTATTTCGCTGAGTGTTGTTTATAAATTTCATTTATCTTACTGTCAACATCATATCTGAGTTAATTTTAAAATGTTGACAACCCAAGATAAAATTAAGAAACTGCATAAATTAAAATTAGTTGGAATTACTAAACGCATTATTAAACGTTCAAAATGGTTAAAATATGTTAAATTAAGAATGTTTTGGTTAAAATAGTAATTTATTTTGTTAAAGAATAACGGACTTCAGTATAAAAAAACTTTAGGGATCAATGTTTATTTACATGTAAAAAAAGGCAAAAATGTAAGATATGAAAGTGAATTCTTTAAAAAAAAATTAAATCTGATGATTAAATAAAACAGACTACAGGATTTTTCCATAATGTAGGTTGTTTATTTCAAGAAACATGTCTCTAAAGCATCCTGAATTTTTAAGCAGAATTTTTGAAATTTTCGGTAAGTGTAGATTTAGTGGAATCCAAGGGACAGGTGACGTGATGAAGTAGTGACTTTTCATCATTCTATACAATATAACACCACTTATTTTGTCCTCAAATGCATGAAAACACAATTTTCTACCAAAAAACCTTAATTTGAAACATTGGGACAAGGCAACGTTTTAAAGACTAAGTCGTCTTCAGTTATTACATGATCACAAGCTTTGTGCCACTAAACCATAGGATGGGTCAATGCTAAAAATGCACTGTAGAGACTTCTTAGAATTTGATCACTTACTTGGTCCTTTTACCAACATTTATTTAGTCCTGTTACTTTGATTTATCTAATTTGGTGCTTTTACTAAACTAACATTTATTATGTTCTCTTATCAAAACTAATTTGGCTAAAAACAAAAGTTATTGGCAATTTTACTAATACTTATTTCGTCCTATTTCTAAAATTTATTTCACCCTATAGTACTTATTCTTACTATTAGTAATATGTATTTAGTCCTTTTACTAACACTTATTTTGGTCTTTATATCTTGGTATTTTATATTTCGGATCAGTATTTATTTCGGTTTTTTTACTACACTTATTTTAATCCTTTTACCAAACACTTACTTTGGTAGTTTTACGAATATTTCTTTGGTCCTTTTTCTAATACTTGTTTCGTATTATCTTTAATATTTCTTTGGTCTTTTTATCTATTTTGGTCCTTTATCAATATTTATTTTTATGCTTTTACTAATATCTATTTTGGTCCTTTTACCAACAATTATTTTGGTCTTTTTACCAATATTTATTTTGGTCCTTTCACCAACACTTATTTTGGTTCTTTTCTCATCACTTTTCTGTCCTTTTACAAACACTATATCACAAAAGAAATTATTTGGCTATTTCACTAATACTTATATCGTCACATTCCTAAATTTATTTGATCCTTATGGTAATACTTATTTGATCCATTATTAATATTTTGTTGGTCCTTTTATCAACACTTATTTTAGCCTTTTTAACAATATTTATTTTGTTCCTTTTACCAACACTTTTTTTGAATTCATCAAATTTATTTCGGTTTATTTGTCAGCACTCATTTTATTCTTTTTACCAACATTTAATATGATGGCCCTTATTACAACACTTAGTTCTATCACTAAAACTCATTTGGTTCCGAGTTTTATTAACTTTTACGAGTTAACTTTGGATGGTCCAAATTACAACTTTAGTGATAACTTTGTTATTGTTCACCGTAGAGAGTTTGAATTAGAAAACAACTCTAGCTTTAGAAAGTAACAAATTGCTTTGATTGGCCACAGAAGTTTGGAAAGTCACGTTCCTTGATACACTAGACACTAGACTGTCATCAAATGACAGACTGGACCAAGCTTCTAAGTAAATAAGATTGGTATGGGAGGGATATTGTAAAATGTTGTAGAATAAGTAAAATTAAGTGGAGAATTAAAATCTACTCATGTTGACTTGATTATTAATTAATTGTAAGTTGAATTATGGGACAAATTACACCTTTCTGGTGGGAAAAATACTCCACAATATTAAAAAAAAACCTGTATACCAAATCTCATTAAAAAAAAAGATTTCACAGTAAAAATTGTCGCCGCCATATTTATTTCAGTGAACAATCGTAAAATAAAAACGTTACGAAAGCTTAAATATTTGTCATAAAATTAGTAGAACTCATAAAGTATGATAGAAATATAAAAAACAAAACAAAAAAAAAAAACAGAAATTTACAAAGATCACGTTGTTAAGTGTTTTAAATTATTTATAATAATTTATTTTGTGATATACTCGTATGTCCTATGTACTCTGAAAGAAATCAAGCTATTAGGATCTCTCCTCTTAGGCAACAACAAATGTAACTGTCGGGAATTTTATTGTATGTTGATTCTGAAAGTGGTGTCTTAAAAATTGTATATATGTAAGTATATGCTATATACGTGTCCATATACTAATATGTTTGGTTATCAATATAAGTTTCAAGTTTTTTTACAAATTTGGTGAAATAAATTTATCATAGAATTGTTAATTTAAAAAGTGTGTCCTCAATTAAACAAATTCTGTTATTAAAAGAAACACAACTTTCTAGATTAAAAAGTACAAAATTTTCTTTTCTTGTATGTTAAAGAGAGAGAAAACTTATATTAATAAATTGTACAGTTAATGTAGACAATAAATAAAATGTAATTAACATTTGATTAAATTCATATTCAAGCTATATGTACCTATAAGGTACATACATTCACTTAGTTTTAGCTACACTTTTGAAAAGAAACATTTTATTATCAAGGCGATGTTTCACGATTACATCATTGTTATTGTTTCTACATGTATGCAAACTTGCAACTAAGCTATGAAGGCTATAAATGCATATTTACTGAGAATTGTATTGTGAAGACATTGGAATTAGACGTGGTGTAATTTACCTCACTGTTGCTCATTGAGTGCTGCTCATCAGGCAATGGTGTCGCTTTTGTGTAGGCCTACTTGTAAACAACTTATGATGGCGTGTTATTCAATGTAACATCGTTTTGACGAAAATAACGTGTTTGTTGTGTAGTTTTATGTGTTTAATTCATTTGGTTATATACATATGATTTTGTCGAGTATTTGAATAGTAACATGTTTTAGTAACCCATAAACAATTTTTAAAAATTGAAATGTATTAAATATAGGTTACTGCTAATTATTCAAATCATATTTGCTAACATTTTAGGCCGAAATAATAACATACAGTTAAAGAAATAATTACTGCAAACTTGATTGCGAATTTCTCCTATGTGCATTAGACTAATTTTGTTACGTATCTCTTTTCAAATCTGTTAAGGACCAGGGCATCAAATTTGGTGAAATTTTAAACGATTCAATGGGTTTTCAACCTCCCTCTCTGCCAATTAATTTTCTCAAAAGCAGTTATAGATTATGATTGATTAATGCAGAACAATCATTTCTTTATGTCCACAACAAGCCGACGGCTTCAATTGTTATCAACACCTTTGTTGATGTATTTCTTTGCTGTAGAAATGGACGTTTTCATTAATTAATAATTATTGATTACTAATTTTCCACAAGTGTTAGTCATTATTATTCAATGAATCAAACATTTTACCCAAATATAGTTCTTGCGGACCAAATTAAAGGTCAATTGGACAAAAAAAAAGAATTATTTGTGACAGCATAAAAGCCCATATTTCATCAATTGTGGTAACAAATTTTCCAATTTCAAAGTAAAAAAATACCTTTCTATTAAAAATCAAAATTCGAATTGGTATTGTAGCGGAGAGGAGGGGACTTAATTTCATGTAAAGTAGTCTATACAAATATTTTGTTTTAGTCTTTTCTCAGGTACCTCAAATTTTGAGTTTATGTAGAATACAAAATAATAAGGGGCGAACTATTTCTTATACAGCTCCAATACAGAACTTAATTGACGATAGACAGAAAACACCCATCTTGCCAAAACCATTTGTTTTTTATCTTAAAATCGAATATATTCACAAAATCTCAACATTGAATTTTTTAGCTGAACACAAAACTTTCACTTAATTTGTTATGAGACAAAGTATTCTTTCGAATTATGCACTCCATTCACAACGGAATTCTGGGATAAATAATGAGAATTATGAGATGCTGTAATAAATTGAAAAAGTTTATTGGCTTCTATAATTAGATTTCATAAAGTGGTAAGGAGGGAGCGTGCTGTGTCCGGTGTTTCCGATGTTATTAACAAGTACCACATCTGGTGCTATGTCCACATTAGCAACGACACTGTGATATTACTTTGCGAAACTGGTAAACTTAATGTTTTAATGAAAAATACAGCTGACAATGAAATGAAAATATTGCTTCCTCATTCATAACCATGTTTTGTGATCTACCTTTCAGTTGTAATTATTAAGGGTTGACAAGTTATTTTTGTGTAGTTTGTAGTTTATACTGTTAGTATTGCGTTTATTTTAACAACTTTATTATTTATTGTAGTAAATAATATCATCGAATGTAGAATGTCAAGCACCTATGAGAAAAAAGTTGTTCTACTAGTTGGTAAAACTAGTAGAAGCATATATATATATATATATATATATATATATATATGTTTATTAATTTGTTACATATCCCCTGTAATGAGAAAATTTTGTATTGGGAAAAAATTCGATGTTGGATTTTCATGGAAATACCTGTTTTGAGTAAATTTTTACTTTATTCACGTTAATTGTCCGTTTTATGTTTCGTCTTTAGAAATTTAATAATTGACATGAAATTTTGTTAAAAATTTTCTTTTTATTATAGAACGAACACATAATTTTATATCAAAACCATTACACCAGGTTATTACCAGGAAAAAATCATTCACATAATAAAAAAAGTCTTCATATTATGTATAATTAAAACAAACAAAAATACTCAGTAAAGAAAAAAATGAAGAAAGATCCACAGCGTTAATAGTTGTATAACCTCTTAGTTATTTACTATACTTTTCTGATCATCATTTGATTCTTGGCATTAGTTTTATGCTTCACCCAATCTTCTTATGACATTTATTTCTTCTTTTACCCCCCAAAAATATTGTTTTTTTTTTTTTAGTTATCACTTATTCAAATGTAAAATTTTAAATTTGGATGTTGTATAATATGCAATTGAATTCTAACCAACCCCGATAGTTTTTACTTATGGTAACCACTGTCTATTATAATGGGCCTTCCAACCACCTTACTACAGACTGGAAATAACTAAACCTTTAAACCTTTAAACTAACCGCCTATTAAAACCTTTTCTCTTGGATGGTATTTGAAACAACGACCTTAATGCTGCTCTTGATCAGAGATGCGATGATTTAAACCGTAAGGCTACCAGAACACTTAATGGTTACGTTTGATTTTACCATTTTGTAGTCAGATAGTTACTTCTCTTTATTTTTATTTTACCTTACAATAGGAGTTGTCAGTATCTTCTACCCTTTATTTATAACCCCCACCTAAAGGTGTTTAAAATTTAGTAAAATGGTTGTGCTTGATTTTGTTGTACCTCATTTTGTGAGCTAACTTTGAATTTGAAAAAAAACACTTATAACTAAAAGTAACATTTGGACGGCAATGTTACCTTCCAGACCAATTATTTGTTTTTTTGTTCAAAATAAAAAATGCGAATAACTTTTCACCTTTAAGTCCTACAACGTTAAAAAATTTCCAATTTTGTGTAGCTTTTAAATTCCGCATCGAATGATGACCAAACATTTTTTCCTAGGTAGCTTATTTGTTAAATCGATTGGATAAGTTTCTTGATAGTTTATTCTTATCAAGGAGACATGTGTAAAATAAGTACATCCCCCCATTTTGGCGTTTTGCGTATTCCCCACCACAGCCAACATCGACAATAGTTACGTTGATCAAAATAAATTCACCAAGAAATGCATATTACTATATTTGAAACTGAATTTGAGTAAAATGTGACATGGATTTTTAAACAACCACCACAATTTCTATGTTCGGAGCAGTACGGGTGTATTATATGCATAGTGAAGTTATTTGTCGTCGCCTCAAATGATTTATCACATATCATTTTCGTCCTATTTTGTTGATATTAATGGTGTCCCATGTCATCCCCAGTTCTCCACAATACGTCTTCCACTATTTCACAGTATAGATAGATATCAAACTCAGACAGTAATCATTTAATAACAGATCTTCAATAGGGTTGGGCATAAAGTGTTTTGTTTGCTATTAGATTATAGTTTAGATACTTCCAGAGAGGTTCCATTTTTTATGTTAAACGTCTTGAATGTTTACAACGATTTTTAATTTTTATATGCTTCTTTTACTTTATTATTTACTTTATATGGAAGATTTGTTGATATGATTTATTCACACATTCGTCATCATTTATTAGTTACGACATTATGACAAATTAATACATGACGTTCCAACTTTCGTTATGAAATGATAAACCAAGAAACATACAAAAGATAAAAAGGGCAACTAGCCTAGTAACCCAAGGATAAAGTTAGGGCGGAGCCGTTAAAAAACGAAGACTATAAACAAAATGTCACAAGAGCTACACACAAACACAAGAAGTTGAACCAAAAATGCATTGGGCTTCTAACAAAAGGGGTGTTTTTCCTACGGGGTAGTTATGTAACGGTTTTATTTTCGGGTAGAAAACTTTTGTCCCTTTTAACGATGTAGAAAACGCATGACTTTGTAGTTGAATTGAATATTTATCGATTTATAACCACAAAAAAACAATTGTTATACATAGCTAATATACAATTCATTACAATTTATATTTGGTGATAAATACTTGACTTGGATTTACCATCACTATTAGGGGATTTTTAAATTAAAAAGAGGGAAAAAAACTTGTACACCGAGTGCCCATATATAATTTATAAGATAGATATCTTTAACTTATTATAAAAGTGCTAATACACGTTATAATTAAAATAAATAATAAGATGACGTATTTTTTTCAATAAATATACAATTAATAAATCAATATAACATTGAATTATCTTAATAATAATAAAAATATTAAAAAATTGCTAAACAAATTATATCCTTTACTTTAAAATATTCTCTACATATTCTGTACTAATGAACCACACTTCATAATTAATTTATAATTAACTTTGAAAAGGAATTTGCCTTACTACATGAAATTACTATATGAAATTAGTTTGGCAAAAGTTAAATAATTTGCATAGAATATCTTAAATGCTGTTAATTTTGTCTCTGATAAATAAAAAATGGATAGTCACTTATTGCAGAGAATGTATAACATTCCTAGGCTATGTTTTTTATGTTCTATTTTTATCATTTACTTACGAGATTTCATTCACACTCTCTCGACACCGTATAACTATATACAAATGATGGCAAATGTGTAAATAAATTATACCAATAATTCCATCATTTTCCCAAATATTTAATAAGAAAATATAAGAATTGTTTTAGTAAAACAAAGTTGAATAATATGTTTATCTCGGAAAGGTGTTTGTCTGTATGTGTGTCTCTATGACTGTTTGTACTACAATGGTTTATTTTTCTCGCAAAATACTGAACCGTTATTAAGAAAATATAACCACACAATGTTCTAAATTACTGAAACTTGTTCGTAACCGTAAAAATACGATCAGATTATCGAATTAACGGTCACCTAATTGTTGGTTAATCCCCTTAAAAATCAAAGATTGTAATAAGAATAGTAACAATAATAATAATACAATTTTAAAGAATTTGTTATTTTGCTTTAATTTCCTTTCCTTTCTTTGTTTTTTGCAACCGAAAGCATCTAAATTAACCATGGATTGAAGATTTCTGTGGAAATATGCTGATTAGATATTACTATATAGTTTGTGAAATTAGTTCTACATTACATAGAATTACTTTTTTTCTTTTTTTTTAAAGTAACGAAGAATTTTAATATTTTCCCCCCCAGTTAATTCTAATGATACTATATTGTATTCATTCTTCAAAGTACGTTTCAAGCTAAATTCGCTATCGGTTTTTGTTCAAAAGTTACAGAAATTAAATTAATGGAACAAAAACAGTGATCAAAGTCGAAACAATGATCTTTGCGAAAAAGGAGGGCCGATTTTGATTAAACTTATTATGTGGACATACTTGGCCGTATCATCGTGTGTCTTGCGTGCGGTTGCGGTCGTGGGTGATATTGTGATTTTGAACGAAGGTTAAGCAATTCGTCTGAAATTAAAGTGATGCACCTAATAGTATGTAAACAATATTGATCAGCCCTTAAATCCAAACCTGTTCTGGGGCCTATAATCAACATTCATTTCATATTTTTGGACGTTGTCTTTTTATTATGTAAGTTGGAATTGAGTTATACTATTTATTTTATGCGTTAAAGAACTAAGAAGGTAGTCAAAGCTATATTAATTTTATAAAATATATTAATAATACAAAAATATATTACTCCTGTCTAACCATGTTATCACACAAAACAAGAAGGTCTATTTCAGTTTATATTGTGCGATAACCACTGCTTATCTCTTTAATCTACAGGCTGATGTCAGTTGAACTTCCCCTACAACCCCTCATTCCTTTCTGTTCAATCGTTTAGTTAACAAACAAGTAACGGCTGGTGTCGACATTTTTAAGGTTATGTTTGAAATATACTTAAGTTAATTGCGTAACTGTGTTTAAAATGTGTAACGTTTAAAGTGTATTGAAATATATTGAGCCTCTTACGTATAAATATTGATTTTTATGTGTGTTTGCTATATCATTTTTTAAAAAATGTGTTTTTTCATTTCGTGTAGTGTATAGCGTTTTGTGAGGTTTGGCGCCCATTTTACCTTATTGAAATTAAGTTGATGGTAAAATTTTATTATCACATTTTTAGTTTAATTTTTTAAATTAGTTCTTTAATTATTACTTCTTTAATTACTTCTTAGTTTAATTAGTCCTTTTCTACAGGTAATATTATTTTCTATTCTCATAACGTGCTATTCTATTGCTATCTTCCTTTTTACGTGCTCATTTAATTTTGAATGTTCAGTTTTTCATTTTCGTTGTACATATTTATTCTGGTATAAAAATATATGGAATGGGTAATTATATAGATTTGAGGTTAATGTTAATGCTCATTATTTATTTTTAGTTAATCTTTTACTACATACCTTTATTCTTAAGAATAATTTATTTCTTCAATGCGGAATTCACTTTTTAACTGAACAATCATAATTTGAAAATGTTACTATAATATATACTGTAGGTTAGACATAATGGCCATTTTTCACATTCGCGTCATAATTTCTTCCTTGTGGCTGCGTAATTATATCGCCTTAAATATTAAGATAAGCACAATTTTTGACTTCATCTAACCTATTTTATGTATAGATACCTGGCCTAACCTGTCTGTCGTCCGTTTTATATTTTATAGTCACGAGTCGAAATTTGTCTTTTGTAAAGTATTTGTGGTAGTAATGATGTAATGCGCATGCGTTAAATCATAGGCGAGACATTTCGAGACGTTAATGTGAAGAATTGCCTATAAATAGAATAAACCTAACCTATAAATAGTAAGATTTCGTAGTTTTCAAATCATGATTTTTCGGTTAAAATCATGATTCTACATTGAAGAAATAAATTATTCTTAAGAATTAAGGTATGTAGTAAAGGATTAACAACAACAAAAATTAATATTAACATAAACCTCTAATTTTTATAAATTACCTTGAAATGTATGTGTAGTGTGGCTAGTTGAACAAACTTCACAGAGATAGAGTCAGGAAAAGATTCAAAATAAATGCAAAATTCATATTTAATATCCAATTTTGAATGCACTGTTAATATATATATATATATATATATATATTCAGGGTGGGTGAAAAGTATAAGAACGGCTTAATATCTCGTATATAAGGCAAATTTGAAAGTAGATATAATTAATTGAGAAACCTACTCCATTTAAAAATACTGTTTTAATATGATTTCAAAAATTTGGTCCGCCATATTGGATTCGCCATTTTTAATTTAACTTTATTTTTTATTTTTTAATGGGAAGGTGGTCATGTGATAAATCTTTTTAATGTATCAAATTTTAATGTTCAATAAAATTAATAATAATTATTATGCATTAGTGTCTATGTATGTAAATTAGTTAATTTACATATATAGAAACCGTTGCAATGGTGACCTAGACCATGCAGAAATATTACCATTTAATATTTATTCAAGAACTCTATTTCAGTTGGCATATAACACATTGTATTATAATGTTTAAAACGTGGGCTTATGTTTTGCTTTAGTTAGTTGCTTAATCAATTACTTCAGATTACATAAGAACAAACTAACTGTCACTGCGTAGAAACGATGACGTGAACAGAATATTACAGTTGAACAAAAGAACAGCTGTTCAGAAAATTCACAAAGTAATTAATATTCAGAGAGATGTTATCTATAGACAGGGTGAGTAAGGTTGTTCTCTTTGTACTTGTTTAATGACATGTGTGCAGCAAACGATTCTGTCGTGGTGCCTATGAAGAAATCAACTGCTGTTTACATAAAAGCAAGAAAATTAAATGCGGTCTTTATTAAATGACATTGACTGGAGCGGAGCAAATTTTGTAGTTAATATTGATTACAAAATATAATTCTATCCTTAAAAACTTAATATTACATTTATTGAATTGTAAATTAACATTCAGGCAGCTGGATCTATTTCACTCTTCTTATATCCTTATGAGGGTTTGTTTGAACCATTCTTTCATCTCAGGGGCTCACTTATAGTGAGTACGGATGTGGTAATCCCGATGTAGTCTAGCTGAATGTACACCTTTCATTATCTAGTGTTAGATCCCTCTCTATCGGGTCTCTCGTGCAACTCTCGTCCTTTCCGACCCTGGTACTATTAGAACTCAGCGTATTGCCTGCCGTATAAAATAGGAAAACATACCAATAGATCTGTATGTGATAGAACATAAATAATACATAATATTATGACGAAATTCGAGTATCTATTTGGTTAATCTAACCTCAAATTGATTTTATAGTTATTCTAATGAGTCAAGTGTTATTTAATATACGTTGTTATGGTAACGAATGTTGAAGTAGTTTAAACTTGCAAGACACATACCCTTCATTTTAAAGTTAATATAGGCGCTTACAGGTGTATTAACATTTTTGGTCACCGATAACTTTGGCTCAGGTTAAAAATTAAAAATCCGCTTCCAACGACTGAAATGTTGTACATTTCTAATTATGTGAACAAATTAAACAAAATCTGATGTTCTAAATTTTTTGAGATACAGCGTTAGTTATATTTCGATTTCAATCCTAGTTTTTTTAGGTATAGCCTTACTTAAATTCCATCCCAACCGTCTGCCAAGAATGCTTTATTCATTTATTTATTCCGCTCCACTCATAATTTTAAATTAAAAATAATTTAATGTAGGTTTTTAATTCCTTCCTTCTAAAACAACGGTTTTTGGAGTTCGATGACAAATGATGTGAATTTTTAAAAGTTCTATGCTCCAAGTTAAAAGTAAATTTAAGTTTCTACAAATTTTTAAACATCACAAATTCCATTAATGGAAAGTACACTTAGTAAATGAACTGAAAGAATATGACTTTATCCGCGCTGGAACACAGTGTTCAAAGGAATAAATCAAATGGTTCTAATTTAAAATAAAATTAGAGGTTCTCTGATGTTTAAATAATGCAAAACTTGTTTAGTTTTCGATGGTCTATCCTGTGACAGGTTGATTCATAATTTTCTAACACAAATAATGCTGACGAAATTACTTTATTTTACTTTCCCACCAATAGATCTCTAATAAACTATCTGGGTATAATAAAGTCAAATGTAATCATTACGGTTGTGTATGTCAATTTTTCCAAACAAATGACGTCCCATATAATTGCTCTATCGATCGTGATGTGTTGATTACATCGCCACTCTGCCAGGATCAGACCTTTTATCGTTTTGTCAATAAATTACATTTATATTTGTTTTTCTGTTTTTGTTGGCTTAACAAATTGCATGACTGATACGCTCTTTGGTTTTAATTAAACTTATTCCCTTTAAATAAAAGCCATCACAGTTTCTGAACGACAAAGATCCGGGTTAATGCAAATTCTGTAACAATCCTCATATATTTCATTCATTGACATTTTGTTTATTATTTTACATCAGGAAATAGAGATTTTTGGCGACTGCTTCCCTTGTTTTTAAACTTACTTCGGGATATAGAAAAGTCATTTGAGGATATAATAAATATAGGCCATGACGACATATAAGATCTAGTGCAGTAAAGCTAAATAGGGAAGTAATCCCTTTTTAAAATTGTTGGGGGAGGGGGACATTTTTGTGTGCATCAATTCAATCTTTAGATGTTAAATGCAATTTAAGGCGTGAAAAACACCAAAGGTTTTTCAGAAATATCCCTCTTTCTACTGCATACGTAAACAAATGCAATTAATACAATCTGAAATTAGTGAGCTGCTGAATATCTCTCTTACATAAAGGGCTTGTTGATGGGGGAGTTGAAACAGTAACGGAGATAATTTACGACTCTCATGATCAATGGGGTAAATACAATGATACAGCTACGAGTTATGATAGGACAACATCAATATAGTCATCCTTCAGATTGCAAGGTGTTTCTTCTGAATGTTCTCTCCTTGGGTTACATAAAATATTAATTACATCCTGTAATATAAGCAAAAATATAATTTTAAACTACAACCATGGAAGAATTTTCTACTGCATCGATGTCAAAACAAATTGAAGGTAATATATAGAAATTATATTTGTTAATTGAATTTCTAGGTAAAAGTAAAAGAAACTAAACGATGCAAAGACATTCCACTATCTCTCTCTCTCTCTCTCTCTCTCTCTCTCTCTCTCTCTCTCTCTCTCTCTCTCTCTCTCTCTCTCTCTCTCTCTCTCTCTCTCTCTCTCTCTCTCTCTCTCTCTCTCTCTCTCTCTCTCTTTCTCTCTCTCTCTGAATTAAAAAATGAATTATTTTTCCTGATGTTTTCATATGTGAGAAAATATTTTAAAAATCATTTTATAGATAATTTATTAAATACGATTTAAATATTTAACTAGAATGGAATCTTGCTTAACTTCTGCTATAAACATTTTCAGAGCATAAGTCATATTTGATTGAAATTAAAATATAAATAGCGGTTTTTAAAGTTTTTGCCGGTTGTTCTTGGAATCGTATTATTATTATTTTTTTATAATTTAGAGTACTGGTTTGGATTATTAATTTTTCACCAATATTTATGTGAAAATGGTGAGCCAATTTTGATAAATAAGGTCATTTATAAAAACTCTATGTACGATTTTTATCTTTTGACCAATATATCCTGGTTAGATATTGCTCAAATGTGATAAGTAAACTTGGTTTTACGAACCATAGGATGTTTCTTTAGAAAAATCGGTCGGTAAATATAAAAAGGAGGTCGATTCCAAATTCCAAAAATCGTATTTTGAGGATAAATTTTTCACAATAATTTATTTTAACAATTTATAATCTCCCAATACCAAAACCAGATACCATATAGCATTACTTAAACACAAACTTAAAACGTATATATATATATATATATATATATATATATATATATATATAATGTAACGATATCATGATATCAATTAAATTAAACTAAATAAAATCATCAATCATGAAATCTAAAAAATAAATAAAATATAACTTGAATAAAATAATAAATATAGAACCATGTTAAGAAACAAATGAAGAGAAAACGGCAGATGCCGCCTGTAATAAAAATTGTACGTGCTAGGCTACAATAACACTAAGATTTCAAGAACCTTGAGGCCAACACGTGTGTACATAACGGAATTCTTAGGGTAGCAGAGTTTTTACTAGAAAAAAAAAAAAAGAGAAATCAAGGGAAAGCATCATTATAACGGTATTTTAGAAAAACGCAAGTAGAAAGTAGGTCGGCCAATCGGAGACGCTCCAAACTTAAAAAACACAACGGCAGAATTCAAAAACAACCAGTAGGAATTGCGAAAGTCGTAAGCAGAGAAAGTTGGTAGAAATCGACAAATCAGCGAACAGGGCGCGAAAAACAGTGTTTTAGAGAAGGAACATTAGAAAATAGTTTGTTAGGGGAGTCTTACCAGAGTCGCCACGACGGAAGGTCGCGTACACAGCAAAAGTGCGCTGTGTACAAAAGAATAGTTTTTCTTTTCAGCGAGTAAGGGACAGGAAGTCTCGTTATATTTAAAGGTTTTTGATAAGTTGAAAGTAAAGTTGAATTGAAGTAAAGAAAGTTTGAATTAGTAAAGGAAATTAGATTTGGAGTTTGTGGAGTTCTTAACAAAAAGACAGATTTGGAAAAGGAGTTTAAATTCACCAGAGGAAGGAGGGACCAATCATCGTAGAACAGGCGCTGTAATTTTGGAACGACTACAAGGAAGGAGAGACAGATTTTGGGACGATTTCGAGGAAGGAGAGGCCTATTTGGAACGGCATCTTGGAAGGAGAGACAACGTTAAATTACAACGAAAAGTGTTTAATCAGTGTGGTGTTTTGTGTTTTTTGTTTAATAAAAAGATAAATTAAAGTTAGGTGGAGTGTAAAGTGCTAACTGACCGAGCAAGAAGGACCAGCAGATTTGATAAGTACAAAACCAATTAATTGTTAATTATTAAATTCACCTAGAATTGATTTCACTTTCGATTGAGCCATTCAAAAAACCCAAGACCCGAGATTAAGATTTTGTTGTTTTTTTTAAATTAATTGTAAAGAACTGAGCTAGCCGAGATTAAATAAAAAGATGATCAATGTTAATAATAATTTAAAGCCTTAAATAAAATTGTAAAGAAAATATTAAACTAAAAGGAACTGATAATTTGAAGATTTTAACAAGAGTTAAAATAAAGTAAATTTGTAATTTTAAAATTGTCTATGATAAATAAATTAATCTTAAGGAATGAATGGAGAGTAAATGTTTTCTAGATAAGTAAGTATAAATTCCATGTATATGTTTATTGCTATTGTAATTTTGTTCTTTTAAAAAATTAAAAGAAAGAGATTGTTTTATCCAGGTAAACGGTGTTGTTTATGAGTAATAATCATAAGTTGTTCCTTTTTAGTAGTGTTGCAAGATAAAAACATATAACAAACTTCCATTGTTATATTTGGCTCACCAACGTGTGACTTTTTAAAAATAAATAAGTAAATCTAACATCTTAAATGTTATATTTGGCATTCCAACGTGTGGCTTAAATAATTAAAGGTGAAATTAAAATAATTAGCAAAGCAGGTGTAGCTTCATTGTTATATTTGGTCGCACAACGTGTGGCAAGATTAAATCATAAATTATAATAAAATTAATTATATAACAGCTTCATTGTTATAATAAATTTTCAATTATAATCTAGGTTTAACATTAATTTGATTATAATGGAAAAAGTGGTCAATAATTTCAAAATGGCAGCCGTTTTAATAACGTACTTCTTATTTAGATCTGTAATAAATCTTTTGTTTCAACTGGCGATGTGCATATGTATTAATACCAATATCAAGCTCGTCAAACAGGCAACAATAGAAATTCGCGTACAATACATCTACACCTAAAAATAACAAGCTTTTGATCATATCGAATTCCCCACTCCGTACTTTTTCCGTTATAACGCTACTGTTTCCACCTATTTTTCAAACAGCTCTTTTTGTCGAGTGTAATAGGGGAGAGGCTTTATTTTATTTTCCTCCATTCCCTATACTATTCTTTTGTTTGTTGTTAGGTTTTATAAATTAATGAGTAAAATATCCATGTTACTTCCACAAATTATATTGCCAACCCTATTTTGTTAGCGACAACCCTATGGTTGGACAGACAGGATATGTCAATGCAACGTTGCCAGTATACTATTTTCGATGTGTTATCTCTCTTTAGCGTTTCGTCACGCTTTGTTTATAAGGACGAGGGATCAGACAGGCTAAAACTATTTGAGATTAATACGATGACATATGAGATGATTATATTTTAAATAAATCAATTAAAGATATAGGGTGGAGGAAGTATGCACATTGACCGACTCAAATTATCTCATAAATTTGGAGTTCAAATTGGTTTTGAAGATTTTATAGTGTAGAACAGAATGATAAGATTTTGATATTCCCATTAGTTTTGGAATGGGTAGTATATCGTTATGATACTCATTATTATTTATTTTAGAATTATTATTTTGCACATAGTTTATATATACATACATACATAAATTACTCAAAAATACAAAATAATTATGAAAATTTGTACTTTTACTGATTTTAATAATATCTGTAATATTTGTTGCTTAGAGTGTTATTATTATTTTAAATATTTACCAAATTATTTTAATCGTGAATGAAAATGTAATACGGTAGTTGTGAATGTTTTGGTCTTGCAATGTTTTATTGAAGTTTATGAAAATATGCGAGGACTGAAAAATAACGTGTATTTTATCGGTAGGACAGAGTAGTTGGATTTTAATCAATTAGTTTTAAGAGTAGAGGTAAAAACATCAGTAGTCTCTCACTTTATAAATTTATATGTACATGTATTTGTATACAAACATGATAAGTTTTTATTTTTGAGCATTGAGTGCAATTCAATTTTGATATCATATTAATCCAGGGACCACTAAAAAACAAAAATTAATTTTAAAATCGTAATTCCACGATTTCGGTAAAACCTATAATATTTGTTTCTTGAGGCGTTTTTATTGTAGTTAACAAATTAGTTTCAACGTAGTGAAAATTGAGTACCTACATAATTTGTTTTGTTTTGTTTTGTTTTGTCTTGTCATTGATTTTTGAAACGCTATGAAAATGTGAGAAAAGAAATAACTAGAGTGTATTTTATTTTAGAACGACATTACATTATCGTGTTACTTATACTTAATGTGCACTGCACAGCAATAATTATTGAGGGTTTAAATATGTAGAACTATCAAAACAGACACTCAGGGGACTATAATATAAATAGCTTGAAAACCGTAAACAGTATTTCAATTTTATTCATGCGGAAAAGTACATTGTTAAAATAAGAGGTACTTCTGAGCGAATACTATTTTACTATGAGGATAACCTAATTTTGACACTGCAAACCATACAGTTATACATAATGTACAAACACTAGATTTATTATTTTAAACCTAGAAAAATGGAATTGAAAAGATATTTTACTATAACAACGTTTTGGATATTGTTATAAACTAAAGACCATACAACATAAGACAAATGGAATATGTTTGTAACAATGTGCAAAGCCTGAAGATGTTTCTTGTAGATGAAACGGCCGTAACTACAATCCAAAAATAAGGATAGTTATAGACATACTGTATAATGGTAAATTATACTGAATATTATACATATTTTCTAAATTTATAATTATCGGGACAACGTAGGGCTTGACAGTTTTTACTATAAGTTTAATATTAAAATACACATTTCATTATATATACATATAATTGCATGTGTTGGTTCTTTCTGTGGAATCGTAGTATGATATATTATTCCTGACAGTTTGTGATTGTCCTTGTCATTTATAATTAAAGCAAGACTCCTGGTGAAATTAAATTCTCGCTGTGCAGAAAATGGCTGAATAGTATTTTCATATATTTCTTATTTAGCAAGTAGTTTCACATGAAATAAAGCTAAATTACATGGCAACGACAAAGGTTATTCTTTCTTTATTTTCAGTGACTCTTTTATTTTACGTTCACAATTTCTTATAGTAATAAGTCACCGAGTTCTATTATCATATATATTATTTCTGTTGTGTAACACATATTGCTTCCTATTTCTCTTGGATGTCAAAACTACCCCCAGTGAAAAATCGTTTCACTATAAAGATATTTGTGTACACGGTGTGATAAAACAATTAGTTTTTCGTTGTTGGCTCTTTTATTAAATAATATATAATTCAAAATAAAATACGTGTCCGTTAGAAACACGAAGTAATTTGCTATTAATAATGAATTACAATAGCAATTAGTCAGTAATCTCGTTATGCAGTTAAAATAACGGTGATGTGAGTCAAACTAATTTTCTTTCGAAAAAACAAGACAAAAAGGTTGTCTAGATTACCCAAACTGATGCAACCGTTTATGAAATAGTCCATTTTCATTAGAAGTTGTGTTTCGGATGTACGGTTTTAATTTCAACTCATCTTTACTGTCATTATTAACTATAGATATTTACATAACTGTCAATAATAAAATCATCTTAAAATGGAATTTAAATCCTGTAATCAAAAATATCGGTTTAAAAATTTAAATTTTCACTTTCACCCAGATTGAGGTGGGGGAAATTAGTCTGTATTTAAAAGGTTTCTCTGCTGTTTTTAGTTCATAAGTTCTTATACCGGTTCTATACTTATAATAATTATAGGCTGTATAAAGTTTTAGAAAACCACTTAAAACGAGTTCGGGGATGATTGAGGATTAGTATACATTATACAATCAAGGGTCTTGTGATGTAAAGCCGCAGCATTATATATTTTATCCCTCTAAATTTCGCTAAGAAAGTTTAAAAACCAGTTTGGTAATTTGGACTCGTGTCTAATTTTGCCGACCATCAACAATATAACAATAATTAATCAAACAATTTTAAAGGACGGAGTAAATGGAACAACTCTCTCATAACAGTTTGAACTCTTTTAAAAATTTGAAAATTTTTGGGATTGTTAATTGTTTTTGTTGAAGATTTCAAAACCAGGTCCATGATAAAGCACTTGCGTGTTCTAGATAATTATCACAAATGTGTGTTTTAATTGATATCTTGATTAGCATTAGGTTATAACAAAAACGAAAATGTATTATAGGCATTATCGTTTAAAGGACCGAAAATGAGTCCTTGAATTTTTGTAAACTCAAGGATACGCAATATAACTATCTTGGATCAAAACTGTATTCAAACTTTTAATTCTGAATCAGAGCCCGTTACTTAGAAAATCTATCTTTAAGAAAAAAACAAACAACACATTTATATATATATATATATGTTTTATTTTGCAAACAGTTTATTTAAAGGCGTTTCGTTTTATAATAACTAAAATTAAATCCGTAAGAAAACATGGTCAAAAGATCAATAATAATAAAAATTATAGTTTTAACATATAAATAGTATAGAAACATATTCTGGGATATAGCGATGAATATTATATTTATGTTTTGTGGATGGGTGTGTGAGAAAGTTAGTGCAATATTTTTGCACATTTTATTACTACGAAATATGAAGTCATAGACGAAAGTGAGGGATTTCAATATAGATACTGACTAAAATCAGTATAGATACTGACATTGTCTTAGTTCACACAAGCTTCTTTGTTTGCATATCAGAAGCCATATACATATTTCATCGCAGGTGAATTCACACATTATCCTGTCTTCCTCCATTTAACCCACAACGTGCCAAATTTATGTTTACCACGCTTTGGTCTAAGTCGATGCGGTAATAAACTATCGTATCGCTGTGAACGCATTATCATTTATATACAAAATCACCTCTGGTTTTGACGCAAGGATATTCACTGTGCTCAAGACATCCCACCGTAGTAAAACTTGGCACGGGTTTTCACTTGTTTATAGAGAGTAGGAGGGATTTGTTACTTGTTTAATATAGCTTCAAGTTGTAAACTGAGAATAACTTAGTGTTGCTAATCAACAAATCTAAATTAGATAAGTGAAAGCAAATTGCAGTCTGTTAACTAGCGTTGGTTGAGTACTTATTGACACAACTAAGCGAGGTCCTGTTTTATGTCGCATGTTTGTGTATTTGTTACGCAGTTACGCCTAAACGTGTATACCAATCATTATGAGAAATGGGAACAATGCTTTTTTGTAACTAAGCAGAATGTTTCGTACAAGATGGTTTTTTAAATTAAATTTTTAAATTGCAGTCATATAAACAGTAATTGGACGGTTCCAAAGCATAGAAGGGAGTGCTCCAGTTAGAAATAAAGCCCGCGGACCGAAGTATTAAAAATAGTAACGTGAACGAGCTATAACGAGCATTCTTACAAAAAACTTAAATGAAATTGAAATTATAACTGATTTTTAAACTTTTGCAAGGAAAGTTTTTACCTCACCAATATTTCTTCGCTCACTACTTTTTAAAATTTTATATATTTAAAATCTTTTCAAGTTTCATCAGTTTCACTCTTTTGTTCCCTGAGATTTTCTCTAAAACTGTGTTTAATGGGATAAAGTTATTAGTAAAACTTATATATTTGTATTAATATATTTTTGTATATTGATATTTTGGAATGTAAACGATTTCAAAAAATCAACATCAATTCCCAAGAGGTATCTGTAAAGCATTTTCTAACGTAAACCAATATTTTAATGGTATTTCATGAAAACAATTTTTTTTAATGCAATCATTTATGAGATAATGGCTTTTAAGTTGCTAAAATTATAGGAATTTTCGTCCAAAAACCAAAACTAAGTTAATGAAAAATTACTAAAAATAATTGAATGAATAAAAACATCTAAAACCAATTCTCTAACCGCATTTTATACTGGATTTAACTAATGATTTGTGTGCTCTATAATTCTTTCATTTTTTCCTTAGAACTTTAGTTTTGGTTTCGGGTATTAAAAATTCTACAATTTTAACAAGTTTTGAAAACCATTCTCTCCTAAATGGTTGTTATCTTTAGACTGTACAAATAATAAAATCATTTTAAAATGTAATTAAATATTTTGGACTTTTGCCTTCATTTATGTTCAGCTTAGGGTGTGGGACATTGTTGATGTAGGCCTGTACAAAAAGGTTTCATTTAGCCAATAGTTGTATCCCGGTTCCCTTGTTTGTTTCGTTCAAAAGGTCTCAATCTGTTTACTTAATTTTCTAACACGCTGTATATTCTGTATTGCAAAATTTATTATTAAAACCTGACACTTTTCCTTATACACAGTCTATATTAGTAAACGTAATCCTTTTAAGTAAGACTATAAAAGTAACATTTCCGACGTTCCGCCTTAATTATATTTTAAACCTACAAATTACCCACATGTAGTTAATGATAAATTAAACAGTAGGCAAGTTTCTTTTAATTGAGATCATCGTGGCGTAGCAGATAAAAGTATCAGTTTCAAGCTTTTTCTTACATAGTATGTTGGACATGAATCCAGCCATTTAATATTAATGACTATATAATGTCATAGGACAATGATGCTTTAATAATTTTTAATGTAGTTCATCTTTAGTCTCTTACAAGTGTATGAATTTCTAAAGAACAATTTTCAAAGTCCCCTTAGTTTCCCATTGTGTTCTCTTTAATTGCGTCGATTTTTTAAATTATTTTATTGATAGGAGGTCTGAATTCACTGTCCTGGATATGCGTCTCAGCTATATAGCTTCATTCACAAGATTTTTCTTATCTAGCTAGTTTTTGGTTTTTGGAAAACCATGAGATGCTTCGGATGATGTTGTCCTCTTCCCCTATCATCCCCACTTCATGGAGTGTCGAGAGATTCAATTCTTTCCTGTCCCTAACTGTTTCGTTTCCACAGCTGCAGAATCGAGTCATTCTCTTGAGATCTGTTTGTTCAGTCTATGGACCACCTCTCTGTGGAGTCTGAACAGACCCTTGAGCATTTTCTCTTAGTTCTCTCTTTAAAATTCTGTTGTTACTTCAAAACTCGTTATAAGGCACACCTGCGTGCTAAGATATAGGATACTCCGAAGCCAGATTCTGAGCCAATGATGGGGCACTCTGTTCCTTTTTTTGGCACACTTGATTTTTTCTTCATTCCCCTTAACACCCTGATGACTCGAAACCTAAAACAGATTTACTGATTTAGTATAGTTGTGTTTTACTAAGCTAGAAGTAATGCCCTACTGTCTGAGTTTATATAAACGGTCTTGTCATTGTAGCTCCTATCTATATTGGATCTTGTACATTCTGTAAGGGTAATTACGTCAGCTTGAAAAACGGTTATCAACATTCCAAGGCTTAGGCTGAAGCTCTCTCTGGGTCTGACGCCGTAAACACATGACCCAGAACCTTTGGAAGTTTTAGATCCGTCCCTGTACCAAGTCAGTGCATTACTCATATATCTAGATTATCTAGGAGAACATTCCTCTCTGTGACACAAGTTTTGCAGATAAATTAATGTTGTGATAAAGTTGCCAGTCACAACAGTTAATCCATAGTCGGTAAGCTTCTCCTTATTTTTCACATCACAAAGAACAATGATATAAATTTTTGTTCTGTAGGAGAATACTACAGATGGTATTGATGGACAATATTTTATCAGTCATAAAAAACGCCAACATAACGTTGCTTTAACTTTTTCGTGTCTTTCTCGAAACAGGTCCCTTTATTTGATCTTTCGTATGGCCTATTTTGACCAACTATTGTATTTTTCCGACCCTGGCGATATTGGAGTATTCAAAGTGATAGGTTCTTCATTTTGTTTTCATTTCTTCCTCTTTTATTATACGATGATGACTGAGAAAGTTTTCGCCTTTAAACAACAACAAAGATATATCAGTATTCTCTTAATGATCAGTGTTCTAATACACTTACACTATTGAGAAACGCATGTTTTTACGATATCCATTTTAAATTATAGATTTGTATATTATTGGTAACGATTCTAATATAGAGTTATATGCTCCACCCCAAACTATAATGGCATAGTTATTATCGATTGCACAAGAGCACAATATACCATTTTAATTTCCTAAAACTTGAACACAAATAATATCAAAATATGTGTTTAAGAGACTTGATCGTTATACGTTTCTAGATCCGGCCTATAGCTCGCAATAAAGACAGTTGAAACAATTAACTAACAATATAATAAACTATAAGTTGCATAAAACATTACAAGTTTTTAGAGGAGATATTTTTAGACTACGTTTGCCCAAATCATAAACATGGTATTTGTCAATAACAGATACACTTCCTATTCCTCGGTTCTTTTATATTCCGCTTGTTATGGGTTTCGAGAGTTATAAAATACAGATTTCAATATATGGTCATAAAGTTCGTATTATAATTAGAATTAACGAAAGTTAATCATTCGAAAGTTGTAGGTTATCAAAAATCGTAGGCTAAATATCACGAAATTACAATGTGCAATGTGAAGAGTAGTGACTCCTTAAACTAGTGTACCAAATTGTTAATATATGAAAAGTACGGTTCGGGAAAAATTGATAAATTTGGTTAGGATCATGTTGTGAAGCTTTAAAACCTGTATTCAATGATTCTTAATTATGTTTCTACAATAGAATTACAACTAAAACAAATTTAAAAAAAAAATTAGATCAAAATTAGCAATTTAGTTCTTTCTGAATTTTAGTCAAATTTAACATGTTAACTAGTTATCAGGCGTATTATTATTTAAATAAGATTGAAAACAACGATCGGAAAATGTCATAATAGCGACTGTTTGAAACTATTTTTCGGTACTTCCTTTTCATCAGAGCATGTAACAGACGATTACAAAAAACCATCCAAAGCCAAAAAAACATCCAAAGCCAAGATACAAAAAACTATCGTCTTTTCACATCAGCGTCTTTGCTGCATAATTTTATTTGTTTCTTTGTTTACTATATGGACTTTTGTTTTCTTTATGTTAATTTGAGACTAGAAATGAGCTAAGCGAGCTCATTTACAACTCATTGGAATCAGTATGCTGCTTCATTCAGATTGATGGAAAAACAATTACAAATGATTGAGCACTGTGTTTGCATTGCATGTGTTTATAAAACTTCGTATTTATGGTTGAATGAATTTCAAAATAGACTAATATTTCATCTGACATTGAGTCCACAGACATGGCCGGTATGTCCACCATCTATTTGTTTAAAATAAAATGTACTGTCAACATTAATTTATTAATTTCCGTACATAGTATATTCGTTTACATTAGTATGTAGTAAGAAAAGTATTAATGTTTATATCATATTTTTGACGGTATTTTAAATATCTTCCCCTGGGGACATGTTAAACATATTTTTAGAATGTTGTCTGTCATTTTCTGCGGCATATTTGTATATGAATCACGGGTGGTGCTATTGTACCAAAGTTTTCCGTTTTGAAGTGGGTTGTTGAATGTAACGAGTAGATTTTTATTCAACATCTTAAGGTGGGGTACAAAAACCCCCAAATTTATTACAATTTTTATTTGCACGTTTGCAGTACCCAGGATTAACCTATTTCTTATACGGTCATATTTTGGTTACACTGCTTTAGTTTTTCATTTATTTTATCACTGGAATCGAAATTTCTTTTTTTCTCTAAAACTATTGTAACGATAGTGTATTTTACTGCAGAACGTTTTCTATTCGAAGTTTTGCAGTAAAGTGGAATAATCCAAAACGAAAATCCAGTATGTTTTCAGAAAGGTTATTTTGTTGTCCGCTTGGTACTTTATATTCATTTAGGTCATAAAACTTTACTTTTCTTTTAAGCCGATTTTGGAATATTATGTTTTAACAAGGAGTCCATAGTCAAAGTAATTTCAATTTTTGATAAATAATTCTTGACATGGAATTTTCAGATAGAACGAGAGAATATTTTATAATTGATTAGCCTTTGTTTTGTAACACAATTGTTTTGTGAATTTGTGTATGTTCAAGTTGGCGTTCATTTGCCTGATCTTTACATTTCATGCAACAAAAAAGTATTTGCTATCCTGTTGTCGTTTGTGTACAGGGATGTTTAGAGGTCTCTGAAAAAAGATAGAAACTTGAAATTTGGTAGAGAATTAATTCCTCATGTAGAAAGTAAATAAAATTCCGTAAAAGGTACATTTAAAAATAGGTGATTACTTTAAACAGGTGGACCAAATGTAAGGTAATTCAACAATCATACACTATAATACGTAGAAATTAACAGATTTAATTTCTGCACTGAATGATACAAATACATTCTTTGCAATAAGAATAAACGAAGTTATTGCCATCGCTACATTCTAACTCAGAATATTTATTTTGGCATGTTTTAAAGCAAAACAGTTTCCATTATTTGGAATAAGCGTAACTACTCCTTTTTAAATACGACATTTGAATAGCAAAATTAAAGGATTTTATATTCACAAACTTTGTAGACGACAAGTAAAATCTTGCCAACTTTTCACTCTCTACTATAAGCTTTAATACATTAGAGGTTTGTACATGCAAACAACTGAGGATAATGACTTTTACATTTAGTGGTTGTATTTTCCACGAGTAGTCCTCATTTAAAGTGACTATGTTAATGCCATTATGACTTACTTAAAGCTAGTTGTGTACTCTTTTTCTTTTTAATTTAAATCCTCCAAAAACCCAACATATCTTCGGGATTAATTTTATATTTTCTAATTATGAAAATACTGACAAAATATTTGACATTATCTCTCTCGTTTCTTTTTACCACAAATCAGTAATACTCGTTTGACTGGAACGTTTTCAGTTATATACAGCTTCATTGCCAGTTAGGGGCAGAGGGATACTACAGAAAGTGATATGCACAAGATTTAATAAAAATATATAAAGAATTTTTAACCGGTTTGGGTAAGTATTTTGAAGACATCCATCATTATATTTGATTATATCAGTTTTAATATAAAAAAAATACAATAATAACCAATATTAATTTTAGTGGCCATTATTGGAGACGATGGAAAAGAATTTGATAACAATCTTTAACTCTTATTTTGAAAACATATAATATATTCTCTTTTACTTATAGCTGACGTCCAATATTCCAAAGATAATTTTTTATAACCTGTAAACAAGTTGACCTTCGGACACAATTTATTTTGATTCTATCCATTATTTTAAGTCAGAATTTTTAATAACAGGTGATGGACAAAAAGCAATATTAAAATCCAGGAAAACAGTAACATACACATTTCTATTTAAATATAAAACTATAAAATATTTGCCACCCCAGTGGTTTTTCCTCTGTATGAACAAAGTAAAAATAGATACGTATGATTGAATAAAATCTAGAGTGAATTTTTATCACACATTGAGTCGCCACACGTGCTCGGATATTTGCATTTATTAATTCTGAACGAAATATGCAGCAATTCATATATAGGGATGGGTTATCATGTAGCATTCATATATTGAACTGAAGCGATTGTTCTTGGTAAATGTTAATTGCCCAACAAAATTTGTAAGTGTTTTCCTTCATTGTGTAAATAGAGCGATAGCTGGGGATTTATAAATTATTCCTTGCGTATTGTCTAGAGGAGACACCTGCGTGATTCGCACGCCAACTTCCTCCCTCATGTTCGCTCGTGAACCATTGGTTATGTATGAAGAATTTTTGTTAACTGGAAATAAGAATTTAATAAATACATAACATGGTGACACAGTTAATCTTAGTTATGGAATTTCTTCTAAATTATAAATATATTAAGTATATCGCTAAAAAATATAATATATAAACAAGAAGGTTACGTTTTGAGAATAGAATGACTAGATGAAAAGAAATCTTGATGTCAAGGACAATTAATAACTCGATGTCGATCAAAAAATTAGCTTTTATTCGTAATGAATAATATTTGCACGTGAAAACGTTCTTTTAGTTGTGGATTTTTTTATAAATAACTTATTGTTTTATATAATCGCTTGATGAACATATTTCGTAAATCTAGTTGGTATATAAATGTTAACAGATATAAAATGTTTTAAGATTAAATAAACATGTTTTTTCTGTCAGTTGGCGTAATGTTATTTTAATGAAAAAATGTATATCTTTTAACAGCTAATAACATAAATAATTATCGATTTCAGAATGTTTTAAACCACATGAATTCATCCTCTTTCCAAAAACGTAAAAAATATGTTAATGTGTCTTTGTATTATTCTTTAAATGAAATTAAGTAGAATCCCTAATACATTTAGTTATGTTTGTGTTTTTTAAACGTGTATAGAGGTATATTTTTTTTTTCGGATTATCGTTTTAATATCATTGCGGAGGAAGCTTGCATTTGATTTATTTTTGTATTTCTTTTAATTGTCATTATAAGTTGCTACTTGCAAATTGCTATATATGTTTTCAACTAATTTGGTTTATTTTGAGTCCACTGAAGCCTTTAGCGTGTGTCGATGTTATTTCTATTTGTAGAAGGTTTTCCCTTTTAAATGTAAAAACCCGATACGTCGGAATAACATTCTGGAAGGAATAAATTGA
The DNA here is from genome assembly GCA_963513935.1 of Aphrophora alni. Taxonomy (NCBI): domain Eukaryota; kingdom Metazoa; phylum Arthropoda; class Insecta; order Hemiptera; family Aphrophoridae; genus Aphrophora; species Aphrophora alni. Next base: position 118,655,655 of record OY740766.1, on the reverse strand, counting down.
TTTATACTGATATATCAAAGAGTGAGGGTGAAAAGAATGTGGGCGTCTTGCTGATATCAATATCGAATGAATATATGACAAGAAATTCGCTAGTTATGTTCTATGAAAATATGGAAATATTACAGTTACAAGTTAGAACCGAAGTAAAGAAAAATTCTCAAATACTGAAAGTAAAATTGGACATTGTGTTATTTATTGAATTTCCTTCGTGACAGAAAATAGGACATCACAAAATAAATCTACGTTTAATCTTTATCGGATCACGATATCGAAAATATAAGATAGTACATCACCTTACACCTCCTACAAAAACAAATTGATTTATCTCCCTCTGGAGTCAAAACCTCCAAAATAGGGCTTATTTAGCGCCCATCTTACCGGAGAAGAAGATTGTTAAATAACAATGAAGTTAAGGTGGAAGGATTCAATTTCCTTTTAAACTATCTTAATACAATCATGGTATTCCAATATTTTTTTTTGTCACATAAAGTTATTTAAAATGGCCCGCCCTCCCAAAATTCATCAACTTGTCTGACCTAATTTTTTACAAAATACTATTATCATACTCTCACCCGTGGTGGTCCGAAACCATTTCAAACGGAACTTGATCACTTCCGTCAATTCATATTGGTCAAGGTCGTTAATTAGCTTGCCTTTATTCACTCTCACTGGTGACAACCTATAGTTAAGCAGTTTTGCTTTTATTTTTTCCGTTTTACAGGCTTGGGAATGCTTCCAACTCACGCTAACTCACGAGTTATTTTTAAAAAAATTTCTTGACTCCGTGCAACATCTATCTGTTTTATGATACGCCTCTTTGTTGTATTTAATATACGCGTCAATCGTAGTGAAACAGATTCATTGTTATTTCATATAGACCTACGCGTCAGTCGTAGTGAAACAGCATTATTTTTATTTCATATAGACCTACGCGTCAGTCATAGTGAAACAGCATCATTTTTATTTCATATACAGGTCAGTCGTAGTGAAACAGCATCATTTTTATTTCATATACAGGTCAGTCGTAGTGAAACAGCATTATTTTTATTTCATATACAGGTCAGTCGTAGTGAAACAGCATCATTTTTATTTCATATACAGGTCAGTCACAGTGAAACAGCTTCATTTTTATTTCATATACAGGTCAGTCATAGTGAAACAGCATCATGTTTATTTCATATACAGGTCAGTCATAGTGAAACAGCTTTATTTTTATTTCATATACAGGTCAGTCATAGTGAAACAGCATCATGTTTATTTCATATACAGGTCAGTCATAGTGAAACAGCTTTATTTTTATTTCATATACGGGTCAGTAGTAGTGTAACAGCATCATGTTTATTTCATATACAGGTCAGTCGTAGTGAAACAGCATCATGTTTATTTCATATACAGGTCAGTCATAGTGAAACAGCTTTATTTTTATTTCATATACAGGTCAGTCATAGTGAAACAGCATCATTTTTATTTCATATACAGGTCAGTCACAGTGAAACAGCATCATGTTTATTTCATATACAGGTCAGTCGTAGTGAAACAGCATCATGTTTATTTCATATACAGGTCAGTCATAGTGAAACAGCTTTATTTTTATTTCATATACAGATCAGTCGTAGTGAAACAGCATCATTTTTATTTCATATACAGGTCAGTCACAGTGAAACAGCATCATTTTTATTTCATATACAGGTCAGTCATAGTGAAACAGCATCATGTTTATTTCATATACAGGTCAGTCGTAGTGAAACAGCATCATGTTTATTTCATATACAGGTCAGTCATAGTGAAACAGCTTTATTTTTATTTCATATACAGATCAGTCGTAGTGAAACAGCATCATTTTTATTTCATATACAGGTCAGTCACAGTGAAACAGCATCATTTTTATGTCATATACAGGTCAGTCATAGTGAAACAGCTTCATTTTTATTTCATATACAGGTCAGTCGTAATGAAACAGCATCATGTTTATTTCATATACAGGTCAGTCATAGTGAAACATCTTTATTTTTATTTCATATACAGGTCAGTCGTAGTGAAACAGCATCATTTTTATTTCATATACAGGTCTGTCGTATGTGAAACAGCATCATTTTTATGTCATATACAGGTCAGTCGTAGTGAAACAGCATCATTTTTATTTCATATACAGGTCAGTCATAGTGAAACAGCTTTATTTTTATTTCATATACAGGTCAGTCGTAGTGAAACAGCATCATGTTTATTTCATATACAGGTCAGTCATAGTGAAACAGCTTTATTTTTATTTCATATACGGGTCAGTAGTAGTGTAACATCATCATGTTTATTTCATATACAGGTCAGTCATAGTGAAACAGCATTATTTTTATTTCATATACAGGTCAGTCGTAGTGAAACAGCATCATTTTTATTTCATATACAGGTCAGTCGTAGTGAAACAGCATCATTTTTATTTCATATACAGGTCAGTCATAGTGAAACAGCATCATGTTTATTTCATATACAGGTCAGTCATAGTGAAACAGCATCATGTTTATTTCATATACAGGTCAGTCATAGTGAAACAGCTTTATTTTTATTTCATATACAGGTCAGTCATAGTGAAACAGCATCATGTTTATTTCATATACAGGTCAGTCATAGTGAAACAGCATCATGTTTATTTCATATACAGGTCAGTCATAGTGAAACAGCTTTATTTTTATTTCATATACAGGTCAGTCATAGTGAAACAGCATCATGTTTATTTCATATATAGGTCAGTCATAGTGAAACAGCATCATGTTTATTTCATATACAGGTCAGTCATAGTGAAACAGCTTTATTTTTATTTCATATACGGGTCAGTCATAGTGAAACAGCAATATGTTTATTTCATATACAGGTCAGTCGTAGTGAAACAGCATCATGTTTATTTCATATACAGGTCAGTCATAGTGAAACAGCTTTATTTTTATTTCATATACGGGTCAGTCATAGTGAAACAGCAATATGTTTATTTCATATACAGGTCAGTCGTAGTGAAACAGCATCATTTTTATTTCATATACAGGTCAGTCATAGTGAAACAGCATCATGTTTATTTCATATATAGGTCAGTCATAGTGAAACAGCATCATGTTTATTTCATATACAGGTCAGTCATAGTGAAACAGCTTTATTTTTATTTCATATACGGGTCAGTCATAGTGAAACAGCAATATGTTTATTTCATATACAGGTCAGTCGTAGTGAAACAGCATCATGTTTATTTCATATACAGGTCAGTCATAGTGAAACAGCTTTATTTTTATTTCATATACGGGTCAGTAGTAGTGTAACAGCATCATGTTTATTTCATATACAGGTCAGTCGTAGTGAAACAGCATTATGTTTATTTCATATACAGGTCAGTCGTAGTGAAACAGCTTTATTTTTATTTCATATACGGGTCAGTAGTAGTGTAACAGCATCATGTTTATTTCATATACAGGTCAGTCGTAGTGAAACAGCATCATGTTTATTTCATATACAGGTCAGTCATAGTGTAACAGCTTCATTTTTATTTCATATACAGGTCAGTCGTAGTGAAACAGCTTCATTTTTATTTCATATACAGGTCAGTCATACTGAAACAGCTTTATTTTTATTTTATATACGGGTCAGTAGTAGTGTAACAGCATCATGTTTATTTCATATACAGGTCAGTCATAGTGAAACAGCATTATTTTTATTTCATATACAGGTCAGTCGTAGTGAAACAGCATCATTTTTATTTCATGTACAGGTCAGTCGTAGTGAAACAGCATTATTTTTATTTCATATACAGGTCAGTCGTAGTGAAACAGCATCATTTTTATTTCATATACAGGTCAGTCATAGTGTAACAGCTTTATTTTTTTTTTCATATACAGGTCAGTCGTAGTGAAACAGCTTCATTTTTCTGTTCATGTACTGCTACAGTTTCTATCACGGTCGTTGGTCGACGTGAAACCGCTTAGTTTTGAATCAGACCAATAAATGTTCAAAACCGCTTCTATTCCTTCATTTGTTGACTCTAGACCGCGACTTTGTGTAAATGTTAGTGTTAAACTATAACTGCACAATTCAGACATAGATACTTACATTATTAAAACCAATTTATATGTCTATGGTAATCAATATAAACTGTGTTATATGCAGAATAGAATTTTTAAAATAGCTTCGTAAGATTATTATTAATTGTTAGATTACATTGAAAAATAGATATTTTTTATTCTAGTTCTCGTAGATGCGCTGACGAATATTTATAAATTATAGAATAGTTTATTTAATAGTTTATATTTGCTTAATTCTTATCCCACAATCTTTAAACATTATTTCGTTTTAATACACACCAGTCCCAGCTAGGAATTTGAAATATAAATATCCGTAAATTATATGTAACAACTACTATATTCACACAGACGAATTAGAATTTGCAAAAATAAACACAACAGTGTTGAGTAAGAAATGACTTTATAAATTCCAAATCCCCCTTGCCCCTTCACAAGTACACAAAGCAACCCACGTTATTGAGTTAATTATTGCATCACAACATTGTATACGTTTTGCCGACCACAAACAACTTCGATTCCCATTAATTATATTTAGTCAGGGAAGAGTTACAGTGAGATCGTTAAAAACTGCTGTCTACAGTAATCGTGTTTACTGTGTTATTAGAGGAAAACGTAGCACGCACCACAAAGCGATGCGTGATTATAACAAATTGTTCTCTGGGGTATGAAATTATCACTCTTATGCAATATACTAACAGAATATTTATCCTATTAGATCAAATGTATCGTTTTAAATCGTGTAATAGTGTTTATAAGTTGTTTGTGAACACCAATCCTAAGATGTTTTTATACATTCAATAAATTGTTCTTGTGCACTTAATGTGGTTACTGCCTATCGCATGGGGTAACAGACAACAATATTTATATAACAAGAAGTAACAATAGTACCACTCCTACTGTGCACTGGAACAAAATACACCTCATCGTCTTATTGTTTGTTATACTTTAATTCTGATTGACGTACAAGTTACATCAAGAATGTAAAAACCCAAAATATCAATCGAGGTAATATCATAATCTCTCAAAACTGTGTCTACTGATTTAGTTCATATTTTTTTAGAAATGTGAAGGAAAATTACACAAATCAGTCTACCAAATCGTAATTAATATAAAATTACGCTTTAGTATTAATTAAAACAAAAATTAACCCTGATCGTCACAGATTTTAATAAAAGACGTGTTTATGGCAAAACGAAACAAGCTTACTCTGCATTGCGGCATTAAAAGCACTTCAAAGTAACAACTTGAGATCAACGATGCTTCGCGAGTGACATCAGGCCCTAAACCAGCTGGCGAACAAAAAAAAAATTTTGTCTGGGTGCCAGGGCATGAGGGAATAGCAGGCAATGAGGAAGCAGATCAGCAAGCTAAACTTGGTGCATCTAAACCCTTTACAGGGCCATCTCCTATGTACGGATTTGGCCCTAGGGATTACCAGGTGGTTTTACCAACTGGGCCAACAAAGTAATCAACAGAACCTGGAATGCATTGCCGGGTCTTATACATTCCAAGAAGTTTCTTAGCCCTAATAAAAAGAGAGGGAAGGTGCTAAATCTAAGCAAAAGAGAGCTATAACTCCTCTGTGGTATACTAACAGGATATATCCATTGCAGGTATCACTTAAGTAAGATGGACCTGGTGGATGATGACACTTGCAGGTACTGTGGCGAAGAGGTGGAACGCATGGAACACATCATCATGGAGTGCCCGACCTTATGCCTAAAAAGACACAAATTTCTAGAATTTATCTTCATTTCGGAAGAAGAATTACTAAACCCCCCGACCAGGGGTTTGATCAATTTTGTCAAAGACAAATCTCTCCTGAGTCCAACAAGAGGGGGGCACAAAAGATCTAATTAGGTCGCAGTGTAGGAGGCGTCTTTAAAACACTCTCCCCAGTCTTAATAATAATAATAATAATAATACTCTGTATTGAAATAACAAATATCTTTCGGACTATTTTAAAAGAAGAATTCATGAAATGTTGCGGGGGGCTTCGATACTAATATATTTCCAATAAGAAATACACGAGGAAATACTGAACAATACAAACAAAGATAAGTTACGACAGGGAGATGTATAGAATGTTGTTATGGTTAATATTTGTTTGTGTGGATGGATGTATGAGCAAGTTAGTGCAATGTTTTTGTACTGTTTATATAATTGGAGATTAGGTTTAATACAGAAGGGCCTTACAGTTACCCCCTCTCACGCCTACTTTTCCCCAAAGTTTTTGTCATATCGTTTTCGAACTAAATGAAGTTTGTGTGTAATTACTTTTACCTACAACGTTTTTTTATGTGTTAAAATGTTTGTCCGCCATCTTGAATATACCATATTGGATGCGAGTTAATTTAAAAATATGGTAACATGGTATTTTGAAGCATGATTCAACATAGTTTCTAAACCCTCAGTTGCATATTTTATTTTATTATTTATTTATTTTTTAGTATCTTTTATCTATCTCCAGATATTCGCGAAGAAACCATAGGAAATATATTAAATTAGACTATCTACTGCATTATGCAATATTTCAAATGTCATTTTTTATGATGATACACGCACAGCGTTATTTGCACTGTTTCAAGTTGAATTATTTTCAATGAAAAATATATTGAATTATGTATCAAATTATTTTAAGTTGGTCGGATTCTGATGTTATTTGGAAAATCCTTTCAAATAAGTCTACACATAGCGTTTAATTTGTGAATACTATGAATAAAAATAGTATAGTAATATCAAAACCTAAGTTAAATCCACATTCAATATTTATCTAAGAAGGGACAAACAGTTATCTTAATAATTTTATTTACGCTGTAAATTTAGTCGGTTACTTTATTTATCATACTTTTAATCAGTTATCTTTTATCAGTTAATAAAAATAGTTGAACACCTCAAGAAATTATAGATGTCATTTCAATTGCAATATTGGTAATGTGCAGACATACATTAATAATTACAGTATATTGATTGGTTGTTGTTTTACAGTATATCAAGTTAAAATTTATAAATTTTAGAATAAGATTACAATAAATTCTCAAAATTACAATTTTGTTGTTTAAAATTAATCTAAATTGTGTTGAAACTTTAATTCAAGCAAAAACAATAGCCCCTAGTATTGAAGAAAATCGGAAATGATTTTATGTTTGGTGCTGTATACCAACATTGCAGCTGAACGACGGTTTAATGGTGTTCATCCTGATCGACCAATGACAAGGAAATATTTAAGGGACTTGGTGAACAAGTTTAATTCACTGGCTCCGTCTGTAATTTAGTGAACTCAGGTCTGCCATCATTCGATTAAGACAAGACTGGATGTTTTGTGTGAATTGGTAGAAAATCCGGAGTAATGGACTAGAGCTGTAGCAACTAAATATAGAACGTCTAGCAACTGTGTTGTAAAAAATTCTTAAAACGAAAAAATTTCACAAATACGAAACCCAGACAATTAATGAGTTGAATGATGACGATTCTGATCGCCGACATCCGTTTTGAGTGAATTTGTTGATAATTTCATTGTTGAGGAGTAACAAATATTAATTTTTTTTTTTTTTTAGCGGCGATTGCTTATTTTCTCTTAATGGCTTTGTAAACAAATATAACTGCCGGTATTGTGACGCATTCCGAGAGACTTACCACGATTACCTTCAAGTCAGGCATTTTTTGAACAGAAACGTTTTTAATAAGGTCGACAAGGTTATGTAGAACTCCCACCATGAATCCAGGATTTGACGCCTCATTTTGTTTCTATGGAGATATCTAAAATCAATATTTTACAAAACTGAAATTCAATACATTGAAGATCTTTGAACGAAAATAGTAGAAGAATGTAACAAAATCGTGTTTTGAATGACAGAAATTCTTTTCTAAACCGCATCTACTACTACCAAGATCGACATCACTGTTTGAACATCTACTGAAATATACCGGTATTATTAATATTGAGTGTAATGATTTGTTATTTAAAGAGCCCTTTGAAACCATTTTGAAGTTGTAATATGAGTTTTACAATGTTCTATTGAGGTCAAAGTCTAGTGCAGTAATATTCATCACACATAATTAAAGCATTAAATGTACAGTATTCGATAAAAGTCAAATTTCATACATTTCCTATTATTTAGGGAGAAAACTGGAGGTAGGTGAGAGATAAAGAATTTATACCACTGAACCGTGGTTTGAAAAATGATGTTAAATCATGTATCAAAACATAATGTTGGTATTTAAACAAATTTACTCAAATCCAGTATGGTCGCTGAAAATTATATCACACCACAAAACGTAGTATAAGTGTTTATAAAATATTTCATTTAGTTCGAAATCGATAATATGAAAACTGTGGAGAAATATATGGAGGTGGGGGGGACTTTATGGCCACTCCGTATGTATTCTTTGGGGAAATGTTGTGCCAAGTTTTTGTACCTATATCGATTTGTTAGATAACGTTTACTTATTTCAACTGCTATCAAAGTCAGCATTTATTGTAGTCATAATATAAATACTACATACTAAAATAAATACAATCATTAAAGTAAATATTTGTTATTTTTATTAGATCAAATTGAAATCATAACTCGTTGATATGTAAGCGCTGGGGTTTACCCTACTTCTCTTTATTTATACAGTACTGAGTGTCCAACACATTTGTTCGTGACCAATATATTTTCTTCTGTTTGTGTTCAGCTCCGATTTGCATCTGAATTAATTTAAATCCACATTCAAATATTCGCTTGAATTTTCTCGGACACGAATATTTATACTACATACGTTTGCATAGTTATAAATGAAACAGTTATTCATGTTCATTTTTAGTGACTCTATGTTATACGTATAAAACATGTTCTGGCATTGTTTAACATATAGAATATCAATTTTCCATTCGGTGATTGGTAATATGTTCACTGCTTAGTCAGTATTCGGGATGCTGTTATAGTGGTAAGCTCCTTGGCAAGTCCTAGTACTTCTTTCTTATTAAGGGGATTCGGTTGTCCTTTTTACTGTTCTTTTTCATACATTTTCTACAATTTATTATAAGGATTTATGCAGACTTAATGTAGGAAAATATACAGACTTTAATAATGTTTTTTATTGCGAACGATTGAATTTTGAACTTTTTTCCATTTAAAAAAAAAGTTGTATCTTTAGAAATGTAAAAAAAACAAGTTTTCATAAAATCAATTTAAAGTCAAACAAAAGGTAACATAACATTAATACTAACTTTTAGAACATTCCAGCTCCATAACTAGGGTTGTCTGGATTTTCATGTTCTTTATACATGTTCTCTAGCTTCCTGTTCCCTAAATTTTTACTTTTGACGCCATTTATTTTTTTAATTTAAAGGTTGCTTTTCGGCTTTCTTAATACGAATGTCATCAAGGTTACTCATTCCTTTGACAGAGTAGTTAACCGGTTTGATTCCTAAATGTTACGTATCAAACATGTTGTAATATTTCCTTTGTTGTTCCTCATATACAACCAGATCAAGTGTTATTGAGCATAATAAAAGTATTTTTATGAACCCAGGACCATATTATATTGTTTACAAATTCATTGGGATTTTATGCACTACCATGAAGGCATTTTTTCAAGAGATCAGGATTGGTCAGACCCTTAAAAACATTTTTGCTCCATAACAACAATAGGTAGATGTGTGTGCTGTATGTGTTCATACGTTGTTTTGGTTGCAACTGATTTTTATAACTTGCACCAAGAGTCCGGGCTGGATTCTGTGAGCTGGATTTTATTATAGAATTTATACATACCCTTTTAGAAAAATAGTGTAACCTATGATCCCATGGGGAGAATTTAATAAATATGGTCTCAAATCAATTCGAAAGAGTTATAGAAAAATAAAATGTAAAATAATATTTTTGATCTTTTAGCTCATTATTATGGTGGTATTATTATTATTATTATTTTTTTTTTTAAACAGACTTATCCGAGTCTTTTAAAACTTAAATGTTCTTAACATCTTTGGTCAAAATTAAACACAAACACGATCGAAAGAGCAGTATATATATCACTATATAAACTATATAGTTTAATTACGACCGCGATTTTGAAATTGTTTAACAAATCTTGCTGTTTAACAAAGATATTTTTTGCTCACTGTATGTGTTTGCAAGATGGGCATGGAAATACAATTGCCCGCTTGCACTTAATACAGAATACAGTTTTTATTTTTAAAACTCCAGGACAGAACAGAAGGAAGGGTAAGAATGTGAAGAGAACAATGACCAAACTTTTCCCAGAATGAAACGGAGCCGAAGTCGTGTCATACGTTTTTGGTTAACTAAACGTCAGGAGTATAAGACAACTCTCGAACGGTTACCAGACAAAATCTGCTGTAAATTATCTGTGTATAATGATTGACAGGCAGTTAGACATACAGCGGACAAAGACAGTTGCTGCATTGCGTAGGCTCATGGTAAATGTTGGAGGACCTGTGTCCTGTAAACGACGCCTGTTGATAAACGCAGCCCAATCAATCGTGTTGTATGGAGCAGTACGACTGCTGATTCAGCGATTTTGGTAATTGATGGAGTCATGCACAAGAGTCATACAAAAAAAAACCCCCGGGTAAGAACAGAGAAAGCCAGGAGGAGAGGATATAATAACCGCTAATAAATAGGTAAAACCTTGAGTATTCTACGACGGTACAGGTAAGACAATTTTCACTTAACACAGTTCCGTAGTGAAAATGGGTACTATCGAGTTTACTTACTCTAGATGAGACAAGCCGCTTTGGAGCCCTTTCGCAAAAGGAAAGGTTAGTCTGAAGTATGTAATGTGTGAAACCGTTGGCTGTCGACGAGAAAGAGAAGATTTTGTAGCGAATGATACCCTGGCACAACCTTTTGAGTTAGAAAAGGTCCTGTGCAGGATATACTTTTCTCCATTAAAAAGAGACCATTGGTTAAATATTATTGGAACTTACAAACAAAAATCTAAATAAATGTTAAATATTGACTGTTTGTAGTGTTTTCTTCATGCTTCTTTTTCATCTTTGAGATGTTTCAATATTAATACCAAGGTATATCAATAAGCGAGTGAATTCAAGATAACAAGTAAACCAATTTCGTATTCAGTTATGTCAGCGTAACAGCTACATGCCAGGAATATAATTCGTAATTATTGACTATTTGTATCCTTTATAATCAGTACGTATATAATCAATATATTATACAAATTAAATTAAGCTATATCCCCTGTGTCTGTGGGCAGGTGCCTGTGGGTGGAAATGTTTTCAGGAAAGTTTTGAATTTTATGCAAATATAAAATATATTAATTAAATTACATAATAATTAAACAAACAAAAAGCCACTTAATTTACCGACAGTATTTTAAATAATAATTTATATCTATTTTTGAGTTTTTATTTTTTGTTGAGAAAGTTTGTTAACTAATTAATTTGAATAACCAAGGTGATACTTTGTTAAGTCAAATGTATCCTTAAGGCACGTAAGCGGAGATTGTCTAAAGAAAGAATAGTTTTTAGAGTTTTATATTAAACTGCAATGATGTAAAAGGAAATCCTACATCAAAGAGTGTTTGGTTCTTTTTGTAAAGATTTCTTGTATTGACGAAGAAGAGATTAATGGAGTAAATGTGACGTTTAGTGATGGTAGAAAACAGGAGTTATAATTAATATGTCTAGTTTCTTTCAGTCTATATGTGGATCAATCTAAAGATCAAGGTCTTTTATTCTTAGATCTGTATGTAAGAATGTTTATAAATTGTACATAGTACTGTGTCAGTTTTTTTTAATGGGGCTAAATATTGTTGCAGTAACTAGGTACTGCTTGAAAAGGGGTATTTTATACATACTTAAAATTATGAATTTAACTTCCGATTTCGTTGTTGTTTTGCGTTTCTAAAAATAAATAAATAAAATAAAAGATGGGCGTCCAGATATCTCAACGTGTGTTAAGATTCACACGTAATTCATTAACTTTTTATGGTCTTTTCTACAGCTTAGACGGCTAAAACTATTCCATATTGAATTCCTTTGTATTCTATTTGTGTTTTATAATACCAGATGGTGGAGCCCAGAAATTAAACTTTTTGGGGAAATTTGTACATAATTTTAATTTATTTCAATTTAAAAAACTGTATGCATTTTAATATTTTTGTAATTTTGAATTCATTTAAAAGGGTGGAAACAAAATTCACATCAATAGATTTTTAGTTAAATTTTAAAGACTTTTCATTTGAATTAAACTTTAAAAAATAAAACTTGATTTTGTATTGGTATAATGGCAAATTAGTTTCTGCTCATAGGAAACTTATTAGAATTTGAAGTGAAATTAAATTTTAATTAATTAAAAGACGATGACATTTTCATAGTTATTAATTAACTAAATTTTTATTTTCTTCCTATAGATTTATTTATATTTAGTTATACTTTGAGATTATTAAGGAAAGAGTATCAATGAAAGCTGAATATTCATCGAAATAGGCTATATTCGTTAAACGATATTCGCGTCTCTAACGACCCGTGTGAACGGCCAGTGAAACTCTTGATCGTGCGCCAATAGTACTTACCTTTCATTCTTGTAGGTAGAATTTCATTAACAGTGTTTTCGACGTTCCGTACGTCCCTCGTCGTCTGTACGAAAGAACGATAGAGGCTAAAAAAAATTAATACAGAAACATGAAATTTGGTATAGAGGACTACAGTGTAACTATAGAACGCTATTGAAATTCAAAAAAATTAGATTTGAAAATGTCAAAATGGCGGTAATTTTAAACAGTTGTTTGTTCATATCTGCGCATTATTCAACTTATAACACACTAGATTAGACAAAAACCTTCAGATTTTAATTGTGGATGTAATGGTACCAACTCAAGATGACAGTTAAATTTCGAACCCTTTCCTTCAAAGGAAATGTTATATTTGTATAGTCACGAGATTCAACAGGCATGCATTACTGACACGAGCGTTGTGACTGTAGGTATACACAGCTTCGAGGGTTGCTAGTACTGAGGCACTGACTTGAGCAAAGCGAATGATGATTGTTTAACCTATCTCGTAGAGACAAGGCCCGTTAGGTCCTAGAAAACTTTAAACGTTACACAATTACAAGGTTCATAAAACCTGTGTAACAACTGTTTTAAACAAACTTTTACCCTCCCGGGTAAGACACTTTGTTGTACCAATACAATTTAACGTTTCTTACAAGGCCCAAGAAATCAACTTTTTGTCTTTACATTGAGAGGACCTGCTTATATTACGTAATGAGGCTGGGTAAGTAATCATCATCTTGTTACTTTTCATGTATACGTAATATAGAGAAAGTTATGTCTTATATAAGTTGATGTCCAGTTTTTCGTGGATATATCCGTTTTGAGCTCCCCCGACTGATATCCCATTTTAAAATGATTTTTGACTGTGTCTACAGTACAAATAGGTTACATTTTGGTCATAGTATTTGGGCAAATTTTGGTCATAGCTTTATACGTTTTATTGGTTTCTTTTCATTTTTAGATAACACAAAATGTGGGGGTAGAGACCAAAACTAAAAATTTAGATTTAGTAATTGTTTTTTTTTTAGGTGGCCTGTTCAAGATATTTCAAAAAGTAAATTCAATTGGTTTAGTGGCTAGAGTTAATGAGAGATTTTTAATTTAATCCAGTGGGTACTCTAAAAGTTACGATATTGACTCAACCTCCCTAGCGAATTCTGGTTGCACAGGAACCATCGATGTATAAATACACATGTTATTTATTATACATCGACGACATGAACTCCCTGTGCTTGTCACAAATTACCTCACGGAAAAGCCACTAAGTAGGCCTTGGTCTGTGTTATATTTGTGGTTATTGTTAATAAAATTATACTTTTGTAATTGTTACAATATCTTTATTACATGTACTATCAGACGAGGCTGTTGCCTACGACCTGCTTACACCCGTCTTGCCTCCAGACTGCTGCAGTGTCGTCAACCTAATCTTATCTCAAATACAATCATAACATCTCTCTTATTATTATTAAAAATTAAATTAACAACACTTTTAAACTTCTTTGTCTTTACATTACAAAACAATTTAATTACTTAAATAAAATTAATTCCTTGTATATCTAACTTAATCAATAACAAAATATTCATAACTTAATCTTTTTTCATTTATTACTTATTATCTAACTTTTTATTCCTGAGGATATCTTTTAGTAGTATTAACCACTCTGCCATATTTAGTTGTATATTTGTGTGGGTCTGTTACAGAAGTGTCTTCTGTACTAGTTGATGGTATGGGCAATTGTTTACTTAGACTATTTTGATTATTTAATTCATTGTAATTATCAGAATGATTATTAATGCCATGTTCTGTATTTATTGTATTGTCTGGTGAAATATGAATAGTATTACGTCTGTATGAATTTCCATTTTGATCTTGGATCGTAAAGGATCTGGTTTGTTCACATTTATTTACAATTCTACCTGGACACCACAATGATTTGGGATTTCTTTTAAACCATACATTATTGCCACTAGAAAAGTTTTCCTTCATATCTTTAGCTCTAACATCATGATGTTGTTTCATAATACTTTTGTTTTTTATCATTTTTTGTCTATCTTTCTTAAAATTAATTTTAGGTTTCAGATGGTTTATGTGTCTAGGTATAGTGGTTCTTAAAGATCTTGACATTAATAATTGAGCAGGCGAACTTAAATTTTGTCTTGGAGTATTTCTAAATTCTAAAAGCGCAAGATAGGGGTCCTGCTTAGAATCTAAACATTTTCTAAAAATATTTTTGATGACTTTAACAGCCGACTCCGCCATTCCATTAGACTTTGGATGGTGGGGGCTAGAAGTTATATGATTAAAATTCCATTCTTTCATAAATTTTTTAAATTCATCGGACATATAATATGTTGCATTATCCGAATAGAAATTTAATGGTATGCCATGACGTGAAAAGAATGATTTAAGTTTATCAATTATTGTTGTACTAGTACAATTAGATATGTGGGAAACTTCTATAAAGTATGAAAAGTAATCTACTACCACTATGAAATATTTTTTGTTTAGCTCAAAAATATCACAACCTACATTTTGCCATGGTATTTCAGGTACTTTATGACATATTAATGGTTCATTTGATTTGTTTCTTTTGTATCTAGCACATGTTTGACAACATTTTACAAAATTTTCAATATCATTTGACATGTTGGGCCAAAATAGAATATTTCTTATTCTAGACTTACATCTTGAAATGCCACTGTGTCCTAAATGTATTTTGTTTAACATTGATAATCTTAATGTTTTAGGAACAACAATTGCGTTATTTTTAAATATGATTTTATCTATTATACATAATTGGGATTGCATTTCAAAATAAGGTTGAATCTCAATCTCTACGTCTTTTTTTATATTTAGGCCAACCATTTTGAATATATTTTTTTAATTTACACATTACTGCATCTTTCATGGTTTCTTGTTTAATATTTAGTTTGTTGGTCTCAGTAATAGGCATATTGCTAATTAAAAGATTTACCTGAACTTCAATTTCCTCATCAAAAGGATCTATTTCTTTAGAAGCTATATTACATGTTCTGGATAGAGTATCCGCCAAAAATAGGTATTTACCGGGTATATATGTAACTTTTAAATTATAAGGTTGTAATCTTAGTAACATTCTTTGCAGCCTTATTGGAACATCACATAAAGGTTTTTTAAAAATTGGTATCAATGGTTTGTGATCTGTTTCTACTAGTACATTAATACTACCATATACATATTGTTTAAAACGTTCACAACCAAATACAATACTTAACAACTCTTTTTCTATTTGAGAATATCTCGTTTGTACGCTTGTTAGTGCTTTTGAAGCATAAGCCACTACTTTTCCATTTTGTAATAATACTGCACCTAAACCAAATTGAGATGCATCGACTGATAACGTACTCTGTTTATTGGGATCAAAATATGTTAGTACAGGCGCTTCTGTAATATATTTCTTGAGTTTCACATATAAATTCTCCAAAGTTTTATTCCAGACAAAAACATTATCTTTTTTTAATAAATCTCTAAACGGTTTAGTTAATTCTGAATAATTGGGTATGAATTTCGAAACGTAATTTACCATACCTAAAATACGTTCAAGAGCCCTTGCATCTCTTGGTGAAGGCATATCAACAATCGCTTTTATCTTATTTTGATCTATTTCGATACCTTTAGCACTAAATTTATGACCTAAAAATGTTACTTCTTTAGCATTAAAAATACATTTGTCTTTGTTAAATTTAATTCCAGAGTCTTTAGCTCTATCTAACACTAGCTTCACTCTATTATTTAATTCTTCTATAGTATCAGCATGTATTAAAATATCGTCTATATATAAAATTACACCTGGTATTTCATCAAAGGTTTGTAACATAATTTTATAAAAAATTTCACTTGAGCAATTTAGACCAAAAGGCAATCGTTTAAAAATATATCTTCCAAAAGGAGTTTGAAATGCACATAATTTAGCACTTTCTTTTTCTAAAGGTAACATCCAAAAACCTGCACTTGCATCTAACTTAGTAAAATACTTAGCATTTGTAAGCTTTGAAGAGAGTTCTTCAAAAGTTGGAAATTGTATATGAGACCTTTTGATTGCATTGTTCAAATGAAATGGATCTAAGCAAATTCTTAAATCTCCATTTTTCTTTTCTACAATAACAATTTGATTAAGCCATTCTGTTGGTTCATTAATCTCTTTTATAATGTCTAATTTAACTAATCTTTTTAGTTCTGCTTTTAATTTATCATATAATAAAACTGGCATTTTACGAGATGGACTTACAACTGGTATTGTGTTGTCTTTTAATTGTAATTTTACTTCAATTGGTATTTTACCGATTCCTTCGTCAAATAATTGCTTATATTTCTCACACTTAAAAATCTCTACAGTTTCAATTTTTTTTATGAGATCTAATTCAATACAAGATTTTAAACCAAGTATATTAGAACAATTAATATTTGCAACATAAAATATTAATTTATGCACTTCTGTTTTACCCTTTACTTGACAATTAACACTACATGTGCCTAATATAGGAACACAATTTTTTGTAAAAGACTTTACTGATGTGTTTGTCTTTTTTACAAATTTATGGTTAATTTTAAGTTCTTTAAATGATTTAATTGATAAAATATTAATTTGTGCCCCTGTATCTAATTTTAGTAGGCATTCTTTTCCATTAATAACTAATTTCTCATACCATTGTTCTACTTCAGAATTTTGATTACTATTTATATTTACTATATCTATAATAAAGTTTAAACTAGGATCACTTATTGATGCTAGACTATTTATTTTTTGAGTATTGTCTAGAGTACTTACTAATTTGCGATTATATCTACACATATTGGCAAAATGATTCGCTTTTCCGCACTTATTACATTTTTTTCCAAAAGCAAAACATTCACCAAACTTATGTTTGTAACCACATTTACCGCAAGAAGTTTGTATAACACGATTATGTCGTTGAACTTGTACATCTGTTGTTTGCTTCTTTTGAAATGACGATTTAGGCCTATGTTTACTTTTGACCTGTCCTTGTTTGAAGTTACTATCGCTGCTTGACTTTGATAATAAATAATGCTTCTTAGTTTTGTTGATAGAGTCTATATCGGTTGATGACGTACCCGTTTCAGTTTTAATATCTAGATGGCGTGCTCTTCTATGAGCCATTTCCTTTGTTTTACAAATTTCCAAGGCTGATTTTATATCGATATTTTTTGTCTTTAGTAATATTTCTTTTGCTGATGAATCTGTAATTCCACTAATGAAAATATCTGTTACCAGACTGTCCCTTAAATTTCCAAATTCACATGTAGAACTTAAATTTCTAAGTATAGCCATATATTGTTCAAATGATTCATTATGTAACTGTTTCCGGTTGAAAAAAATATGTCTTTCATACGTCACGTTGTTTAACGGAAGAAAGTATTCATCGAATACTGTTATGACATGTTCAAACACTTTTGAACTTTCCTTTGTTAAATTAAAAGAATTAAAAATTTCAACACCTTGATCACCCATTGAATGTAATAATAACGCAATTTTACGTTTATCTTGTACATTTTCAGTTAAAAAAGCGTCACAATATAGATTAAATTTATGTTTAAACTTTGTCCAATTTTCAGTCAAGTTTCCTTCAAATGACATTTGACTAGGAATATTAGAGTGATAATCCATTTTAAAAAATATGTCTTTTGCTTCAGGAATATCTAATTCTTGTTGTTGTAATTTAGCCATATAGACTAACACTAACGATTTATAAATTTAGCTTTGCACTTTTTTAGGCTTACGTGTCTATACTAAAACTTACCGACAATCGGCCAGCTGTTCACATGTCTTATATAATAATGCTTTTTAAAGTAGGCATTTTTTAATTAATAATCACTTCACTTCTTCACCACTGCCACCATGTTATATTTGTGGTTATTGTTAATAAAATTATACTTTTGTAATTGTTACAATATCTTTATTACATGTACTATCAGACGAGGCTGTTGCCTACGACCTGCTTACACCCGTCTTGCCTCCAGACTGCTGCAGTGTCGTCAACCTAATCTTATCTCAAATACAATCATAACAGTCTGCTAGAGCTTTTGCGTAGGAGAAATATTTTTAGAATTTAACGTGTAATTTAGCAAAACAATTATAAATTTAGCTTTATCAATAAATTTGAGTTTTTCATAATGATGCAATGTAGTTAAAATTCAACTGCCATTTTTTTAAGGACGCTGAATACGATGTTTTCAGTAGGTTATAATATGTAATTTAGTTAAAGTATAAATAACTTATAATCCCTATGTTTTGGTATTGTTTCTACCTTAAAATCAATTTGCACATTGGCATTAGTGATATGTTCCGAAATTAGTAGAGCAGTAAATACTTGAGTAATGGAAGGCTTAATTGGTGTTAAATGCACGACACTTCATCAGTTACTGGCCTGTGTAACTTTTGGAACTAGAGGTTATATCCTTTACTTACGTTGTACATAGATAATAACTTAGAGACAACTCGCTAAATGATAACGGATTTAATCTATTTTGATATTTTGTAATATCTGTGGAAGCGATTGTTTATATTTGTAAATTGTAGGTGTTTGAAAATAAAACCATAAAATAATGTTCACAAATAATCTTTTAATGATTATAGTTACAAGTTAGAAGAGTATTTTATGTTATAAGAAGGTAGGGATGAGCTTTTAAGAATTAACGTTGTGGCTAATTCGTCTTTTTTAAACTCTTCATACTGTATTATGTTGGACAAAACATTTTTAGAAATGAATTCAGTACACCAAAATTAATTAATAAATTAAGGACACCAAATTCGGTGGAAATTAAAGGTGTTTTTTTTCAGTTAAAAAATTGATATAAATCAAATAGTGAAATGTCGTGTTGAGAAAAAAAACTTTTAAAAGTCCTCGATAACCTCGCCGGTTCTTGGATGTCTATGCACTCTAAAATAGTTCATTGTTCACACTTCAAACACCTTCTAGAGAGTTTCCCACACCTATTAGAAGTTGAGTAATTCCTCGTACCTTTAAAAATATGAGTCATTCCTTGTACCTACTACTTTGTTAACAGACATCTTCCTAATGACACATTGGTTTAACTTGTTTTATCTTCTATGATCTATTTATAGTTCCATCGGGCCCGATACAATATATATCCTTGGAAGGGTGGTCTCCTTTCATAATCAAGTGCACCCACCTCTTCTGCTTCCTTATTCATTTATAATCCAGAGTAACCCAGAGTCCATACTAGGGTCACTTTCGACTAATATGTTGTTTGCATTCATTCACAGACAATGCTTGAACCCTAACCGACAATAGAGCTTTCAAGGCCGTTTCTCTGTCGGGACAAATCATCTCTTCCGTAACTCCACTTGCCCTGAGTTCATTTAGCCATGCGCGATGTAAGATGACATTGACTTCTGATTGGAAAACTGGAGTGTACACACTCATATGGAATGAGCTCTTCTCTTATATCATTTCGACGTCTAGTTTTAAAGTGGCAGTTTTGAAGGAATTTGATTGACCACATTATAAGTAAAACAAAACTGGTGAATCAATCAAAAATTATTATTATATATTCGTCTGGTCAATCGAGGCTAACAGATTTACATATATCTATTAGGTAGGGTCTTTTATCCTGAATTATATGTATTTATTATAATGAAACTTTATATATAATTTAAAATAACCTAATTCGTCAATGACAACTACAAGAAATGTTGTCAATATTGTGTTTAAGAAAATTGCTTACGTCCCGTAACTAAACTGAATAAACCCAAATAAAATACATCTAACACAAGAGGAGTGGAGGGAGGAGAGGAGGGAAGAATGAACGAATTTAAAGAGAGAAAAGGAAAATTCTAGATTGCCTTTGTAGATGGGGGGGGGGGTAAAAAGACATTAAAGCTATAGAAACCTCGCTGAGTATGTACGTGCCTTTGACTGTAGTTACAATTTGAGGAGTCGAAGAATGTAAACATTATTTTACATTCTAGTTCCTTAGAAATGCTGTGTCTCCATATCATTGCAAGTAATTTTCCAAGTTTTGTTCATTAATTTGTCAAGATACTGGCGGTCTTTTAACAAAAAATGGATAAACAAAGGAGGTAGTAGTGAATTATCTAAAATTCATCTAAACCGAAACAAATAACCGTTAATTGATCTTATCCTTGAAATATTAATAATGATAACATGTATGTTTTATTATCCATCCTTATGGACAGTCATTATGTGTGCTTTAAAGACATAGAATAATGCAATTGTTGTCAGTTGTTAACCAAAATTTCCATCATAACCTCAAAATTAAAAGTTATTCAATATCTCGATTTTTAACAAATATCTTTGTTTATAGAGCTACGTTCAAATTTAACATCAGTTATACGTAATTTCTCCCAAAATTCCTCAAATGTTCGAAATAAATTCAAAATATTGATTTCCACGTTTTTAAATGAAGAAGGTAGTTTATCCAATTATTAACTAAGTACCAACTAAATTCAGTTGAAGAATTTAGTTACCCCCTCCCCTCCTAACTATACGAAGCCGTTTGATCACAAAAAGAGCTCGAGTCACGCTGTACATTTGTGGACGCCGCTCTTAATTACGTTACTAAAAATAAGAAAGAAAATTTGGGGTAGGAGGTACTTTCATCTTAGTGCTTAATTTTTATCAGATTTATCTTTTTACAACACCTTCCATTAAATACTGATTTTTATAAATCCTGTTTTTTATTATTAGGAGGTTATAGATTAGAAACACTGCTATATATGTAGATTTATCAACATTTTGTCAATACCAAATAAATTTAGACGTATACCTTCCACCAAATTTCAAGTATGCTAATTGTTAAAACATCAAAAAATTATGCAAATTGTTCAGAGCTGTAAAATGTAGTGATAACATACAATATAAGCTTAAGCTACATCTATATATATATATATATATATATATATATATATATATATATATATATATATATATAGCGAAGTCATAAAATATAATTTTTGTTCTATTTCTAAATATATTTTTACGGTAACTGTAAATGAGACAAAATGTGTATAGTTATGTGAAAATGCACGCCGTTTCCATAGTTTCTAATCTAATAATTTATAGCAATATATTTTCTTTGTTTATCATTCAATGCTTTATTTTGGCATATATATATCTTGTAACTATATAGTTTGGACTTTTCTCATTGCTACCGGCCGCGAATGCTGACATTGTGATAATGTCTAATGAAAACATTGTGTTTATGGCTGTTTAATGCAAATCACGATAATATGCGTCAAGGTAAAATAAACTGTATGTCCAGTGTGTGTTTAAGAGTATTATACTGAATCTCATATTATTGCGCGAATTTTTACTATACTGATGTTTTTAGTGACTATTTTTAAACTTACAACCAAACGTTACGAGTTATATATAACATTCTTCTGACCTCAGTTTATACAACAATTTGTAGTACTTTATATAAAAACATTATGCATATTAAATGTTTTTCGTTTTACAATTTTTCGTTTTCAAAATATATTTGCATGGAGACTTTTTTTAAGAATAAAATTACCCTCACTCAAAATTTTAACAACATATTAAAAAAATTCAGTTTAAAAATTATTTCATTCCCCCCCCCTCTAATTAAACAAGCTGACTTAGTACAGAGTATTACGTCCTTCTCTGGTGTTTATTATTACATTATTTTCATTCCCCGAATGTGATGAACAATTTGAGTTAGATGAAGATATCTTCACCTTTTCTTGGAGAGACGAAAATTAGGCATTGTGTTTATCAACCTCAGTTCAGAGGAGGGAAGTGGTTCTGCTCACACGTCTAATAAAATGTAATTAAATAAACAGCGCTGGGCATGACCGTGGTAATGATCTAGATTTCCTATCCAGATAATCATCAATGTTACGAAGCCAGTTTGGGAATACGACGTCAGTTTTCCGTTAATGATGAATCCAGCCTTGGACCACCACCAAAGTAGTTCCGGTACGATTGCTAGAGTTTCTACAACTATATAGCCGTTAGGACGGATGAGGAAGAGTGATTTGGTCTTTAACAACAAATTGAACCACACGTGTCTTTAAAAGACCAAACTGAAAAAAAGTTTGAGAATATCAAACGTCGATAGGCCTCTCAGGCCCAAATTATTTGTCCGATTTTCATTAGAGGTTTAGTTGTACGTTACAAAACACTAAATCTCATTAGTATCCCAATATCTCATTAGAATGCTTTGTAATAGTCAGCTGTATCAGTAATTCTTAAATTTCATTACGTCTTGTTCTTAAAAGTAAATACAGTACCACAAATATAGTATATTGAAGCACTATGAAGAATAATTTACTTTTTATTCATGAGTTTTAGTAATACACTTTGGTACTTTAGCGAGAGTCATTCTAAGGCGTGCAAGTGTTGTCAAGCAATGAATCAATCACCGGCGCTTTTTGTGACATAGCTCACTAAACACGGAGTGTGTCATGAGGCGATTACTCAAATTACCTTCGTTAAAGTTAATTTCAATGTTATGTACCAATTAAGGAATAAACGACTTAACTGCGGAACTGTGTAATTAATTTATTAAAGTTTAGTCTAATCTAAATCCAAGTGAATTGAGCGAGAATATACAATTATATAAATTTTGAATTACATTACGACATTAAAGTAATCCTATTTTAATTATATGAGTTGTA
This sequence comes from Aphrophora alni, assembly GCA_963513935.1. Taxonomy (NCBI): domain Eukaryota; kingdom Metazoa; phylum Arthropoda; class Insecta; order Hemiptera; family Aphrophoridae; genus Aphrophora; species Aphrophora alni. Next base: position 118,632,392 of record OY740766.1, on the reverse strand, counting down.
CTTTATATTGAACTAACCGAGTTGTCATTAATTGAAATAGTAATTGTGTTTTTAAAAAATACACCAAAAACTTAGTGGTTCCTTATTCTTTATTGTAAATTAATTAATTAAACTACACTCAATATGATCCTTTACTTTATCTGACACCGTGAGTATCTATTGATTATATTATAAGCAATTAATATTGGGATATATAGTATTAAGCGTAATAGATGGTTTCCACTCTTAAGAAAGAGCCTAAGTTGTGTAAAATATGGAACAGAAATTTTATATTTAGTAATTAATTATAATCACCAAAGTAATTACGGCTGGAACAATGTGTTACTCAGATTCTAAACCGAGGCACGTGGGACGTAGATTTAATAAGTTATTAAAGTAACTAAAACTCTCAGAGAGTGTAAAATATAAACCTAACAAGAAATGAATTAATGATAGAGAAAATTCAGTTAATTGTCTTCTTCACCTGGATCGTCTATAATTAGTATCTGTGGCCTACATCTAAACAATATCACATTTATTCTAAATAGTTGATGTGACTTTAAAACAACGTTGTCAAACTTGCGATTTCAGGTCCCAAGATTACGGAAATATTATGCATTTATGTATTTCGTGACCGCTATCGCGCTTACAAAACGTAGAACCACGATAACGTTATACTGAAGAAAAGACCACGAAAAGTATGATTTCATCAAAAAAAGGAAAGTTTAAATTGGTTTGTTTTTGTTTATATAAAATATACTTTCCCTTCCATTACACTTGCTTCAGAAGTTCGAATATTTTCCAAGATATTAATTGTTTAAAATGTGTTTAATTTTATGTTTCAAATCTTATTATAAGATTATAAGTAATTCACTCTATATTGTGCATAAAATTATATTCAACTAAATAAATATACTTGATTCATAAATCCAAATTTAAAAATCTCGCTTTTAGGCTTTTTATTAAACTTAGTTAAATCTTTAATGCTCTTTATAATATATAAATGAGGAAGATAAACAAGTATTGTCATGCGTTATTGTATTGAGATATCTTTAAAAATAAAATTTGGAGAAAATATCTAGTTTACCTTTTAGTACAAAAAATTAACTAATATTTAAAAACAGAAACGTATACAAATTTTAACTTATAAGAAATTAACAACTTTTGGAATGTTGTTCTTAATGTATACAAGGTGTAGTTTTTGTCTTATTTAGCCACCTTCCAATAGAAAATAAACATTTATTCTTTGTTCTTTTGTGAAGTTAGTTGCTTATAGATAATGTGTACCTTTTCTTACAGGTTTTCTGACTTAAAAAAATGTATACACTAAATTCTTGGATTGTATAGAGCTTGTCTCTTTGAGTTTTTAGGTTTCAGTAAATGTAGATTTGTTATTATCATCACCTTTGTGTATTTAATTAAGTTTAGTGTGTTTCTATATAACAAGTGACATAGTGATTTGCTGTAATCCCACTAATTTCTATATTTAATATTTAAAGAATGTTCAAAGTTAAATTTCATTTAAAAAACTTGTGAAATTAATATCTGAGTATTTATTTTACATAAATCAAATTGTGTTTTTCAAATCTTCTCCGTCATGTATTATCAATAGAGTTCTCCAAGATATTAGTAAAATTGACAAGCAAACTTGATGTTACACACTTAGATTAAATTACATAGCTTAGTCATTTAACTGTCAAAATTATGCTATCATTACTTACAATTAACTACAATCCTTATATTAGGTTTTAATTATATCAATTATTTTGTAGATGTTAAATGGTTTAATTTTGGTACTTAATTAATAATATTGAACGTGGAAAATGTTTATTTGTTTTGGGAAATACAAAGTCATAGATAATAATATAGTTGATTTTTTGTTCTTACTTGAAAAAGTCTTGACTTTGGTGTATATGTATATTTTCTATGTATTTCGTATGAATTTCTTGAAAAATATTGTAAGTATCAATTTTGACCTTTTCTCCAACAACTCCTAGGCTAGATCTAGGTTCCCTGGATTTCAATGAATAACTAAAGAAGAAAACTCATTCAGCAATGTTTCCATGAGCACAGTTGGACGATAAACAATCTGAAGCTTACGTTTAATATAGTACCTTATAAATTAAATATTATTTTTTAATCACGAAATACATTGGTGTTGAATGGAAATTTTTGTTTGTTTGAATGGAAATTCTGTTAATCATGTATATATGTATAGACTATGCAATGTATATCTCATCAGCCAAACTATATCATTACAGTTAAACCATCACAACCACAGAATTAATACAGCTTAGTCCCGTCATATTATGAAACCATAAAATGATTCCCTCTTCTGTCGAAGATTTTGTTTCACTTATGTACAGAATTAGCCGGACAATTGTTTATTGTGTATGGTCTAATCGCATTTTCTGGTATTTTTTGTGTAACAACACAATGAAAAGTAAATCTTTCCAATACATCCTCCACTCCATTAGATGTGTTGTGCAATACCCACATGTTTAAGGGGAAATACGTCAGTTCATTTTATACAAATAAATCAACTCTTTTAACTTAACCCGCAGTAAGATAATTTCTTCTTGTAATGTTGGTATCACAAAAGCAATTGTTTTGTCCTGACAGATTGGCATTGTTTCAGTGACATAATAATCCTGATGAAACGTGATTAATCAATTCGGAATGTTTCTTTTTCTCTCACAATGTTAACCAAAGAGGTAACAATATCTGCATTGAAAACTTATTTTTATAAAGAGTGCTACTGCCGATATTAGTAAATGGATTGAATATTAATGTTATAGAGATGGTTATGTATTTCTTAAAGAAACTATTATGCCTACAAAATTATATTATTACATATTATAATATTATATTATATTATAATATTACAGTCTGTAATACAGACTCGTCAATGCCTTAGCAGGCAAAACCATTGGTCGGCTAGACTAATAAAAAGTGGATATTACAAAATAAAAAATTGTGTTTTATTATGTTTAAACATGGAATTCCACCATCGGTCTCAACAGTAAATTATATTATTAGAAAAGTAAGATAATATTCTTATTAATATTTTAATTCAAATCCCCCATACCGACAGGTGTATAACTTATGGAACACATTTGGAGAACGAATTAACGCAAAAACGGTCGATACAGAAAAAAATGAAATGCGTGTTTGTTTAGCCGTATTTCAAGAAAAGATTAACTTCTAAAATACATGATATTCATGAAACTTGTATAAAGATTTTGCATAAACATATATTTAAAGTGTATATTCCGCATTTACACTATTGAAATGACGCAGACCGATTATTTACCTTCTGCAAATTGTTGTTTGAATGGTCGTAAATTATGAAAAATTATATTGTCTGGAGAATCCAGATTTCCCATTTTACCTATGTAGAGTAATTTGTCCTTACTATGTTAAGCACATACAGTAAGGTCATAAATTACTCACGTTGAAAATATATCTGTATTGAGGCCCCCCAACCACGAAAAGTAGATTTTAGAATTATGTCTGTCAATCTTCCGTGCAACAGTAATCTACAGCCATTTAATCAAATTTGGTATCCGGACATATTGTGACCAAATCTCGGGAAGACATTTTGTGTGTGGGAACTTTTAATTTCTAGGTAGCTACCATAAGGAACTCGTGTACAAATCGCAAGTAAACCAATATTATGTTTCAGGAGTTATTTCCATAGAAATAAACCTTTACAACCATCATTAAATACGATTTACACTGAGGTTGTGTTTATGGGTCAAGCAAAGTATGTTTAGACCTTATTTAAATATAACATTATATTATTTTTAAAGTGAGTGATAACGTTTGTTCAATGTGTTCTTCACAATTTATAAGGTATGATTGAAATACATTTTACCAAAATATTCAAATTACTTAGTAACATTAAACTTGAACACAATATATGCCGTAATTTATTTAAATTAGTTAACACTAAGGATGGCGAAACCGTCTTTGAAACACTTTGAGTAAATAAACTTGTGAGACTTTGTGTTTCAAGTTTTGAGTTGTTAGATAAGTGAAGCTCAGTTTATTCATATTTTTAATTTTTAAGTTGATCCAAACTTAAGACTTAGCTTAGTGCACAGACAACAGACATCATTGATTTTATACAGTCCTCATTGAATCAACAAGGTTGAGTGACCTGCTAATTATGTTTCAGCTTCCAACTGGCAACTATTCAAATACCGGTAACAAAACAATGAGACTTTAAAAGTAGATCCGCAGATTATTTTTTCATTAACAATGTTCCAATTTTGTTATAATTTCTATTTGCTATGTATATTCCCCTCTTAGGCCTTGTTGGAAATGTTTAATGTTAAATTGTATTAGTAGATTAAAAGGTCATACCCGGTATGTGTAGACCAGTACAGGGTAAGTTTGTTAAAACAGTTGTTACACAGGTTTTCTGAAACTCGTAATTGTGTATATCACTACTTCTTTGACATCGACTTGGTCCTAACGGTTCTCGTAGATGTGTAAATATTGCTTCGCTCGTGTTCGTCTCTCTGCCCTGACGGGCGCCGAAACCATATATGTGTGAATTAGCCTTCATTCGCTACGCTCGTGTTCGTCTTTCTGCCCTGACGGGCGCCGAAACCATATATGTGTGAGTTAGCCTTCATTCGCTACGCTCGTGTTCGTCTCTCTGCCCTGACGGGCGCTGAAACCATATATGTGTGAGTTAGCCTTCATTTGCTACGCCTGTGTTCTCGTCTCTCTGCCCTGACGGGTGCCGAAACCATATATGTGTGGATTAGCCTTCATTTGCTACGCTCGTGTTCGTCTCTCTGCCATGATGGGCGCCGAAACCATATATGTGTGGATTAGCTTTCATTCGCTACGCTCGTGTTCGTCTCTCTGCCCTGACGGGCGCTGAAACCATATATGTGTGAGTTAGCCTTCATTTGCTACGCCTGTGTTCTCGTCTCTCTGCCCTGACGGGTGCCGAAACCATATATGTGTGGATTAGCCTTTATTTGCTACGCTCGTGTTCGTCTCTCTGCCCTGACAGGCGCCGAAAAAATATATGTGTAGATTAGCCTTCATTCGCTACGCTCGTGAAACATTTCTTGTTTCCATAAAAAACAAAAAAATTTTTTTTTTTTCTATTCCTTATTTTACGTATTATACAACTTTAGTTTTTCAACAAACCATTTCAGTGACACAAAGGTCTGAGTTAATTAGATGCCTCCATTCAAAGTTTTTTAATTGAATTAAGAAGGGAAGCGAAGTTCAAGTACTTCTGTTTAGTTGTCCATTACAGCTGCAGAATGCACTTATATAATTGCACGTCTGTATTCCATTACTTTTGAAACACGTCTTTAGATTCGATTCAATCAATACACTGTCTTTGTAATCTAATGGTGTCTGAAGGGTGTGGGGAAATTGGTGGATATTATGATACTTTTTCTCTACGTCACTACACAAGAAATACTAGCAATGGAGATCTTAACTAAAGTCATACAACACTATTGTGTCGGCTCCCTATGTATGTGCATATCTCGCAACACGCAGAACCATCGTGATGTTAATTTCATACAACTGTTTCACAAACTGACCTAGCCGAGTTATATTGATCTAGATTTATTATGATTAGTTGAGTGGTAGTGTCGGTTTAAAAAAAAATCTAAATCGAAACTGCCTGTGTAGGGCTTAGGCCTGCTTGATGGTTTTACAGTCAGGAAATTAGTACAGCTGTTAACCGATATTGTAGCCTTCGCAACCACAATTAGTTACCAATCGAAGTAGGGAGCTACTGCCATTCCTACTGGAACTTTATGTCCCCAAACCTTCTCAAACACCAACTATAGTGGCTGCTACTCAAACTTCGGTTTCCACTTTTATATTCAAATTAATTTAATTTTGTTTTTCTCAATTATTTTTATATGCTTAGATAATCATTTGGAAACACGCAATATCATCGCGTAATTTTAATAAAGAATTAGAACTCAAAACTAATAGAAATAATACAGAATTCCATTATTGAAATTTGTACCCTGTTATAATTTCAAATTAATGTTTTTTAATCGATTTAAATTTACTTTATAATAATTAGCTATTTTGCCTGTATTAAAACAAAACGCAAACAATAGGTTTAGATATAGCCAACCAATAGAAACTCATAGCACCAGATAAAGTAATGTTCAATATTAGCGACCAATAATTATGTTTACAATTTTCTTCGGAATAAGGATGCATTAAACTCATTTAAATTACAGAAAACTAGCTCTATAAATAAAATAGCTTTTAAAAGTTCAAAAAAAGAATAGATCTAGTCGTAAAGAAATTTACATATAGTAATTAGATGTCCATTTAGAATCAGATTAGATCAAATATCAATAAACGATTTACATAGTTCTTAAAAAACAGGTGGAAACCAAGTGTCACCAAAACCTGTATAAATTGAAAAAAAAATATTAGTTAATGACTCAGAATTATGCTTCTCTATTATTTCCACAAATATATTTTATAACCCCCCCCCCAATTTACCTCTACCCTTTTCAATGTAATCTAACAATTCCTTTAATCTAGGAGAACATATACTAAGGGGAAAAGCATTCCAATGAATTTCAAGAAATTAAAAAATAATAACATTGTATTTCTCTAATAAACAATATACGAGGATATTTAACTCGGTGGATAAATTAATGATACGACTTGCGCAGTTATTATTTTTGACATAAGTTTAAACACCATTTTTTGTTACAGGCCTATCGATATATTTCTAAACTTTTACACTAACTAGTACGTCTTCTACAGTTATCTATATCTATCTATCTATATTAATAAAAATGTAAATGTGCGTTTGTTCAAAATCGATAATCTCAGAAAGTTCTTCACCAATTGCTTTGAAATTTGGACACAATATTCCATTCGAATCCACGAGTGTTTTTATATACTTTTTGAAAAACTGTAGCATCTAATGAACATAAAAACAACAAAAATTATGCTCAATATTTAACAAAAATGCAAGCGCCGTTACATATGTTTATGGACTATAATAATAACAGCTGTAGTCAACTGTTTCCTATATTTCCACTATCAGCTGATTTCAAACTTCAAACAACTGTATATTAGGATTTCTATCTTTTAAGATAGGTTTTTGTGAACAACGACATCTGTTAAAGTAAAAACAAAACGCACTATACTAAATATTTTCAATGTTTCCAAATGTATTGTTGTTAAATAAAACGTTGATAGATTTAATTAACAAATGTTTAAATAATCAATTATTTTGTAAGACATTCCTTTAAGACAATAACATTTACCATAGCATTAATTTCGTGAGTATAAATAATTTGTTGTATTTTTTCACCATCTTTCATTTGGTTAAACCAGATTAAATAAAAATATTACAATAACTCAAATAAAATTTTTTGTCATAACCTATTTTCATCATTATAATATTAATAACTATTAAACCATTTGATTTATCAATATAAAATTTAAAATAATTAAAAGGTCATATTTTTATCTTTCTTTTAAAATTAAAAAATCTTTATAAATACAAAACATAAAATTGTAAGAACTAGGCCTACAATTCAAAAAACCCATTTATTTTATAATCTAAACTGTATTACACTTCCAAATTTTATAATAACATAACTATATAATTAATTACTTCTAAGATAATTATTATATCAATATGAAATAAAAAACACTTAAAAGACAATATTTATATCTTTATTTTAAAATTAAAGAATCTTTATAAATACAAATATAAATTTGTAACAGTTAGGCCTACAATTTAAATAAAAACTTATCTAAATGTTACATAAATAATAACTTTTTTAAAACAGGTTATTGTACACAATGTTATTTTCTCGGGAATATTAATTAGGATAGAGATTTGTATTGTTATAATTAAAAGAGGCAATTTTCAATTTATAAAATATATCATTTACCATATATAAATAGGCCTACTATTAAATTCTAATATTCATTTTTTAAAATTAGATTGTAACATATTGTTTTCTTAATTTAGCTCAGGGCCAATCTTTAGAATTGCGTGGCTTACATCTAGAAACGGATTGCTTCTCACATGGACAATTATATGTTGCATGTTCTAGAGTCGGCAAACCAGATAATCTGTATATATACACAAACAATGGAACTACAAAAAATATTGTGTACCCACAAGCATTGTTAAAATAAACATATTTTAATTAATGTCTTTATATTTATGTCTTTTATTTATTTTCCATTTAACCAGATGAGCCACAGCAACGCGTGGCCGGGTACAGCTAGTTTAACTAATAAACGTCAACACATTTTCCGTTTATTCCACGATGAACAAATCATATTTAGATTAACTTTAACAAAAGAAATTCGATCCATCACTCCATGGGATACTGGACATTTAGTTCGAAATGAAATGTTGCAACATAGTGCCGGTGATTGATTAACTACCTGTCAACGCTTGTGTGTTTCATTGACTCTCACTAGATATCCAAAGTGACAAAACTGTAAACCATTTATAATACAGCGCATTACCTAATTTGTCTCTAAACCAATAACATTTCCATAGGTCCTCTGCATACAATATCCACAATACTTAATTAACAATATGTTTACTCCAGATATGAAATATTTATTTGGCTTCTCATTAATAGAAGAAATAGCAAGTTTTGTCAAATAGGCTAACATATGGATCATTTTTTATTTGAGAAGATTTTTTCATACATTATTTATGTAATTTTGTGTTTATTTTCTATAATTAAAAACTGGGGTCCATAGTTTACAACTGAACCCTTGGAACCTTGATTTTTCACTGTTGGTGTTTTAAGAGTGCAGCCTTTAGAATATGTAAATACTTAAAGCTAAGTATAGTATAAGTAAAGTATTTTTTTTTTTAAACAACAACACAAAACAAAATACACAAAAGCAATTTTCAGATCTAGTTGTAGCAGATGTTTTTAACCACACAGGGAAATATTCTGGCAAACAATACCTTTGATTCTACTACACAGTGAGCACTTCTCAAACATGCATTATATAGAACTGCCCTTCTATAACACACTATAAGTTCTTGGTTATCATATTTTCTGGTGTTGTACTTTTATTTTCTTAGATTGCTTCTATATCATTCTTTCAGAAAGGCTTTAAAATGCTCAGAATAGTGACCTTTATAATTGCAGCTCTTATTGGTCTGGGCAGGAAAAACTATATATATATTTACGGAAAAACTAACCTTGATTTTCCTTAAGGATTTGGAATAGCTCACTGTTATCGTAAGAGGATTCTAAGATCTGTTGGGCCTGAATCCCTTCGAATATTACTGCACGATTTTTTGCTGCCAAAGACGTTGTTAATTGTTTAGATGAAGAGGAAATTGTGACTCTTCCATGACGGGGTTTAAAAAGTATATACATTACTTATAGTAGTATTGAATCTGGTCTGGCAAAGGAGAGGTAAACACCAAGATCGATTTTCGCTTACTTCTATGACAGCACTGGGGAACTCTTCCTCAAAATCAATTGGTCATCATAATCGATGAATAAAAATAAGACTAGGTGAAACTAAACAGTAGTGAAGGCCATACTCTTTAATATGAGGAAATTCTAATTTTTATATTAGAATAATTTTTGAAACTGAAATTACCTCTTCTTACGAAAGTTAATTTAATTTTTATGAAATTCCCCCCCCTCCAAATTAATAAACTATAAACAAACTTATAAACTGTAGGAGGTACAATAAAAAATGTTACCGAAATAAAACCAAGTGTTGACGTATTCTACACTTTGTTATTCAAAATAAATTGACTCTTTTTGGAAGAGGATAAAAAAAAAATCTGAAAACATTTATCACAGAATAAAACAATACAATAATCTAAAGCACAAAATGGACAAACATTTTATTTAACCTTGACTCATATAATGGCGATTTGCATTAAACAGCTATAAATTGTCACGATGTTTGCATTAAACAGCAACATACATTATCACAATGCTAGCAATCACAGCTGGAAGCAATGGGAAAAGTCCAGATTATATATTTAAAAGAGATGTTGTGGTAAGATAAAACTTAAATGCTAAACGAAGAAAATATATTGCTATAGATTATTAGATTAAAAAGTACAGAAAGGGCGTGCATGTTCATATAAGTGTAACATTTTTATCTCATTTGGGGTTGCCGTACAGTTATATTTAGAAATATAACAACGGCTTTGATTTTACGACTTCATTATTTTTATATTTGTAGTGTTTATATTATATTTTGTTACTATAATTACAACATTTTACGGCTCTGAACAACTTGTTTAATTTTTCATTTATTTTTATTATAATTATTTCTTCTTTGGTTAAATTATTCCGTTACAATTTCGGTTTTTAATTTAAGAATTTAAGATATCTTCTCACGTAATCTTTTAAATGAAAATACCTCCAACCTTAAATTCCATTTCCTTCCTACTTTTAGTGTAAATAATTAAAATACATTAGAACAGGGGATGTGGAATAGTACTGACATGACTACTCCTTTTGTGACCAAGTCTGTTTGGTGTGTGTCTGTGAAGGGGGAGGGTCAAGTTTCTATGAATTTAAGTGGGTTAGTTGTAATTGGAGAAACTTACTACGGTCATTTATAGACGTAACATTTCAAAATGCTTAATTTACTTCAGATATGTGAGGAATTTTGGGAGTAAGTAGCTATAACTAACAGTGATCAACATATAAGAAATACTTCAGAAATTATTTCAGAATTTCAGTTATTGTGGTGATGATAACATGTATTTTACATTATACATTTTAATTAGTTTTCAATTCTTTAGACTATTATTAATTTTTTGTTTAAACTAGGCTAAATTAAAAAAAAATAAATAAAAAAAGGTACCATTTTAACATGTAACATATGTTTTTATTATTTAAATTTACCTAAATAGGTTTAACCATTTAAAACAAAATTATATTCGACGTCAACAAATATTTTTTGAAAAATTTATAAAATTTTCAAAAAAATATTTTTTGAAAATTTTTATAAATTTTTGAAGTCTTAAGAATTGGGACCCTGAAATTTAGCCAGCTGCAACACCTTTTTAATGAAATAAATAAATAGCATATTCTGCCACAGAGATAAGAGTGAGACAGACAGAGAAAGATTAAGCTTGGAATTTACAGATAACGTTTAAAGACAAATAAGGAAATGGTTTTGCTAAGGAAAAATATTACTTTTACTATGTTATACATGAAAGATATAGTTCTCATCCCAGGAACAGAGGAGTCGGAGTTTGGGTCTGTTAGCAGGAACCTTTCCAGCACACGAATGATTTGGTTGTCGTAACCTAAAAATAGATTTCGCCATTAAATATATATATATATATATATATATATATATATATATATATATATTGAACGTCAAAAAATAATATTTTTTCTTTTTGAAAATTTTTGAAGATAGTCTCTGTAGGAATGAAGTAAAGCATTAAATTTAGCTAGCTGCACAACCTTTTTAATGATAAAAAAACTTATTATTTAAATTTTTATTCACAGTTGCATGTCAGAAAGGTAAAGAACATCAGGTGCTTTCGTTTTTGAACAAGCACACGTGTCCTTTATGTAGATATGGAAGATCTTGAAAGGTTTTAAGTTTTCAAGTCTCCTGAATGTAAATGACTGATAAATTTCACCAGGAGGTTAACAGAAGAAAGAAAACATGAAGAAATATCTTGGTATAATACGGGGATGGATATTTCCAACATACTTGCAGCATCAGAGTATGGTAGCCAGCGTTGGATAAAAACAATTCAGAGTCTGTGAAAGAGTACCTAAAGCCGGCCAACCTTTAGGTTCCTTGAAGTTACGTCCTGTAGAACTCATACAAGGTACCAGAACAAGTATTATAGTAATACTAAAAGCTTGGTCACGAGAAAAAAGACAATTTGAAACCAACAAGACTGAAGGAAGGTTCAAGTGGTGCGGAAGATGGAGAACTGCCTTATGGGCGGCTCACGATGACAGGAAACAAAGAAATAAGTTCTCGAGGTAGATCCACATGTTCCTTTTTTAACGTAATCAGAGGAATATTTGGAAAAGAAGAGTGCAACAGTTGCGGGGGTTAGAACCTGTAATACAGAAAGGACCAGTTCACTAGTTTAATTGCCTTTTTGTTCACAGCAGAACTGATATTGTGTGACTTGCACCAGACAGTCACCTATTCTGAAAAAAAAGGAGTTTCCGCGACTTGTTATACGTCACTCTTTTAGCCTTTTGGTGCGCTTTCAGGTTGTTGCTTTTGTCCTGGCGCCAAATGAAAGAAAGGTTATTGACTTCCTTGGGCAGGAGCTCGTTTATATTCCAGCTAAGACTGAGTGGGGTAACAGATAGAAAATTGAAGGAGAGCCAAAAGAAGTTGTTTTAAGGATCTCATACTGAGCGAAATTAAACGCCAGCTGTAGCGAGCAAAAGGAGTCGTTACAGGAAGTTTGTTTTTTGGATAGTAGGAAATAAGGGCGTATTTAAAGACTTGACAGTCCTCTAAATTTAAAATTCATATATCGTCTCTTAAACGATTTGCCTAAACGATTGCTATTTTAACTCTCACCATTATGAAACTCTTCTACAAATAATGATAATGACGGACAGTTTATCTTGTCGATATCATTCTAAGAATATCAAAGGACAATGGCAGGACATTACTGAAATCCATACTTGAGCTAATGTGCTCACAACGCTATTGTGCCAATGTTTGTAGGAAAAGCTTCTGCTAAACTTCATACAAACATTAATGGTTTTTGAATTATTTAGTTTTGATTGCAATCACTTAACGCCTTAACTACTTGTACCATTGCTTTTCACATTACAATTGTGTAATAAGGTAGGTCCTACATTTTTATTACATTTAGATATGCTTAACGATATCTGTCTGTCTGAATCATTTTCGTCATGTTATGTAAAAAATATTAAATCTATATTTTTAATATGATAAGGATTGCGTGTCCCTAGGAATGATTAGATTTTTGACAAAGTGGAGTAAATGTTGATGTTGAAATAAAGGACCTTTTAATATAGCCTACGTACTATAGAGAAGTTACGCGAATGTTAAAAAAATTAGATGCAGAATTTTTTGCGAAAATATTTTTTGAGGTTACCTGAGCCCAATAAAGTGTGTTTTCTAAAGCAGTTTGTCTATCGTCTGTGCAGTGCACTATAGTCCAAACGAGTGTAACTAATTTAAAAAAAAAAAAAAAAAAGTTTGAGGGAATATTTGGTCATATCTATTGGGCGTTCATAACACAAAGTTGAGGTATTACTACCTTAAGATTTGGGGTGTGGCTTAAAATTTTATTTGTAGGTGGCGAGTATTATTGCATGGGAATAGCATGTACTTTTATTAAATAAAAGAACAACTAAACTTCCACATGAAATTAATTAACCGCTAAGAATTGTTTCTGCTCTTAAATTATCGTCCTCAGTTGCACACAGTATACACTAGTGCAGAATGAATGGTATATACTATTGAGGATGACAACAAAATTTTTGAAACATAATGTTAATGATGACTTCCCCCCCCATTCTCTTGTTTCAATTTAAGTTGCTTATGGTTCTTGTTTTTATTTTGTTTAAAAAATGTAATTCGATATTTGATTTTATGGTTTTTTTTTGCTTCTTAAAAAAATTACAATGTGGTAGACCTATTTCTGCTATATTTTCGGTACTATATAATTTTGAGCGTGGGTTTACTTCATGCTTTGAGCTTTATTCATGTTATTGTTTCAAGAGAATAAACCTATATTTTGAAACTTGTGTGTGTGAGAGAGGGGGGGGAGAGAGATGTTATATATATATATATATATATATATATATATACATATAAAGGCAAACAAGTTTGACTTCCATTTTTGATTGAATGACGTTTCGTGACCTAAGGTATTCGTGAAAGCTATTTTTTAGTTAAAGTTATCGTTGTCGTATGTTTGTGAATGCGATATTGGTCACGAAATACATAAATACATAATACTTAACGAGTTTGGGAACCGAGATCGAATGTGGCAACAGTTTTCTTACATGAGCAATGTTGTAGCCACTTCTACTCTTTAGCAACATAAATATTGTTATGATGTTAACTACTGACACGAAGGGATTATCCAAGTTCAGAATAAAATTGTGTTTTCCCTTTCATTAATTAATGTCTTATTTGATTCATATTTTAGACTTTCAAAGAGAAGAAGTTACTTCCATAACGTATTGAGTCACACGTGCTTCAGTTAAAAATCTGAACAGCACACGGTTTCATCTTTAATTGTTTTTGTGATTGTAATTTAATTACTAAGTATGAAACTTCTGTTGTATATGTTACCCAATTTACGATCTTTAGTAAGAGTGAAAACCTTCTGTGAATTTAATTTGACATAATCCACTATTAATTGCTTCTATAATAGCGCATTTATATTGCCATTATAGCTTCTGTAGTCCATCTCGAGGCACAGGAACCAACAAATGAGCATAGATTAAACCGCCATTTAATTTGTTCCAAATTGATAGGATGTGTATGTTACCTCTAAAACTACCTCACTTGTGATTAAACTTAGTTCAATTGTTCCTTCCTTTAACTTAGTTCATTTTACAAGAATAATACTTCGTAATAAATAATACTGAATCAAACAACCGAACTTCTGATCACGTCGGGGTCATCAGTTATCAGATTTGTTAGACGTGATTTTTTTTTCTTCAAAAGGTACTTGACTTTTGCCAATTTATCCGCCACAAGTACTATTTCAAAAGGAATGTCATGCGGGTTTAGAAAGTGTATTCAGTAGGACGTTAGAGGACAACCGACAGACCTCAACAGGAAAACTATTCTGTGCTGAAGGAACAATCAACAGACCACATTCATGAAGGAGAGAAAATTTACCAATAAATGGGTGCAAGTTAATCTGTTGGGGGGGTCTCAATTTATAGGCCAAAATTGGTGAAAAGTGCCTTTCTCTTCCCCTGCCCATTTGCTTCTTGTTGTTTGCTATTTGTTTATTATTTATTAACAAACCTTTATACATGATTATTGAAATAAACCAAATTTTATATAACCAATATTATATAAAGAAATCGAATCACTTTACAAATAAAACATTTCAACAACAATGTCTCAATTTAAACTAGAACCTAAATTTCGACTTCCTTTGTGTACGAGCAATATATCTATTTAAAATTTTAATTTATTGTCGGTTTTCGTTCTATTTTGTGGAATAAAATCCTTTGTAGAAGGTGTAAGATTGATTTTGTATATCATTTCTTATTTTATCTTTTAAACATTTTTTTTCCATCTAAAGAATAAACGTTAAAATTGTTATGCAGTACAACTTTGAATTTTATAAATGCACTCCAAAATGCTGTAGTAATTAATATTTAGGTGAGCGGAGGAATTGGTGCCCCTTACCCCAACGATTAGTTTGTATTCATTATTGATTTGAACATAATTGTTAATGAATATTTTTTTTAGTGATTTACCACGAATATTAGTGAAACATATTTACTGGTGTCAAATTTTCTGTATACTTACACTATAACGGCGATTGGTTTCAGTTTATTTTCACATGCATCACATGCACGTCTAGTTTATAACTTGGGCGTGTTTAGCAGCCATAATATTTTACTTATCCATTCGATGATGGCGGCCATTTAATTATTAGGTGAAGTCATATAACAGGTACATGATAATAATTTGGCCAAATAAAACATTTTAGTATCATGTAATTTTGCAAAGATTACTAAAGATGTAATAGAAATAATCCATTAATCAAATGTTTTAACTTCATAAAATAATAAAAATGCTACTAACAATATAAAATGTATTGTTTTGATTAAAGATAACAAAGAGTAATTTATATTGTTGAGTCAGAATTTAAGATGAATGTTTTGTCGTTTGCTAAATCTAAGGATGAAATATTTATTTAGATGGAGTCCGTCAAAGAAAACCCATAGTTTCGGATAAAGTAAAGAATCTTATTGACTGTAGCTGAATTAATTTGTGCAGAATAAGTAAGTATTAAGTACATATTGTTTTCACCGTATTTAAAATACACAGTTGATTTTAAGTACAGTAGTTGATATTTCAATTACCGAAAATTAGGTTTATTCAGTATAAAGTGCAGCTCCTGTAAAAGAGGATGATGTTAAAGTCGTCACGAAATTTACATAATTGTATGTTCTCTCAGTTCACTTGGTTTCATATTAGAAAATACTTCTAATAAATGAATAGCCTAGTTTCAAACCAAAAGTCAATAACATCGGTTTAGAAATAAATGAAAAATACTGTTATTTGTTTAAGAGCCACAACAAGGCTTTTCCTGAACAGTTTTGAACCCCCCCCATTCCAATTCGATCGATTGTTTGGTTCATTTACTTTCATTGTAATTTCGTGAGATAGAAGAGAAAGTCTTAACTTGTGAAATAGATGTTAGAGCTTCAATCAAAACTAATACAGAAATTTTAAATTTTCTTAAATAATAGAAGAGGAATGATTCTGTAAAACGATTATTTATATAATTTTCAGCTTAATCTGGAATCACTATTTTTCATTATACCTATAAACTGTCATTCCTTAACACTAATATGTGTGCATTTAATAAACGTGGAGCAGTTACGAAGTTTATTCCGCAATGGATTCCTAATATGAAATTTAACAGATTTGATGTGAAACAGATGGATTTGAAATGAAATTTAACAGAGTTAATTAGGTTATGGCTTGTCAACACTTTCACATATTACGGTAACTCTCACTAGAGTACCAAAGAGACAAAACAGCAAACCATTTATAACACATCACGTGACAAAATGTGTCACTAAAACTAAATAAATGAACTTCACCAGTCTTATGAATACGAATAAACTCTGAAACATTCTCCATAATACTTCAATACTGTATTTTTGTGTAATCTTTTTTGTGAAGTTGTATTGATACATAGTGAAAATTACTGGATAGGCTATATTTTGTTTTGGAAATATAGGGGTCTCAATAATAGTTTTATTATCAGATTATATCAAAAAAGGAAAAAAATACATTTTTCTTCCTTTCTGAATATTTTCCCAATATATTTCGTATAGAAGAAAAGCTTTTTAACTGTTTTATTCTTCCGGAGTTTTGTCCTAATTCATAAATAGGTTTTTGTAGTGTACATGTAGATCTCCATAGAAAATCTCCGCATAGGTGGTGCAGGCTATCTGAAAATAATTAAAGGTGGTTGGGGTCCCTCGCGGTTCTCAGTGAAACACTCACACCACTTAAACTATCATACATATGCTCAATTTTAGATAGTGCACCTTAACTACACTTTCATCTTCTTTTAGGGTTCCTATTTATGCAGGTCATATTTTTCTTAGATAGAGTTTCCACTGTTCGCAACCGAGTGATGCGACTCTGCAATTCTTTCCAGATATTTAAACCATTTTATGTGAATAAGTAAAAAGAATGCTGTGCTCGTGTTGTTACGTCTGAGAGTGTTTATGCGCATTCCGATTATCTTGACAGAATCAAGTTCGAGGATCCTGATATGTGCTTTGCATTAACTAGGATCTTAACAGTTCGAGTTCAGGAACCGGCGATCTAACTGTGCTTGTCATGGAAATAGGTTAAAAAGGGTCGAAACCCATAATTAATGCTGTCAGACTGAGTCGATAACTTTCCATTAGAACGTGGATGGCTAGTAAATAGTAACTTGAGGGTGAGTTACGGTATCGCCGTACCGGAACTAACCTCTATGTTTAAGGGGGAGGGTTGAAGTATGATTTCGGCTCTCTTAAATTGGAAGATGTCTTTAGTTCGATGCTGGGCGTGTCTGATTATTGACTGTGGGATTCTTCATCCACGAAGTGCCGGACAAACCAAACATATAGAGATCCTAAACATAATTCCCAAATCTGTTACTAAATGTAGGGCGAGAAAACATCTTTTCAACTCAGTCGAACGGTCTGTTAATGATTGTGAGACTTAAAGAGGTGGTTACTGAACCACTTGAGTTGCCAACGTAAATCGGTAGAACTCCACGGATCCTTGAACCACTCAAAGGGTGGTTCACATTATATATATATATATATATATATATATATATGTTGTCAGAACAGCACTGCCTCATGTGGCATTCGAACTTTTCGAGTCGATAATTTGGGACTTGTACTTCCTTCAGTCTATGAGTATGATCCAGGCTTTATTCTTCAATTGCTTATTAAAATACCAAATTTTGAACAATACTCCTAATGTAGGAGATTAAGTATACAATTAATGAATACCTAACTAGTGAATTATTTTCACTTTTGGTTATAAACTGAACAATAAATTCGTTTGTGGATATTACTCATCCGGATGGACTATACGTATGAATACCCTTAGCCTCCAGTGTTTTTACTGCGAAGTTCTTTCAGGTTTACGTCATTATTTTTGTATGTTCTGATTCCAAAAGTGCTGTACAGGCTATCCGGATATGCACTCTAAGGATCTCTTGGTTGAGGATGGTCTATGTTGCAGACACAGACATCAGCTACATCATTTTGCAACGTCACAGTATCATTTTGATGTGTAGCTTGGGATTGCAGAATAACGGCAAAGGAATACTACAAGTCAGTTGCCGGTCTCACGTAGCGTGTCATAGAATCTGAAGTTATATCACCGTTACACTTGTTCCTCATTGGCAATGGGAGGAAGAAGGGACAAATATAGAGTCCAATAAGTTGATACCACGTCTGTGGAATACATCCATACATACCAGCCGTCGTGAGGAAATGGTCCGGATTCGTATCAGTCATTCCATGAACTGATCTCGTAAACCGTACACTCTCTGGATTCGAAGTCCTGCTACATCTCTTTGTTGGAGCTGTTGGTCCCTAACTTTCTACATAAAAGCAAGAATGTCATTCTGCTAAAGAGGTTCATTATTATAAGGTCTTTTTATGGTCAGTTTTTTTAGTGGAATTACATTTTATTAAATACCTGAAAGCAGAGAACCTTTAACACCTTAAAATTATCAATTTTCGCCTATTTCTAGAGAACATAGAAAGGCGCTGTTCATTTGAGAAATACAAGAAGAATTTCCGCAGTCGTAAATGGCAGAGGAAGGCGTAGTGTTTACAAAATCAGCTTTCTAAAAAAGAAATACACAATTTTAATGTTGAAGATCTGGTGTAGGCCTATTGTTTTGGATGGAGATTAAACATTCGTTTTGGATGCGCGTGTAAAATAATTCGCTAAAAAAAATATGACTACACGATACAATATTATAAAATACAAACCATTCTAACACTTTATTTAAGCTTGACCTATTTAGTGTAATTTGCAATAAACATGCTTATAAATTGCCACAATGTTTGGATTAAATGGCAACATATATTGTCACAATGTTAGCATTCGCTGCCGGTAACAATGGGAACAAGCCAGATTATGTAATTACAAGTTATGTCAAGATAAATGCTAAACGAAGAAAATATATTGCTTTAGATTATTAGATTAAGAACAACGGAAGGGACGTGCAGTTTAGTATAAGTACGTATATACTTGCTTCATCACAACCACCAAATGTCGTATAACGTATGCTGTCATATTTATAATTTATATTTATATTTATATTTATAAAAACAATTTAATTATTTTTATAGCTTAATTACTTATATTGTAGTTTATTACTGTTATTATCACATTTTGTTGATCTGAACAACTTCCTTTATTATCATTCTTTTAACTATTCGCTTTTTGGTAACATTATTCTGACACTATTTCAGCATTTAACTGTAAATGTAAATAGTTGTAAAAGTAAAATCTTCTGATAAAATGTAAACTGTAATTACCAGTAAATCAAAGCAAACTTCGGGTAACCTTTTGAAATATTTTTATTTTTTATTTGTTTTAGAAATTAAACAAGACATCTACAGAACTAGAGTTGTCTGCCATATAATTAAAAAAAAAAATTAAAGATTAAGATCATATAAACTAAATGGCGAAGATAAATTTATTTGATTAAAAAGCTATAGAATTAAGAGAGTGATGCATAGTTAATGGAAGTAATTTATTTATATATAGTAGCAGGTAAGTAGGGAACACAGTGCCATCTGAATTATGGCACGTGGGATGTTATCTCATCTAAACTTGGTTGCAGGATTCCGTGTGTTCGTTGGTTCGAAAGAGCCGAACAATTGGACGTTGAAACAAATTAATAGATCGAGAGGTTTTAATAATACAGATAATGGTTTGATTAAAATCTGATATAAGTTTTATAAGAACTAAACATAAAGGTAGTATTTTTCGTTCATTCTTGATATTGTAAAACAGATAAAATAGTCTGGGGATAACATATTGGTCACTATATTTTTACACTAGACTTTGATTTTCACCTTAATAAAACATTATACAAATCATATTACATCATATAACAACTTCATAATAGTTTTAACTGCTTTTTAAATAAGAAACTAAGACACTCATTATTAATGATAAATTATTATGTTGTACAATAATAATACTGACATGTATCAGTAGATGTTCAAACTTTGATCCGTCGACATCTTGACAGTAGTAGTTGCGCTTTATAAAAGAATATATGACATTCACGAAAACGTTTGGTGTTATTTTGTTACATTCTTCTACTATTCTTGTCCAAAGATCTTGAATGTCTCGGACTTCATTGTTGATCTTAGATAACCCCTATAAAAAAATTCTAGACGCTTGAAATCCGGGGATTTTTTTAGCCATTTCACATGAATCCACTTATTAGGTGCAAAAATTCCCCGATCGGAGAGTGATAGTGCGAAGGAACACTGCCTTTCTGGAAAATATTATTATCTTTTTGAAATTAATCCGGGAAGTTTACAACTTTATTTTCAATCACGGGAATAATAGCGTTTTCAAGCGATAATAAATATGTTGCTCCTGTCAGATGAACACTTGTCCAATGATGTGATCGCCTAGTATTTCTGTCTACACATTTATTTTGTCAGGATATAAGGTATGGGTCTGTGATTTTCACTTAGAGAATATCAACAATTTCAGAAAATTAAGCCGGGGATCAGGGTTCAAATCGTGGAGATTCTGTGTCTCGTATTGGTGAAATTTGTTTGTTTTAAGACTTTTTCAGTTGTAAGACGTTCGTATTTAGTTGTTACAGATTTGGTCTACTGCTCCAGATTTTTTACATCTACTTTCGTGTCTTCATCGAACGATGACCGACCTGATTTCACTACATTTCAGACGGAGCTAGTGAATCTAAACTTGTTTACTAATTCACTTAAATATTTCCTAGTGACTGGCCGATCAGGGTGAACACCATTAAACCGTCGTTCAGTTTCATGATAATTTTGGTATGCGGGAACAAACATAAAACACATTTCCCTCTTTTCTTCAATACTATGGACCATTGTTTTTTTTTTTTTTTTTTTTTTTTTTTTTTTTTTTTTTTTTTTTTTTTTTTTTTTTTTTCTTGACTTAAATTTTATCACAATGTAATTTAATATTAGTCAACGCAATTTCAATTTACAGAATTATTACACTCTTATACTAAAATTAATAATTTATAACTTAACTCACTATAAAGGAACAACCGAGGAATTAACGTATGGCTGCACAGTAACATTGTTGTAATTGAAATGTTTTCTATGTTTTCGTAAGGTGTTGCAATTTTCCAGTCTTATTTACTGATAATTTGCCTTCACATTACCAAAAAATATGAACTAAATCAGTAGACACAGTTTTGAGAGATTAGGATATTCTCCTCGATTGAAATTTTGGGTTATTTGTTTTACATTCTTTTTTATTTTTTAAATTTATTTATTAATAATTACAACTAAGTTTGCCTTATCAAGTAATTAACATTTCATATTAAAGAAAGCAGTGTTTGGAACACCACCCACTGATGGAGTCCTATATTTTACACACAAAGTTCATGCGGTTACTTATTTACACAATCTCGTTCACCAAATCCAGAGGTTTAGTTCGTTTCAGACGCCTCACATCTTCTGTGTTGTTGATTACACGGAGCATTTCAGGGTTCTCGTGTTTTTGCAGTCTATTCTTATGCATGATTGCATATCTCTTAATTTCTTCTGAGACAGTACTCATCCCGAGATCACGATGGAGATCATCATTTCGCACGAACCATGGCGCGTTAACCATACTCCTCATAGCCTTATTTTGGAATGTTTGAATACCTTTAACATTTGTTTTTTTGGTACAGTCCCATAGCTGTATCCCATAAGTCCAAATTGGTTTTAATATTTGCCTATATACTAGAAGTTTATTGTGTAGATCTAATGTTGATCTCCTACCAAGCAACCAATTCATTTTCCTGAATTTAATATTCAGCTCTGTAATCTTCTCAACATGCTCCTTCCAATGAATCTTTGCATCAAGTGTCATTCCTAGGTACTTGGCTGTATTTCCAGGGGCTATTAAGTGTCCATTTATTATAACCTGTGTTGGGTTTATCTTTCTGTTGGTAAAATTTACATGGCTTGATTTTGCTTCATTTAATCTTAATCTCCATTTTTGTATCCAGATACTAACTTTATCAATAGCTTTCTGGAGCTTGTGTTTTGCTTCCTCTGCACTATCCCCAACTGCCATTATTGCAGTGTCATCTGCGAATGTGGCCATGATTGTATCAGAATCTTGAGGTATGTCACTTGTATATAAGAGATACAAAGTAGGTCCTAGGACACTTCCTTGTGGAACTCTTGACGCTATATTCTTCATCTCAGAATATTCACAGTCTTGCTTAACCCTAAAGCATCTCTCAGACAAATATGACTTAAGTATTTTGTAGAATTGCTCTGGGAGATCCCTTTGCAATTTATAGAGTAAACCCTCATGCCAGACCTTGTCAAACGCCTGTGATACATCCAGGAACAAGGATGAGCAAACTTAGCGTTCTTCAATTGCTTTTCTATGACATTGGTAATACGGTGAACTTGGCCAATTGTTGAATGTTTGTCTCTAAACCCAAACTGATGCTGAGGGATTAATTTCCTTTCTTTAATTATAGGTTTAAGACGCTTTATTAAAAGTTTTTCAAAAACTTTTGAAATAGTCGGCAGAATAGAAATGGATCGATAAGATGTTTTTTCCCTAAGATCTTTTCCTGGCTTTGGTATCATAATGACCTCCGCAACTTTCCACTGTCTCGGGACATATTTAAGTCTGAAAGAAGCGTTTATCAAATGCAACAACTTTATCAGGGCGTTCAATGGCAGTTCCTTGAGAATTTCCCCAGTTATTAGTTCATAACCAGGCGCTTTTTTAACGTTTAATTGTCTAATTTCCTATACAAGCTCATTGTATGTCACTTTACTGATATCAATTAAATCATTCTTTTCAATTGGTACTAATTGTTTACGTGCTGTTTTTGTTTCAAATGGTGTGAATGTGTCCTCTAGATGTATAGCAAACATATCTGCTTTCTCCTTATTACTTCTTGCCCATGTATTATCTTCTTTCCTGATGGGCGGAATATGAATTTTTGGTCTTTTAATACTTTTTGTCGTTTGCCATATTTTGAAATCACAATCCTTGTCAGCCGACAGCCCTTCAAGATACTTGGAGATGGATTCACTTTTGATTTGCCTCCATAAATCCTTAAGTTTATTACTCAATTGATTTAATTGTGATTTACGTGTTTTACATTCTTGATGTAACTTGTACGTCAATCAGAATTAAAGTATGATAAACAGTAAAGCGAAGAGGTGTATTTTGTTCCAGTGCTATTGTTACTTCTTGTTATATAAATATTGTTTTCTGTTACTCCATGCGATAGGCAGTAACCACATTAAGTTTACAAGAACAATTTATTGAATGTATAAAAACATCTCAGGATTGGTGTTCACAAACAACTAATAAATACTAATAAACCATTTAAAACGATACATTTGATCTAATAGGATAAATATTCTGTTAGCATATTGCATAAGAGTGATAATTTCATACCCCAGAGAACAATTTGTTATAATCACGCATCGCTTTGTGGTGCGTGCAACGTTTTCCTCTAATAACACAGTAAACACGATTACTGTAGACAACAGTTTTTAACGATCTCACTGTAACTCTTCCCTGACTAAATATAATTAATGGGAATCGAAGTTGTTTGTGGTCGGCAAAACGTATACAATGTTGTGATGCAATAATTAACTCAATAGCGTGGGTTGCTTTGTGTACTTGTGAAGGGGCAAGGGATTTGGAATTTATAAAGCCATTTGTTACTCAACACTGTTTGAACAATTTTATGTTTGTTTTTGCAAATTCCAGTTCGTTTGTCTGACAATAGTATTTGTTCCATGCGATTTACGGATACTTATATTTTGAATTCCTAACTGTAATAAAACGAAATAATGTTAAAAGATTATGGGATAAGAATCAAGGTATGTATAATATGTAAGGGATAAGGGACTTTCTAATTTATAAAATTATTTGTCAGTGGATCCAGAAAAGAAAATGATTTTTCTACGATAACGAAATACAATATTGCTACAAACAATTTGTGAATAAAATTGCAACTGTATGTAAACATGTAAACAATAAACGTCGGATGCAAGGTAATGAAACTATTTCCTGCTTGGTGAGGACTCACCCCTACCTGACACCAAGATGGGGTAGCATCCCCTTCCGCACTGTAGACTATATAAAAGGTCGCCTTAAGCCCATACAGCAGAGTTCTACAAGCTCTCTCACCGAGCATTTGCATTTCCTCGCATCCTTGTTCCACTCATTACATCTTCTTTTACAATCGCTCTACCCCTCACCCTAGTGATCTGTTGGGTGACCTGTTGGTTGCCCTTTCAGCACAGTTAGGTTCCACTGGTGTTATTGATTGTCTCCCCAGCACCAGCATTCTTTTTTGATTGCTTTTGTTGGTTGTCCCTTCAGCTAATCAGAGTCTGATCACAATATTTCCCTTTCCCGCATCAGATTATCTTGAGCGTCAAGTGTTTGTGGCGGGTGAAGACGCAAATTCAAGAGTAAGATATATTTACGGACCAGACAAATTATATGTGAGATTGTAAATCAATATTCAAACACGCCATTGTGTTATTTAATAAAAAGGATAACAGTGGACATTTTATCGGGTAGATATATCGTTCTATCTATATCAAAGGACCATATAGGACATAACTGAAATCCATACTTGAATTAATGGCGTGTTCATAGTCCATCGTCATTGTGTTAAATTTGCAAGACAATTTTCGGTTAAACGTTATACAAGCAATAATTGTTTTTGAATTATTTAGTTCCGATGTTTATCTCTATAATATGGCGTGACCACATCTATGATTGCTTGTTATAAGCAAACTATTGTCAAGGCCTCAAAGTGTGTAATTTCTTTTTATATGCCCTCGACTTTATGAACGTAATCATATCTGTTGCCTGTAGTTTTTTGTTTAGTTATGTATTAGAATGAAAGTTGGGGTTGAATATAAAGAGAGGTTGAGAAATGAGTATCATCTTTTAATTACTCAAATATATCTTACGTAGTAGAGATAAATTAATAGGTAGAAAAATCGAAGTAAATCTTTTCCACGGAAATATCCATTTTCATGTTTACTGTTTTTGTTTTTGTTGTTGTTGTTTATTTTTCTTTCCAATTTTGTCTAACGTCTGTCGTTTGTACAGTTATCTATAACACAAACAAGTGGAATAATGGTGATTAAAATTGTTTATACAGTATATTTTGTTCATATCTTGAAGTTTTCCCCATTTTCTAATTTTTTTTGATAATTCAAAATTTGTATATAGCTGTCAAAAGACAAAAACTCAAATTATCTATTTTATCAAAACAACGTTTAATGAGTTTCATAAATTTTGGCTAAATATGACGCCCTTGATGACTTCAACAAAACGTATCCTGTCGGGTTCATTTTTGTATTATTATTTTATTATTATTGTGGTTTGATTAGATTGGGTTATACACTACTACATTTCAGATTCCGACGGCGCCCATATTGTATTGTAATAGTTTAACCATTAATTTATAAATCGTCTTTTTTTTAGATGACTACAAATACTTTTTGATGAAACCATTGGCCCAACATTTGATTACATTGGTTAGAATAAATTTTGGGAAAATAAACATTTATAGTTTCGATCTTATGGAAATGCTTTCCGTACATTTTGAGCTTGCTATTTATTTGTTTTGTGTTAGGGTGTGTGCGATAATTTGTTTCTTTTAAAACTTATGAGTTACTTAAATTTAGGCTATATTTGTATATTTAATTTGTATCTATGAATGCGTATTGTATTGAAATAATATTTAATATCTTCAAGTTTTTAAATTTAGTTGTTTTATTTTTTCTTAATGTTCAATATTTAATATTTTTTCTTTTTCAAACATAATTTATCTTGAAATTTACTATTTACCTTCACAATTAACACTATAATCACATTGCTTATAACACAATTTACTTTCAAATCTAATGCACGTAACTGATAAACTGTTTTTCCTTATCACTAAAGAAAAGAATCACCACAACAACCACAAAAAAATTCAACTCACCGCCAAAAATTGTTTCAATAACTAATTTACCATCCTCAGATATACATCATATATCAGATGGTGACATAACTTTTCTCGATGATGAAGTGATTTGATGTGAATACTGTTTAGTTTATGATTTCATGTTTTTTCATAAATAATAGTATTAATTTATATTTATGTTTTAAAATAACTTTATTAAAATGATTTCAATGCGGTACGCTTATTTTCAAGTGTACGCACAGTCAAGAGAGTCTTGTCTGCGATTTAAGGTAATACGAAATGTTTAACGAGGTTACTTCTCGAGCTTTCTCCACGTTGTTTGTTCCAAGAGTGATTTACAAACTTATTTGTAATTTGGGTTTGCGGTTAAATCAATTTCATTGTTGAGTGCCATGTCTGATTAGGTTTTAATGTTGTTTTATATTCCACAGACTTTCAATTTGTTTACTCCTTTTTCCCCTTAATGATATTGGTCAGTACAGGTGGGTCCAAAATAAACAGTATATATATAATTGTTTATTTTGTAACAAAAACATGTTCTATGTGCCTTTTAATATGAAACCTTGCTCTTTCCTACAAATCGTCCATGTAGATTATTAACCGTATATCTAAAAATAGGTTGTTACATTCCACTTGAAGATCTGGCAATATTTCTTCATAGTTCGGCGATAGTAGTTGGTGACTGTTGTTGAAAATGGCTTCCTTGAGCATTCTCCAAATGTCAGATGATGTGAAATCTGGCGAAGTAGGAAGGGTATAGGAATTCTGTTCCACGCGAAATGAGATTGAAGTAAACGAAACGTATCTCTGGTAACACCATTCTATTGGAACCACCGGGAACTACAAGCTAGCTTTTTGACACAGCAAAATGTCCTGAAA
Source organism: Aphrophora alni (assembly GCA_963513935.1). Classification (NCBI taxonomy): domain Eukaryota; kingdom Metazoa; phylum Arthropoda; class Insecta; order Hemiptera; family Aphrophoridae; genus Aphrophora; species Aphrophora alni. The sequence continues at coordinate 118,605,082 of OY740766.1, read as the reverse complement.
TCTCCTACAAACGCTCTATGGTCTTCTCTATATATTTAACCTGATTTAGAGTGACAGAATTTCCGTCCTCATTCTCAAAAAAATAAAATCACACATTTACTGTGATATAGTTTATTTACAAGTTCATCTACTCGCTCAAATCTAAAAAAAACTGTTGTCTGCCGATTACCATTCTAATGAGTCCATTGAAATGAATCTGACATTCGTCAGAAAACCACACGTTGGACTTGAAACTGAAGGTAACATCGCTAAGATTGAAACCATAATACTATAGTTTTTTATTCAAAGGTTGACCAGTTTGAATTGTCTACATGAAACCACCACGATTCTTACAATAATACTTCTAATATTCATTTTATTAGATGTTCGGTAGAGACTTTCGAAAGAGGCCGCGTGATTGGAATTTGTGGTTACTGTAACTAATTTTACAGGTACTGTGAAATTTTAGCTAACGTGGTTTTCGAATATGTCCTTGGAAATTATTAATATTGTGTGTATTAACTTAGACCTTTGGAACCCTCGATTCCGTATTAACGAAAATAAAGCTCTATAATAAACATTTCTTTTCAGTTGTAAGAACCATCGCACGAAAACTTAGTTAGTTTGAGTTAACTAACCTCAAACTAGAATGTAAACACAACCTACTATTAAGCGACAAAAATCAACAATATAATAAGCTGACTCAAGACAGAACTATATATGTTCGGGAATTACAATACTGTCTATTTGAAAATCTCGTAGTCTTGTTTATTTTTTGACCTCTCTTAAAATGTTTTCTCTTCTGCTTATTTCGAGTTCATTGGCTTCTTGCTAATTGATTTGGTGTGTTTCATTTCTTGTATCTAGTCCAGTTAGTCCATTGTATTCAAAGATATTATTATTGTTGGTTTCCCTTTGTTGTTTTAAACTATATGTTTTAAAAGTTGCTTGATTGTACGTTGAGAAATAGATTTTCTAACACTCTGGATACATAGTTATTATATATTTTCCCGGAGAAGTAGATTAAGATGTACTTTTTAATTGTTTTTTTCGTTTCCTCCAAGAAGAAAATATTATGTGATGCCGAAAATAAAAAGGTAATCCTATTCATTCCAAATTTGAAATTTTGATGAGGGATATAATATATTAAATATATGTGAAATATATTATTCGATATTCTTCTAAACTTTTTGTATGAGTTTTGACATTTAAACAAAAATATTTATATTACTAGAACTGTTGGTTTTTGTAAAACATGTAATTTTGTATCCGTCTGATTAGATTTGTAAATTTAACATAGATTAGATAACCAAAATAATCACAAATAGCCTATTATTAAAAGGCGCTTAGTATAGTTGGCTAATTATGTGTTGACTTCAACTATTTTTATTCAGTGTGTTGGGTTTAAATTACAAGTGTTGTACAAAAGTGAGTTATCTGAAAAACAATATTTTTTTTCATAGTTTTGTCACGATTAACTTAGCTTTAAAATAATTCTGTTAAAAATTATTACTTCGCACATAATCGGTTGAGAAATAATTTCCAAACAATCTAAAACATTTAAATTGACATTGGATCAAGAGCAACTTTTAAAAGGTACAAAAATGTTGAAGTTTATTTTATTTGGTGAAAACTCAGATGAGCTCTTCGCTAACACCGGTTTGGTGTATTAGAAGTCCTCAGGTAAATCCTAGTGGGAGCTAACATTACGGTGATGATCCAGTGAAAAGGTTTAAAGCTACGATTAACAAGGCAAGAGTTACGGCGGTGAAAACTCTTTGTGCTCACCTGAGTACCCTTCACGGGATTATTATTATTAGTTACTTAACTGTGAATGATCGTTGTAAGTATTGTTATGCGAGAAGATACAATTAACCTTTTAAAATGTCTACCATTGCTAAAGAATTGTCACATTTTTTTTAAATGTGTTATGATACAAACAATTTGTGTATGTAAAATATAGCTTGTCTGACACTATAGAACAAAAAGTTATTGAGATATGAGTACAAAAGCGGATAATTTAATAGCAAGTTGACAAAGAAAATCTGTCTGTCATTACAATGACAATAATAGGTCTACTTTATTAAATAATTAAAAATGGTATTCATATCAGTTAAGACTTTGATCGTTAGCTGTTTTACTTCTATTATCCTTCTATTTGCTATTTACTTCCATTTGTTCTACGAATCTAAGTTAATTTCATTTACTTCTGATTTTAAAATTCGGTTAACTATAAATGATATACACCGACATATATTTTATTAACCTGTTTGTTTTGGCACTATTTTACATTGCAACATAAACGACAAAATAAAATACAATTCCTTGCTTTAAACTAATTGCTTGTCAATGGTATTCGGTTTCCCTGAAATTAATGTTATTTGTTTTGATAGAAGAATATTTATGTTGTTATTCTGTTGCTATATAATAAATGTATTTGTTCGGTAAACTGTATTACTATTGTTTACTAAAGTAAGGTAAATCGTGAAATTTCTTTCCCTAATTGAAATAAAAATTCGTGTACACTAATGAAATTATTTCGTAATGTCGTATATAATGCTTTATTCTGTATTACTTGTTCATATACGAGTAAATGTGAACGTTATGTGAAAAAAATAAAGTTGGGATTTGTGTGGGTTCATCCTTTTTGAGGTACTTACTCAAACAATTTGCGTATTGAAAAGGACGTCACAATAAAATCTTGTTTAACTACATACAATAAAAACTTATTGAGATTTAATAAGTAGTGTGGTAGTGTGGTAGATGAAGTTTTAGGTATATTTTTATCTTCTTTCATCGTAAAAATTTAGGGGTTGTTATTATTTATTATAGAATTATTCGATCTACTGTATATATATATTGATATAATTTAAAGTATGTTTAGTTCAAGTATTACACAATGATTTTAAAAGGCGTCACCCGTTAACGCTCTTAATTGTTAATGAACTTGTGACTTGAAATAACGATAGAAATAACTGCGTACAAATATGAACAATTCCGTTAATAATTGCGACCCCTAGAGTGTCAAAACTCACAATGTATGTTTGTGTATTTCCACCGAAAAAATAGGTACAGGCATTAAATAGAAGCCTAAAGAAGACTTGGAAATATAATAATTTTGCTTGATGTTTATATATTTTTTTGAAAGATTGGAATTATAATATTGGATCTAAATATTTTACTAAAACAACTCAAAACTTGTTCTTTAGGTTAGGGATCAGTATACATTTCACAGCTCGAAATTTAAAATAAATAAACTAAATAAAAACAGTATTACATAACACTATCACCAGCGGCTACAGGATTTTATAGAATAGTGGAAGGAAATTCCAGTTTTTGATTAACACCATCTTTTTTAAATCTAATTTGTCAATGAATGTTTGATTTTGTTTACCTGGATAATCATCAAATTGAATAAACAAACTAAACCATATACGACATATTATTTGTTTATATATTGGTTTAGCATAATTTACGGCGCCAATGTAGTTGTTAAACGAAAAAATGAAATACAATTTGTTTCTATTAACTAATTGATTGTCAAAAGAATTTGGTTTCCCTACAATTAATGTCCATTACATTATCCGTTCGATATTTAATTGTTATATTGAATTAGTTATTTGTTCGCCAACCTTTGTTATTCGTTATATAATTGTAATGTTTATAATATACTACTGATGGTATCGATAAACAAAATATATGTTTAGAGTTATTATTGTTACATCAATTCCAATTTTACTTGAGTTGATGAATTTAAACATACATTGCTCTATAGTTAATTTATGTTTATTGATATAGCATATTACTGACAATAACATAACGAAGTTTAAAATGTACCTCTGGAATGATCTTTCTGAAATGCTGTTTATCACTTATTGAATAAGTCTTTTTTTATTTCATTAATTTTGCAAACACACGTTTAACATCCATTATCAAATGAGTTAAACACTTTAGTTTACGACCGTTCACCATGTACCTCCGCCCCCAAAAAATGATCCATAATTGTAGAAATATAATTATGGAATATGGCTTAAAAATTGTAATCATCACAAGTTCCATAAAAAGTAGGAGTCAGGAAAGGATAATAGGCTTTCTAAAATACAAACTCTGGCTGTTATAAGTTAATTTTGAACAATTTTGGTGTTAGTGGTATCCCAATAGATACAGTTGTGCACATTCACATGCCCAGAAAGAGTGAATGTTGCTTCATCAGACTTTCAAAGTACTTAAAAACAGTCGTGCTCAGAAAACTGATTAAGCATTATTTTATACATTTGTAAACGTTCATCAAATCATCTTCAATTAAACCACGAACCAAACGCGGGAAGCAAGTTTTACATTTATATGATCGCTCAATAGTCATTTTATCGCTGTACAAAGCAGTTGATAAACTTTTCTTGTTCTTCTATTAATTCCATTTGAAGGGGGAGGGGGAGGGAAGAGTAGGACCTCGTGGTCTATCTACGAGGTATTCTTATTTTTTAATATTATTCTTAACAGTAAATATTGAACCACGTTTAATAAAATTTGGAATTAAGTTTAACATATCTTGAATTTGGCATTTCTTGTAATTTTGTTGCAACTTAACGGAAACTGTTTTAAAATTAAAAAATGTAAAAATGTTATAAACTCTGTATTTCAGTAATTCTGTATTTAAATATTCTTGGCTTTCTTAACATAATCCTCATATTCAGACGACGAAGAAATTTTATATTGTCAATTACAAACACTCTAAATAAAGAAATCAGTTGATAAACTTGTAAACGTTTTCTCTTTGCTCAACAAAAGTCATTTTTAACAAGTAAACCTTGGGAAGTTACTTGGAAATAGTCTAGATGATAAAATTAACTTGACAGTAGCTTTTCACGTGTTATTAACACTTGCTTCCTGAAACATGAACTATTGACAATACTATAGCTGTCACCAAAATATTTTTCACTTATTAAAATTATCATCTTTTTACAAATAGTTTTGAATGTTATTTCAAATTCATATTATATGTAGGCTACAGAATCACAATACTGTATTAATATTACTTATATAAATGTATATCTTATCGTGGTTGTTCCGTGAATTCTTATTGTGATGGGGAATTAAAGTTAATTTTATAATATCTTTAACTAATTTATTAACTTATTGACACATTTTATAAAAGTACTTACTTATTTCATTTAGCTACGAAGTGGAACATAGGACATATACATGCTTTTCATCCATAATTGCATAAAATGTACTCTTTAATATTCTGAATGAATCTTGACGACGTCAATGCTAGAACTAGGTGACTAAGTGGCAAATTGTTTCTTTGAAATATAAATTAGTGTCATATAATTAAATTATCTCTGAAATTAGTATTCTGTTCGTCTATTGGGATGAAAGTGTTTATTGGTGAAATTTTAATAGTAGTCAATAAATACACGTGTCAAGTCAGCATGTCTTCGAGGTGCAATTTGTGTCTTATCCTATCACCTTCTTTGTGTTCGTACTGCTATGGTTCGGAAGTTTTCAGAATTAGCAGGATACTTCTGAGCCATATAAAGCTTTCTCTATCTCAGATGATGCAGTTCCTGCTTGTAATTTTCTTGGCGATAGATGGTAGCTTGCACGCATTTTATTTTCCTGACTTATATAATATTACATTTTATATCTCTTTAAGTAAACAAATTTTAAAAGAAATTATAAGTTATGAAAACTCAAGGAAATTAGGTTAACGGGACATGCTGACAAACTTGGAGGGAATACTGTGTTAAGGCTCCAGTGTTAAGTAGTGAGAATGCAAACTGAGTGTAAGTATAAGATGCTTCATGTCAGATCCATGTGCATATGGAGAAGTATTAGAGATGGAGACAGGTTGTTCAAAGAAGAGTGGATATTCGTGATCTTTTCTGAAAGACAGCATAGTTGAAATTCCAAAAAGATTGATTCTCGAGCCCAATTTCTGTTGGATTCTTTACTGCATTTGAAGAAGAGACTGATCAATGTTGTAGATCACTGAAGATTAATTATTGAAAGATCGGAATGGTCAACTATCAGAAGTTATAGTAATGGTAAGAAATTAAGTAGAACGTGGAATTCTGCAGAGCTTTGAAAAGGGCTTTGTAGGGCTCTTATCTACGAAGATGTTTTATGAAACCCATCTAATACAAATTCAGTTATGAAAGGTGCGAGAGGAAAAGTTCTAGAAATCTTTTTGATGGGTTGATTACAGTTGGTTGGATTTGACTTATGAGGATGAGGTTACGGTGTAATATTCGCTCATCCAGACCCTTACTTATCAGAGAGGAAAAAGGATCGAAGGTAATTTCCCAAAGCTCTAAAGTATATGTTGAGACACATTTCAGAGAATACAGAATATGTCCTCAGTTGGTACAATGTCATGAGCGTTTGGAATTATTTGGAGAGAAGTGAGTGACAAGTATAAGAAAGTTGAACAAGTTGGTTATGGATATTTCTCACTGGGGCGAACATATGTATGGATTACAATGCCTTTACTACAACGGTTTTTAGATTTTTAAAACTCTTAGGAACATTTTTTCATATATTTTGATCATTATTGCTTGTTTAAGTGCTCAACACATATCCATTATAGATCTAGAATATCTAAAAACAGGACATTCTGTATTCCCTAAATAGAATTGTGGTGTCATTGTAGAACTAGTTGAAACATAAGACCTCTCTGTGTAGGACTAAGCTGTAAGTCAGTTACTACTTAGATAGTATGTTTGTTATCAGACGCGTTTATTAATAGTAAAACTGCATTCACTAAGTCTTCTGTGGAGTAAGAATTGTGTGAAAACGTCATGAAAATTGGTTCGGCTGTTTGAGATGTACCGAATATCCATTGATATCTTTACGAATTTAGTCTTAGGTTAAAAACTAAATATTTAAATCCTTAGAGCTTCACAATATTGAGTACGGGCCTGAAAATCCCAGGTAACCACGACACTTTTAAAACAATTTTAAATTGAAAAGCTAATATGCTAGAATTTGCTACAAATTCTGTATAGAATAATTAGTTTCATTTCCAAGATTATTGAAAATTCTCTCTGAAGTCAGTGCAAGGATGGATATTTTCAATTTATATCAAATTTAAAACGAATTTATCATGTCATATTGATTGGTCGTGTTTGTGGACACAATAATATGAAAATGATTCAGGATTAATAGCACAAACAAAGGAAACCTGCTCACAAAGGACATTTCAATTACGTGTTAGATACAGAACTATTGCCTATTAAACCATACGAATTGATTAGCAATTTGGCGCAGACGCATGTCAATTTCACTTAATTTCTCTCCACATAGTTATGGGATTGTCTCTGTTTGTGAAATAGGTGTTTTAGGTTATGTGTATAAACTGTAAAAGGAAATGAGGCCACGTGAAAATGAAATATTAATTAAATTTGTATTTAAATAGTTCCTGTAATAGTCAATATGAAAGAGATAGTTTAATGAATAGAAAGTATATTTTGCCACGTACTAGTAATCTTATTTGTATTCATGATTTCTTTATTTCCATTAAACTCTGAGAGCTATGGTGATGAAACTATTTTTATATACTAAAATAGTTTTCTTATTACTCCTAATTTGAACAAGTGTGAAAATTTTATGCCATTTTTAATTGTGTTTTCTTTGATGAAACTTTACAGGTCGGAGAAAAGTTTTTTGCTTGTTTTAGACAGTTATCAAGAATTCTTTTTAACTGATATATAAACAAAAACCATTCATATTCATGCTCAGCTTAAAGAAAAGAAGGGGGGAAATCTAACTTGTGATTTTTGTATAAATTGATTTTTTTTTTTTTAAGATGATTGGTCAAAGATAATTTACTTTAGGTTGTGCTATGTCTCTGTTAACCAAAAAGTTTTAAATCGGAAGTGGAATTAAGACTCAATTAAAAAAAAAGTGATATCATGAAGATATTAAGATGATTTCAAAGGTATAAATAGCCTACAGATAAAAAAATTTCCTTATTTTTTGTAAAACTACATTTTTTGTATTACCAAAATACTAGACACATGGATCATCATTTCAAAATAGGAAGATTGTTTGAGAAGGCGATAATGTAAAATTCTAAGACGTTATATGTGGTGAATGGTGTACCAGGGCAGACAATACATTATTACAGAATATCAAGGTAATTTTATATTATTTGCTTTATATTAACAGTCAGACATAGTCACAACAAGAAAAAAAAAGGGAACGAAAAGTGAACAGATCAAGAGCAGAGAGTGCTTGGAGAATGGATGTAAAAAAAGGTTTTCCAATTGAGACAGGCGAGAGAAAAAATAGGAGAAGACCCAGATAAAGAGAAGTGGAGAGGAAGAAATGATGAAAATAGAGGTCTAGAAATGAAAAAGAGAAGCAATAGACAGAGGGACTAGGAGGTTGTTGCTTTATGTATACTTGGAGCAGGTTTCTAAGGCATGGATCAACACTAGTGCTAAATTAAAACAAGATTTAAAGTCACTGAGTCCTGGATTATAGACTATTTCATTACCCTTGTATTTTGTGAATCAATAATCTTTAGCTAAATTTTTTAGTAAGGAACTAAATTTAAGTTAAATTTTAACTATCAGGTATAGTGGGTTCAGTTGAGGAAAACCTTCAAAATAAAACTTTAAGCCTACTGACACCTTACCAATTGATTAGTAGAATTTTAAGTTGTATGGTGTTTCAAAATGGTTTATTAGGTTATCTAGATTATGTACTGAAAGACACTAAAACTGCGCATTTTATAACCCTTCTTATCAGATGAATATTTTATTATTTGGTATAGTTTTTGATCTAAAATTAATTTTGGAACACGTGCATAAAGTGAATTCTGCCCTTAGTGACACTGGTTCGGATATCGCCTCTTTATCTGAAAGTTCCTAGTGAGTGATATTCCATGCTTTGATACTTCTCTGAAAGAACCATACAAAGCAATATCCTCCCGCATTTCGTAACCAAGTAGTCCTTCTATATATTCGTTTAAATTGTAAAAGTTTAGAATTTAAAAAAGATCCCCTCCCTCTCTTATTTTAAGATGAAAAATCTAGTGTTCATCATTTCCTTAAAGAATAAATAAGGAAAGTGCATATAATAGTGACTCCTAGCCCTCGAATACTCAGATTTAGCGTCTAAAGAGAATAAGAGTTGATATCTTGGATCTAACCATATTTGAATATTCGAACAATCAACTTGCTGAATTTTCTGTGAAAATGAAGTCATAAATAAGAAGTTAAAATCAACATACACTATTCAAACTCATTTTATAATATAGAATATATAACATGTCTTTGTTAAGATTAAGACTAAATAAACTGTATGAGAACTACAAAAATTAATACCTTTATTCAATTATTTCCATTATTATTTATTTTACAAACTGTGGTACCAATTTCATTTGTAATTATTTATTTTAGAATTTATTGATATTTTATTTATAACAATAAATCTCGCTTTTACATATTTTTTTGATTCCAACACAAAACTCGTTAATAATACGTTTTAATAATAAAAAATAAAACAACTAACCTGTAATAATTTTTTTAAAAATAATTTATTGATGTATAATTGATTTTTTTTTTACAGTTTCAAACTATAAATCTTACTATTCTATATATTACTACCCTCTGTTCGAAATTTGTAACTAATACGTGTAGCCTAACATTTTAATTTAAAAAATTCTTTTTTTTTCCCATGTGTTCATAATTTTAGATAATAAAAGCACTGACCAACGATTAAACTTCATATATTTACACTTTAATACCTTCATTTTAAAGGCAACTTCAAAATATTATCTAGTTAATCCTTAAGCCCTGGTTCTTTCTCAATCGCCTTATGCCACGCCCATTGCCACTTCCCACCGGCACCTATAAATACAGCAACATTACTATGCCTAAGCTCATTTGTGATTTCAGTATCATAGTGTGAACGTTCAATATTAAATATGAATAAGTTCTACGATATATTTCATTTGCTGGGAGGAAACTATGGTACTGATAATATTGATATTTTGTCATCACTCCCTTTTGAAATCGCTATTTTAATATTAAGGTAATACTAACGACAGTTTATTTTCTTTAGACAAATTACATTTAACAATATAACACTTATTAATAATAATCTTTTTTAATATTATATATTGTTACCTGGCAAAACTTTGCTCAACGCAGCATTGGTTTCAAAAAATGGTATGAAATGTGCCTAAGTGATTGATTATGTACTAAAGAAAAGAATTAGACATAAAATTAGAATTGAAAAAAGATTCTACCTCAATAATTTACTAATAAACAAAAAAGATCAATTACAACGAAAATATGCAAAACAAAGTGTATTTACAATGTCACCAACGATAAAAAAAGAATGCGAATTGACAATCAAAAATGTAACCTTTCTATATTTACTATACTTTTAAATTTATTATATAAGAAACAAGTAGATAAATTTACTAATTTTATTGATAATTCTTGAACATGTTTATGCGCTATCAAACCAAGAGTACCAGTTAATAATAGGCCTATCATTTACACTATATTTGAATATTCGAATAATCAACCTGCTGAATTTTCTGTAAAAATGAAGTCAAAAATAAGAATTCAAAATCAACATACATTATTCAAACTCATTTTATAATATAGAATATATAACATGTCTTTGTTAAGATTAGCAGTCAGATTTTAAACCAAAGGCTCAATTAATTCTAGACTAGCTAATTCGGAACTGCTTTAATCCATGACTGAAACAGAACCTTAAATATTTAAGATTTTGTCTCTGCAAATAAGAGTTAGTGTAGTAAAGTATAAGAGAGAATCACTAATTTTCTGGTTCGATTCTAGGTTAAACCTGCAAATCAAGGAACCGAATCTTATCGATATGTATATCATGGATTTTATAAGAAAAAAATTGACTTTACCATTTAAAAACAAATTTTGTCCACAAATATAATTTCTCGACCTTTAGCTGTACAACTGTTACTCGAGTTTAATATACATTTGAATTCAGCCCTTCACTTCACGTCACCAATATTGCAAAATTCCACTGGAAAATGTCTTTTGTTCCTATATTAAAGTCTCCCACACCATCCTGTAACTCCGATATTAATATTAAATTTCGTATTGGAAGAGTTTTATATTACTCTGACTGAATATTGTAGCATTTTCTACCCTAGACTGACAAAAATTGTGTTATTATATCCTTTTAAATAATATATAGCTCTTTGAATGTTGTTTTTACTATGTATGTTGCTATTTGGTAAGTATTGAAACGAAGTATTGTTGGGTCATGTTCTTCAAAGTAATTTTCAACTATTTGAAGTATATTTTATTGGGCTGAGTATTGAATATATATCTATGAATAGGTCCTATACATATCATAATATGAAATAGGGACATATTTTTGACATAGATTAATTGACATAGATTTTTGACCTATCAAGTATTTTTCTCTATATAACTATATTTACTCTATACCACATACGTGTAACAAAGTGAAATGAGCTGTGAAGTTCTTATTATTTAGTGGGGTGAAAATTTCTCGTGACAAAGTTATAGCAAACAGCTCCCATTATTTTTTTTTCATGTCAAGATTTTTTATAACTTTTATTTACGCCGTTATAATTAATACTTTTTTTTTATAGTGTATTTTTAGTACATTTAGCGTATTGTATAATTTAGCGTAGTGATATGTAATTTATGTACTTCATGGTTAATGGATGGATGTATTGTTCATTTTATTTACTGTCGAAAGAAAACTTCTATATCCTTTGGGAAAACATCAGATAAATACAACAGTAGATATTAGTAGGAGCTAGGAAGAAGGGAAATGGCGTTACCGGAAAGTCTGTAAAAGTGTGTTCATGCATATAATGTAATAAAGCAATAAACAATATACAAGGCAGTATAAAAGTATGGATCTATTTGAGATAAACGAACGTACCTTAGCTATCTGGAGGGTGGTAAAAGTTTTCATAATTTAGTAAAACTAACGAAGACGCAAAAATCCTTTTTATTCTTTTCAGAGCTTTAAAAACATATCCTTTAGTTCCGTGCTGAAAATATAGCGTCCACAACCATTTTCCATGAGACATATCCCTGTACGCTTTTCACCAGCATACATTTTCCTTCCTCAACTCCATTCCACGGTTATCCAGATATGTGCTGGACTTCACTCTTCTTGTACTTCAGGGTTCCATCAGTGCCTCTACTATCCTGAATGTGTGACCCAACCACCTATACTTCCTCTTTTTCATTTGTTGCCTCACTTCTATTTGATTGATCTGTATCTCAAAATCTCAAAACCGATTCCCACTTTCATTTCACGATGCTGAGTCTGCGTAGTAAATGTTTGAGCTCCCATGTAGATCGAGAGCTCTAGCCACTAGACTAATTGAAGTGTAATGTTTCCAAGCATAGCAATTGACTTTCCTCGTGAGTGATAGTTTTACTTCAGATAAAACCAAAGATGTTAAACTAAATCTATATTTTTACCCATTTAGATACGTACGGTTTTTACATATTTATGATCTGGTTTTGCGATGTAAACCAGTCAGGACTACTTAGGCGTTTTCAGATTTTTATAATATATATATATACATATGTGATGTTTTTTAAAAATATAAGGTCTCCAAAACACACCAAGACGAAAGTTTACATACTTTTGTCTCTTATAACATTTTGATCCATGTCGTCATGATAAACATCTTCTCTATTAAACACTTCTATTGCACTCTGATAGTTTCTCATGTTGAATTGCTTTATCTGTGAAAGTGATATTGACTTACACGTGCAGACGGTGGGTGTATTTCATGTACTTCGAGGTGTAAATACGAAGATATTGTCAAATACTATGAACCACAACAAGCCATCAAAGGAAGGAATTGTTCAAATTAACACTTCAGAATAGAATTGTAATAGATTTCCGCCTGAATAGGTTGTTGTTCTTTTTTCATTGTAAAATCAAAATTTCGATTCAAACCTTTCAGTTGTAATGCTTCAAGCAAACAAGCAAACATAACATGTCCAAAGTAAATCAACACCGATCAATTTCCAATTTGATGTGTTTCAAATATTAAATTTTACACTGACACGATTTGATTTCGGAACATTTTAAACTATGAGTTTTTACTATGTTTACATATTATACGAGGAAAAAGAAAGTTATGTGATGGGTTAAAAATCGATGATAAGTATTTTCTTGGAATAAACAGTTTTGACATCCCCTGAGTAATAAAAAAAAAGTATTTTTTAAATGAGGTCCGTCTGTCTGTGCAATGCATTCTATTCTAAATGTGTGAATTTATTTAAATCCAATTTTTTAAGTGGGCATATTTGGCCATAAAAATGTTTAGATAATTCATAATTAGGTTGTACCTACTATAAGAACAAAACTAAAATATTTTCCTTATAGAGGCTCTAACAATTTTGATGAAACGTAGCCTATACATTCCTGAACAAAACTTATGGGTTACAATCTCCGAAACTATACCAATTCCAACGTTATCTGTAAAAAAAAAACTAAAGAATTATCATCCATGGAGTTGTTATAAAAAGTCAATTTCTTAACATCAATTCTACCAATTTTGTAAAAATTTTGGTTAGATGTGGTTTAATGATAAAAAAAAATAGGGGAAATCTGAAGTAAAAGAATATTACCGTTTCATCCAAAATACCGGCAATTAAAAATTATAGAAACCAACAGAGAGACTCCATTAATCATTTTCGAACATATGTCCTTTGTTAATATTAGTCTATTAGGCAGGAATGTACTCAAATCAATTAGATATTTTTAGTTCAATCATTAAATCAAATTGCGAAAGAATGTATAATAAAGATTTTCAACTGCCGCCATTTTGAAACTATTTAAAGTATTTTCTAGTTAACGAAAATGTCCAAGGTAATACAAAATTAGCTTTTTATCCAGATTTAAATCAAATTACAACCGTTTAAGTGGAAAAATGTATATATGTATTTTTGCACAAGTTATGAAACTACATAAAATGTGTTCGGAGATAAGATCGTTGGACGTCACAAAGTCTCGGGTTTTTATTCTTTCAGGAAAAACTCATCATATAATGATAAAATATGTTCTTGATTTAAAAAAAAACTAAGACATTGAGTTGCATCAAAATAGTCCCAAAATATCATATTTTAAACAAATTTGCATCCACTCCACTTTTTGTATTTTTTTAAGACAAAAAGTTTAGGAAAATGATCCTCTCCGTAATATTTTATAAGGTTTTTTTTTGATATTTCTGTTGTTTTTCCAGTTTAAAATAATAATTTAAAGTCGTATTTTGTAGAGTACAACTGATGGCAGACAACAGCGAAACCAAAATTAAAACAGTTTATCAAAGCAAAGCACATTCTGGAGGGAGTTTCTTATATAGATCTGAAATTAAAATAAAGTGTTATTGTTTCTAAAGAAACTTTAAAAAGTGGAAACATGCGGTGCAATGTTAGCTGCACTCAGAGTAGTTGGTACATCTTTCGTTATCGTTAAATATTCAGTTTTTTGTTAAGAAACATGTGTCTGTTTCTGAAGTTTTCATAACAACTTGTGGTAAATTGGTTTAACAGAAAATACCACTTTAACCTAGTTCCGTTCGGACTTGTACTATACACAATTAAAGTTGTGTAGTAGACAGTAGTTATTCTATCATTTAGAACAAGTAGTTAACGTTCAACTGCACGATAGATTTCAAAAGTTTTCAAATGCTTAACCTACTTACATTAAACTTAACTGTACACTTATTATACATAGCATTTGAATTAAAATATAGAAACGTTCTTGAGTGCTGTGTACATATACTTGATTTTCATCCTTTAAGAATTTCATTTTAAATATGAACCTATTTTAATGAAGTTCAGTGTTTTTGGAACAATGAATATGATTTTATTTCTAGTTGTCCTAATTTAAAAATGATGACCTATTAAAGTTTACATTATTACTTCCTCAAATATACGTAGTGTGACGAAAGTTATGGGGTGGTTTAAAAAAATTCGATGTCAAGTGTTTAGTAAATATACCTGTTTGCTGTGTCTACAGCACTAAACGAGTGGACAGATTCTGATGAAATAAAACGTCTTCGATATTAAGGAGTAACTATTAAAGAACCAATATTAAAAATTATGTATTCAAAATCAGATATAATGCTTTTTGATCAGATATTGTTAAAATATTGCCTTGTAAAGCTTCAATGAAAGTATTGGTAACGATTTCTTCAAAATCCCGTTTAGGAGTTATCGGTAAACAACGAAACTTTCTTCCATAGAGCTCTTATTAAATATATAATTTCCTAAAACTGACTATATATTTGAGTTATATCAAAATTTTTGTTAAAATGTTAAGATTATCGACCGAAACTAGTATAATAAATAGCAAACAAAATAAATGTTAACCAAAAAACTTAATTACTAAACTGTCATTAAAAGCTCGATTTCAACTATATACGATTTACTCTTAAGATAGCACAAACGAAACAAGTTTAGGTTATCTCTATATACATGTGAAATATCTTTCAAAGTATTTAATCATAAATACATATTTAATAGGGCCTTCTAAACTTACTTTTACTTCATAAAAAATACACGGGGAAAACGCCGTAAAAAAAAAAAAAAAAACTTATTTTTTTCTTACCTAAATAGTATAGAGTTATTAGAAATATATTATGTATTGTTGCCTAGATACATTGTTAGGCAGAAGGCGAAGACTATTATTTCGTTTCATGAATAGGTGAATGAGAATGTTTACGTAAATTTTTAGCTCCTTTTGTTTTACGAGCTTTTAATCACGATTTCGTCACTGGTTTATATGTTTAACGTTTTTGAAAGTTTAAACATGTCACACCAGTAAATCTTTACCTTCCGTCTTTAAACTGTTTTTATTTCTTGCAAATGTTCAACGTGAATACTTTTTTCCAACCAACGTTGGTTTAAAATATTCCAAAAGGTAATGTAGGCTTTAAGGCTAAAGGCTTAAAGTAATTGAGAGTATGGTTAATGTACTGGAAGAGGTTAAACAGCCCCACAGCGACACCGCTTCCTATAAGTTAACGCAAAGTTTTTTCATTTTAAGTTCAGAGTTTGGAAAGAAATATTTATACATTTCTTTTTGCCTTCTCTTATTTACAGAGAGGAAATATCAATAATCATGAAAAACATCAAAATAAAAAGGTGCATGAAAATAAACTGTTCACAATTATTTCATAAACGTTCTCACACAAAACCAATCAAGCTCAAATTTAGAGAAAAACCACCACAGATATAACCTGAAAAGTCTTATTTTCTCAGACTATGGTGCTATGTTTTAACATAACGATCTAAATAGTTGTAGTCGATTTTGAGGGGGAGAAGAAAGAATTATGAGTTTTCATATTATGACAGCTACTCACAAATTATTGAGAAACCAAAAGAATAATCAAAAATATCAATTTATGGCCAAAATATGCCGCGAAACAAATTTTATGAAAACCCGTTTATTCGTATGGGTTGTAGAATTACTGTATAGATACTTCATTCAAGATATGTCACTCCAACAATCTTTTCTCCCCCCCCACCTTTTTGTGGGGAGTTCCTCAATATGACATATTTCTACGACAAACTCTACAACGTGTTTTTGACTAAGTATATTACTAAAAACAACAACTAAAAACAGAACTAAAACTACTCGAGACACGGAGTTTAAGACAAATATCGTTAAATGCTGAAAATATTCAAGATTAGGATTTGATTGTTCATAAGATACTCATTTTCTTGATATATCTTTAATGAAACTGTCAAGTTGTGTAAAGATTCAAATTACTTAGCTATGTAGGTGGTCTACAATAATAGTATTTAGGTACTCTCTCTCTCTCTCTCTCTCTCTCTCTCTCTCTCTCTCTCTCTCTCTCTCTCTCTCTCTCTCTCTCTCTCTCTCTCTCTCTCTCTCTCTCTCTCTCTCTCTCTCTCTCTCTCTCTCTCTCTCTCTCTCTCTCTCTCTCTCTCTCTCTCTCTCTCTCTCTCTCTCTCTCTCTCTCTCTCTCTCAAGTTAAATTTATAAAATAATTATCAGGAGATTTACCGGACCCCCAAGTTTATCGTCTCAACTGGTGAGGCCACTATCTCTTCCTTCGGTGAACACAACTATTAATTTTTGTTTTAAAACGTGATAAATGTATAATAAATTATATATATATATATATATATATATATATATATATATTTATATAAAGATTTATATATTGACTCTTCTCCCATAAAAAAATGGTAGGAAAAATTATGGATAGAAAAATTTTTTTTTTCGCTTATCTTGATTATATTCGTTTTGTTCTACCAGGTAACAATATGTAACTAACTAAACAGCATCATTTCGATATCATTTTATAGCATGTTTTAGTAGGCTACCATTCGACAGATTTCAACGCGAGCTATCATGACACATATCCTTACATGTAAAACAATTTATAAAAACTTGTAGTGACCAAACAAAATGAAGTCTTTCCAACTACATCGAGTGAAAAATCACAACTTCGGTGCTTACATCCATTGTTATTTTTTTTTAGACAAGTTCTCTGTATCGATTACTGGAAAGAAGTATTAGTAAAACCAGCATCCCTCGTTCTTTTACACCAAGAAATGAGATTCATGGAAAATGTAATTGCTTCAACAAATGGCATCATACAAAACCCAATTGCACCAACAAATGTCATTCATACAAAGTGTAATTGCGTTAAAAAACGCCATTCATACAAAATGTATTGGATCAAAAAATTATATTCATACAAAACGTAATTGCATCAACAAATGGCATTTATACAAAATGTGATTGCATCAGCAAATGACGATGCGTGTCACTATCGGAGATTGGGAGTTTTTATTAATTCCTGGAATGAAGTTTAAAAGTTTGTGTCTTGTGCTCCGCTGTAGCCAACGTCTACTATAAAAGGGAGGTTAATCGCTAAAACTTTAACTATAGATGTAAAAATGACTAGTATTGGATGAACGCCAACAAGAAGCCTTGGTTTGGGAAATTATTTGAGCATATAATTAGATTGTTTTTCGTTGAAGAAAACCTAACCAATGAACATGGTGCAGAAATTAATCATGCTCAATGTTTTGAATATAGAAGATTTGTTTTCAAAACGATACCAACAGTATGGGACTCTTCTTCATTACGGTAACAATACCAATGTTTTGACACTTACTCAGTTTCTTAACGTCTGGATTGGATGCCGCGACTTCTATAGACTCTATCTCTGGGGTTACCTTAAGGGGATGGTGTAATAACAGAATATCAGACACGTATTCAGCAACATGTATAATCTTTAGCAATGTATGAGGACTGTTCGTAAATTTACTTCCGATCAGCTGGTAAATTCAAGTTGGTTGCCATAACACACATGGTTTGTTGTTGCATTCAACATGTATTTTTTTAATCCATTTGGTTTCTTGTTTTATTACAACTAAGCTAATTAAATCGGAACCTTTTATTGCAACTACCTCCAGTTGTGTGGTTAGAGCGGTGATACGATTTCTGGGGATGATACATGGGTTAGGTTTGTATACATTAAATCCAAGAAACAATCCAAACAGTGGACGCATCCTCAGTCCACTAAACATATCATGAAAATTTAAACAAACACCGTCTAACCGGAAAATAATGGTTACAGTATTTTGAAAGTGCAAGGGAGTTTTTCTGACTGAATTTATGGAACCAGGCACAACAATGACATCAGTTGTTTATTGCGAAACCGTGAAAGAGCTTTGGAAGTCGTTAAAAACAAGTGACAGGGGTTTCTCAATGACAATGCTCGCCTCCATATTGCAGCCCGTGCGAGTGTTTTGCTTGAACAGATCAAGTTGGAATTATTTTACCACCAGGCAAACAGTCCTGAATTGGCACCAAATATTCCCACCTCATTACGAAGATGAAATCCTGGCTTGCTACTCAACATTCAGAAACAAATGAATACCTGACCTATAGAGTTCATTTCTGGCTGAAATCGTTGGAGTAGAGTTCATTGACGAGTTAATACAACGGCTGGTGTCACGGTTAGACAAGTGTCTAAATGTAGGAGGTGACTTTGTCGAAAAATAATTTAGATATGTTTCTAACTTTTGTATGTAATAACATTGTTTATATGTATTTAGTTTTACCTACTGGCCAAATTTATTTTAATTTCAGAAATTAACTCTCGTTTGGTCATTAAATGAAATAGAAATACATTTTGTATCTCATAAACTGTGTTAAATTTATTATATTAGACTTTGTTGTAAATAAACTGCTTTTAGTTTAAATGGAGATTTTTGGACCACTCTCTATTATAAAAATATGATAAAATCTGTTCTGTGTAAGTGTTTGTAATTTAATTAAAGCTTTAAACATTTTATGATATTAGGGTTTATAAACGTTGTATAAAGTGGATGGCTCTTTTCGTCGCTTAATATACCAAGTTGTCATTAATATTTTTATGGTAAAATCTTATTTTACATCTCCCTTAACCTACGGAATTAAAACTTTATGAACGTCTATTTAACATTTATAGCCAACGTTTATGTGAGGATATTTACATTTATATTCTTGTTTAACTTATATACCCTCGTTCCATGATAACATTTTCAAAACTATCTTTTGGAGGGAATTGAGTAGGATAGACAAATTTTAGAAAAATGGGGTTCAACAACACTTTGTTTAACCACGGCTTTTTTAACTATGTTTAAGAAACTCTAAATTGTGTAATCTTTAATGTGTTATTATATATATATATATATATATATATATATATATATATATATATATATATATATGATGTCATACGTTTTTAATTTTCACCTAATTTTCTATAACTTCACTACGTCCTCCTAATGCTAATGCTAAACTACGTAATCAGTTTGCAGAATATTATCTTTGGACATTCTAATTTTTCAAATTTTCTGAATTTCTTTTGATTACATTTTAATTGTGACAACATTGTAGACTATTCTAGTTGTTTATTATTGATGAACATTAAGTTGTTCAGTTACATTCAGGAATATTTTAATTTTCAATCATTCTATACTTTCGTTTTTACTCATTTTATTAGTTAAAACTTTCTAAAACACACAGTGTTTCACTTTAGCTGTTCAAATCTTTTGGAAACTTGTTCAATCTACTTGGTTACACAGAGTACAATATAAAAGAAGATCTGAAGTAAAACCGTTGTTTACTTGGGAAATATGCTCGAAACTTTTATAGCCCTGGTTTACAAATCCCTTAATTTGATAGTTTTTATTCAAAAATAATAATAATATATTAATACTAGTTTAATTATATAACTCGACTCTACTGGTTCTGATAATTATATAAAGAATATTATAATCATTAAAACACTCCCCAAATTAAAGAAAACAATTTCTAACAACAGTTTATGACTATTGTTGTTTCATTGACTAATGCCATCTTTATTTGTTACAAATACACAAACCAATGTGACATTTAAATATTGTACGACGTTTCATTAGATGTTCAATATTGAAAAATATTTATTATTATTATTTTATTTTTTTTGGCTTTGTCCTTTGAACACTTTAAATTCTGGAATATTCTGTTTTTTATATTCTCAGTATTTAAAAATTCCAAAACGTTTCACCAATCCTTTGAACCTTTTAGAGTTAGACGTTCAAAAGTTCTGAAATATTCTAGAACTGAATAGTCGTCTTTTGAACATATTCTAGTTATTATAGAACACTAGCCGATTAAAACTAGTGATGTTGAACACTATGGAAAAAAATCTAGCCGTTAATTTACGCCATATTGTAATTTTAACAAACATTACGGAACAAGGAACAAGGAACAAGGATTGTAGAAGTACAATGTTATAGACATGGAAATTTTTAAAATATTGATGTTGTTCAAAAACGTTAGAACGTTCAAACGTTTTCGATTATTCTGGTTTTTTTTAAATATTCTAGAATATTTAACTTGTTTAAACATTTTAAAACTTTGTATTTGTTGATAAATTTTATAACATTTTTTTATGTTTTTCAAACTTTTTAGTCCTTATTATAGTTGGATTATTGAAGTTGATATTTGATTGAAGACAACTACTCCAAAACGTACATATGTTGCTTTAATATTAGAGAAGTGCTAGAGAAGTAAACATCTGTTTATAGTAGTACTAATAATAATAAGAACAATTTTTACCTTTATTCTGGAAAATAACTGGATGGTGAATCTCTCGGATTCTGCTATTTAGCTTTCTGTAACATTCAAGAAGTATATGTAGCTTAACGTACAGTATTATGTTACTATGTAATAATATTTATACATTTATCCTTACCGCGTATATTTCAAGAGAACCAGAAACCGACACAACTTAGCAAAATATACAAGGGTTTAACATGACATAGTATCCTCATTGCGGCAAATACTCGTCTTATTCTGCAGGTGTAGTATAAATGGAAGAAAATTAGTAATTAAAATTCTGAAATTTCAAATGACACAAAGGAATTTGTATTTGTATGGTTAACATTTTAAAGAGAGCAATTGTACAATTTTAAACGACAGCGTTTATTTGTTGAAAAGTTGGCTCAAACATATTTGGGACAGATTTGTATTAACTTTATTTACTTATGTTTGTGAGTGTACAAGCTTGTTTGTAGCATTAATAAGTCAATTGAGGGAAGTACAATTACATTGCCGAGAGTGTTGAAAGCTTAGTGAAAACTTTTTTAATCATTAAAGTTAGAGATACAGTTAACCTATATACAATTTTACTTAGCTGGGTTAATTTTAAGGTCTTCTTCCTTTCGTCATATGAAAAACTGTAGCGCAGATTATTATCTCTCTTGAATTTATCACTCTTTTCGATAGTTTTTGCCTAGTTTCTTTAAAAAAAGGGTACTTGTGTTTTTTTTTTATTTAAGGGCCTATTTAAAAAAAGTATTGTAAAAAATATGATTATTTGGCTTTGTGGAGAAAGGGGAGAGATAATTATCAAAACGTCGGTAAGATGGAATAAATTAGTTTTATTAGCTGCAACTTTACTTATACTTAAACATATAAACTAAACATATCTTTACAGTTTTAGAGATTAAGAATTTTTACTTGAAAACCAGCATGTTCAGACAAAAACTGCAATGCAAGAGATATAAATATTTTAATAATTTAATAAAGGTTAGTGACTTATTACAGATATTTTTATTTTAGTGCAAAACCGTATGTGAATATTATTTTCAAAAACGAAATAATTCTTTATTCTTTGGTCTTTTCATCTAAAATTGCTAGTTATCAAGTATGTATTTAATAAATGTTCTAAACTGGATTAAATATCTTTAAAAGTTTAATAAAAAAAATATCCAGACAAAAAATACACTTTTTTTGCAGATTCGATGGCTTTAAAAATAAAGTTAAACTTCGTATGATTTTCAATAATGTCCTCTCAGTCAAAAACACATCTTTTTCTCCCCTCAAACTCATTAAAACTCATCAGCTCTAAGCGCTGATCAATATGTAGCTAACAGCTGTACGTAGAAAACGTTTTGACTATTTATCACGATTTTCCCACACAACGTGTAAGTAGCGACGAAGATGGATTTTTAATTTTTGACTTAGTGCAAAATTTATATTTACTAATAGTTTATACTATAATAAAATAATAAAATATAAAATAATTTACAAATCAGCTCTCTGATCCTCTAAAGGTTAGCCCATTTGGTCATTCTATACCATAAGCAATTTTACAAATTTATAACATTTGCTTTATTAAAATAACCGTCAAAATCAATAAGAATTTAGGTTATGAATGATTATCATCATAATATATATATTATTTTTCTTGTAAACGCTCTCGTCTACGTCATTTGATGATGAAGTAACTTTACAAGATACACTTTTTTCCGAAATGTGTTATCGTCATAGGTTTAGTTTTTAAGATATTTTTAATGTAGTTTCTTTATGAACACTCTGTACATGTGACAAATCTATGTTTATTTATTTGAACACAAAAAGGCTTTTCATAATTATATTTCTGATTGTTCTTCATGAAATGGCATTTCTTACAATAAACTATGATATGAATGTGGGGGTAGTACGTGGGGGCTCATACGTGTTAAGACTTTAACTGTCTTAATTTTTGTAAGGAAGCATGTAGGTTTTTTTTTCTAAGGTCTATATACTTTATTACATTTATTTATTTATTTTTTAATATGGTAGATCGAAACTAAATTATTTAAATAAATTCAAAATTTATTGCCAAACTTTTGGAAATCCACAATTTTTTAATATAAAGCTATCAGCATTATATATATATATATATATATATATATATATATATATATATATAAATAACTAGAATATACGAGTCAACCAATTGCTTGGAGTCTTTTGTGAAATATAAAATTTTGCATGTTATTTACAGGCATCAATTATAATTTTGAAGAAAGAATAGAAACTCGTAAAAAAAGGTTAAATTTTTTGTGTATGAAAATACATAGTTATATATATATATATATATAATATAATATATATATATATATATATATATATATATATATATATATATAAATTAATTATTATATTATTTAAAATAATAAAATAGTATTACAAATAATTATTAGTATATATCGAAAAATATAGTTTTCAGATAATATTTTTTTAAATTGCATAAGTGTTCGTCTACCATTTTTTCACAATTGCAATAAAATGTAAAAAAATGTACATCAGATATCATTAAAGTATTATGATCTAATACTTATTTTAAAACGGAAAGAAATGAACATTAATATCATGTGAACAACTTATATTTCGCGGTCTATACAGTGCAGCAATATGGAAGATAGAACACAAGACAAATCTATAAACGAAATTGGCTACATAAGCAAACGATCCAATGCTAACCATATATCGTTCATTCTAGAGTGTATAAAAAATATTATTTGATATCTTTTGGGTGTGGATTGGTACGAAAATAGATCAGAAATGAGTGAATTTTATCTGAAATAACAATACTAATAGACTAGTAGATAACATAAAATTTGTTATGAACTACAAATTTCGTCGATTACCACTTATGAACGCCGAATAGTTTAACACTGCAAAAGTAAAGATTATTTCTAATATGAACGTGTACAGTCTTTGTTTCTGATTTAGTAATTTATAGCTCAATTTAAAATTAATCCTCCTTTGTAATTAACTTTAAAATAATCCCCTTTTGTTAATTAATTTTAAATTATCCCCTTTCTAATTTAAATTATAAATGTAACTAATAAAGTACCTCTGTTTGTTACAGGTAAGTTCCCAGTTATATTCTATAAGGAAAAAGAAAAACTTTTCATTTGGTAAGATTAAGTTTATTTAATTTAACCTCTTACTTTCACCACAAATTTAAAAACAACAACATTAAAACTAACACACGGGTTGGAAAATATAAATCAACTTTCATTATCAAGTGATAAACGCAAAGTGTACACAAATTTAAAAACACCAACATAGTCAAGTAAGCTAGGACCATGTTGCAAACTTTATCCTAAGATAGAAACTCACGCCTAAAGCATGGCGTGAGCAGCCAAAACTACATTGCTTGTGTAGTGAAGTCCTGTGTCTGATCACGTTTGTATTTAGTTGTGGATGTAGTTATTTCATATATGGTTTCATTTCTTTTTGTGTATGCTTTGCTTCCAACAGATATATTGCGTTGTTTGAATCGCTCTTTTCGTGTTTACTGTATAAGACTTGATGTTTGTTTCAAAGCTTTATATTTACCAGATTTGATGTTTCCTAAATCTTATATAAAGCGCATTTCCAAACGATTGAAGAAGTAGTTTTTAAAGATGCAGGGACTTCGAAACTCGCCGTCTGGTGAAAAGGCATTGAAATAAAACGAAATCAATATAATTATGTAAATCCTAGCAGAAATGTAGAATATTTATAATCATTTTTGAAATGATTTTTACTTTCAAAAAGTTAAATAATTATTGTTAAATGACATAATTTATATTAGTAATATGATTTAATCGGAAATTTGCCATAATTTGTGTGTGTGAAAACTAATACACGATTTTTCGATAGTATACATCAACTATCGTTATTCGGTTTTTTGACGAATCTTCACGATAGTGATAGTACATTTACATTAATACTCAAAATCAATGTTGAGTGAACAAAAATTATTCGAAGCCTATCATTATCAACATTGTTAGAAGCTACTGGTTGAAAAGTGGAAATGAACAAAGACGGCGTTATAAACGTCAAATACATCACAATATGTCCAAAATATTTTAGTATAATTATGTTAATTTGTGAATATTTATAACCTACCCCATTATTTGAAAATTTCGCGAAAAAAAAAATTACAGTCCGAGATCACGATGAAAGACTGATTGGTTTTGATATTTTCCATTTTATTCATAAATCGTAATTTTATTTTACATGCGCATTGATTTGAATTATAAACTTTTACATTTTACCAAACATTAGTTGAAATCACTTACACAGATTTTTCAAATATTTTTGGTACCATGGAACCTCTAACGTCCAAAGCAATATTTTTTGGAAATACAGCAACTGTAGTTTATTTATTGGTCAACATCTCCTCAAAAAATGCCGGTTTCAGCGTTATCAGTAAAAAAAAACAGACACGTTCATAAAGCTGTTATAAGAAGTATAATAATTAGTCAAAATCAGTTGTACCAACTCTTTTATACCAACTTATCTGCTATGAATTATATGGAAAATCCCTTCAGGGGCTGTTAGGACCGTAGCAAAATTTAATAAAAATGGCAAGAGTCTGTTTTGAGAGTATGCAAATTTTTAGTTCAGGTTTTGGTACCTTCAAATTTGGAAAAAAGTTAGTTTTTTTTAAAGTTTGGAAATATGATCAAAATTGCCTCCATATAGAAAATAAGCATTAAAAAAAAGAGTTGGACTGCAGTTGTGTGTACACCCCTAGGTCATAATAAACACATTATTTTGGATCAAAGCTACAAAACAGTATAACCACATCATCTAGATTTGTTTTTTTTTTCTATCAAATAAATAATATTCCTGTAATACTAATTTATTACCAATATCATTCAAATAAATTCAATAGTAATTAAATTAGCATATAAAAATATTAATTAATATTTTCCCTAACGCCCTAATTACCAGCAAAAAAAACTAAATTTATGACCACCCCTATCACTCTACAAACGTATCAACTAATCAGCTTGAGGCCATGTTATTGCCATACCATTGACATGGATGGGAGGGGGAGGGGTTCCACCACAGCGCTCTATGAAGTTTGTATCGTACATGACGTAATGCTTGGTATTAAATTATTTATATTCATAATACATATATTAATATTAACTTGCGAAAAGTTTGTTATTTATATGAATAGGATTTTGTATTTAGACCCAATCAAACAATTTAAAATGGCTGACTAATGTTTCTTAACTAATTGAACAATAATAATTAGAGAATAAATTTATGATGGTCTGCGTGATAAGTATCTGGTTGAAGAACGCCAAAATTTAAAAACGTAAGATACTGTTTGTCAGACTCAATTTTATTATTGTTTGTTTTATCCGAACTGGTGTATTTATAGCAAAAGTAAGTATAAAGTCTGAAGTGTAATTCATGAGTTATTGATGATGTTAAGTTTTACTGTAGGAATGGAAAAATTGAAAATAGTAGTCCATATTATTCTTCAGGATCCGTGTAATCATGAAGGTATTAAATTTTCTATTTTGGTGTGAATCTTAATACATATTTTATGCACAAACAGTTTTTTTATTTTATTTATTTTTTAAAAAATTTTTTTTTATCAGGCGAAACCATTGGTTGGATAGACTAATAAAAAGTGGATATTACAAAATAAAAATTGTGTTTTACTATCTTCACGAATTTCTACTTTTCGTGAAATTTGTTAGATTTTTTTTATTTATTATTATTTTTTTTTTTGAGGTTTAAAAATGCAAATTTAATAATTTGTGCTTCGTAATGCACAACTATCGTATGAAGGAATTGGTGAAACCATCATTAAAATAAATGTAGTAATCAGAGATGTTTAATATCACAAATTGTTTCATTATTTTGTTTTTATATAGTCCTAGATAGTCTTGACATAAAAACTACATAATTTATAATCGGGGACGTAGAGTAGGTGAAAAAAATATGTTTTCTCTCTCAAGAAACCTGGGAAATCGGGATTCACAAAATGTGTACATAATCTTATTTTTTAGTTGTTTGCGACCAATATGTTTTGTAGGGATCGCTGAAGCTGTATCAAAATAGTTGCAACCAGTTTAAAAATTTCATAATTTTGAATTTAGATCTTGTATCAGCTTCCGTCCCATAAATTTAATTTTAATTGGTATTTTGGGTATAAGTTTGTATACAAAGTATCTTCGTATAAATTTATATTTTGATGATTTTTGAGATAACACAAAATAAGGAAGAAAGAGTTTTTCTTAAATTTCGAACTTAAAATGATAAAACGTTTTATTAATGTCGAGGAAACGGTGACGCTGTTGTGGTTCCTATCTACATCTTTCAGTACATTAACCATGCTCTCAATTACTTTAAGCCTTTAGCCCTACAACTTACATTACCTCTTGGAAAATTTTAAACCAACGCTGACTGGAAAAAACAAATTAAACTTTCACGAAAATAATTTGCAAAAAGTAGGGTACATATACATTTGAAAAAAGGAGGCATCGATTTACTTTTGCGACATCTTTAAACTTGCAATTAAACTTGCAAGACATAAATTAGCGACAAAATTGAGAACAGATTTCCTAATTTTTTTTTTACTGTTCACTATAATAAAAACGTGAACTTTAATAGATTACCATTTAAACAATTTTATTTGGTGATCTAGTTACGATAAAACTAATAATAACATATCATACAGTGTCTCACTTAAAAACTAAAGATAACTGAATTATCTTAAAGACTTTGTCACTTTAAAACTGTTCATACCCGATAATGTAAAGCTATGTTCTATACGACGAAACACAAAGTCATTTCCAAAATGAAATTTTAGGCCTCGACCTACTAATATTTGATATTCTATTACATCAAAAATAAATTATATCGGTACAAAAATAAATTTTACAACAATCTGATTCTTTGTTTTTGTTAGTTAATCTATCAGAAGTGGTATCTAATAAACAGATTAATCAAAGAAAACCGAGAGTTAAAAATTTACCAAAGTAAAATTGTTCCGAACTCCATAAAGAAATTTAAAAAGAGTTTAACGATTATGTTAATAATATGTGTAGACATTGTGAAGTGGATCTATGGAATAGTGTTCATAAGAATTACAGATATAAAATACAAGACTTTACCAGTCTTGATTTAGCCAACTGTGACTGACAAAGTGAAAGTTTCAATTTTATGTTAAAAATATTTAAAGATCGACCTCTTTTGATCATGTAATAGTAGCTCTATTAAACTAGTTAACATGTTAACTGATAGCTTTGCACATCTGATTAAATCTAGTTTTTTTACCAGAATTTTCTCGAAGGCGTTAAATAAGTTTCATAATTTTTATCTTTAGGAAAGAGACTCTAGACGAACTGGAAAACTATATTGGGCCTCTATTGTCAACATAGTCTAAAGTTATGACAGATAAGTATATATTATGTAATTCACGTTTTTGGAAAAAACCTATATATTGTGTCAACTGTTAGAAATTGTATATAGGCCAGATAGGAAGAACTTTTAAAAACCGCGTAAAGAGTATCTACCTCATAATAACGGGTATACAAAATAATCACAAGGCGTCCTTATCACCCTGTATCGCACGATACTGCACCTATGAGTTGTGTCGACTTGGCAGCTGCATCTTGGCAACGCAAAATATTATTCTTCACATCTGATTCAGAGGTTCTTGACCAATAGCAGAAATCCTGAGACACTCCCTATTAACATTTTTTTTTTTTTACTATTCTCTTAGATGAAAATGTCTCATTTTCACTAAAAATTAAAATCAACGATTTATTAAAAAAAGAATAAATGTGTTCCACTTTAGACTGATGAATAGGAGTATGCTTACTAGTTATATTCAATAGATCTTTAGACTAAAAAAATAGAAGTTGTGTCTCTAGCACTATTATTATTATGATGACCCGTTGGTTACGTCACAATATTATATCTTATGATCTATTATTTACTTTAGAATCAAAGGTTTTAGATCACACTGGAAATTAAAGTATACAGTTTGTATAAACCAGCTTATCCATACCTATGTTTTGATTTCATCAAACGTAAAAACAAAACCAATATAACTGTGTGTTTATGAAAGGTATAATATACAAGGTGTCCAAAAAGTATCAGAACAGCGTTTTATTTTTTGAACCATTGCAGATTATGCAATAAACCTTAGCATATTAATACTATACCTTAAAATCAATTTATCATAATTTTATGGAGAAGGGCCTCCTAATATTTTCAGGGTTGAGCGACTTCTAAATCTATTCAATTCATCAATATGCAACATGTAATTTTTTTTAAATATTGTTCTGTGTCGTTGTCGGCTTGTTGACTCCCATACTAATACGTGTATTTATTTAAAAAGTGAGATAATATAAAGCAATGATCAAATTAGTAATATAGTAGGATCCTACGTTTTTCAAGGATTTATTGTTTAACATATCTGCTAGAAATGTTAAGTTCGAAGTGTGGCTACCACAATATTTACAAATTTCAAGAGTATAAAATGGTTTTGTGGCACAGCTACATCATGTGACTTTGATAGACGAGACCCTAACGTAAGGGTCCTAACGTAATGTAAGGACCCTAAACCCTGGTGTATGAAAGGTTATGACAACATGAAAAGAAGTTATTCTACAGGATGCATTGCAAATATTTACGGTTTTGGTTATTATTCGCATACAAGTGATATCTTGAACTATTGCTAAACTATATAACTTTTATTTTTTAAGTTTATTAAGTAAATATAATCACATAAATTGAAGTTGTAATTCATTTCATTGACTGATAACAATTTATTGTATGCTTTGTCGAGGCTATTATATTACCATTGATCATAACGCGCTGATTATTCTGCCTAACTTGTTTTAAATTTGGTAAACTAACTTGTACAACTTCGTTGGCCTAAGAAATAGGTTGATAAATTTCTAAATGATACATCCGTGGCGCAACAAAACTGACCACCGATTCTGAACGTCCCCCAACAGCCTTGTTCAAATTGAATCTGTTCTGTGTACCAGCGGTCCAATTTAAGGTTCTTAAATCCTTCATTAAAAAATCATCCTATTAAACGATCTTATTCTAGTCTACCAGCTCTTTTATTTCCATGAAGTACCTCTCTGATCACTTTCTTTGGGATCCCATTATCGTTTGTTAGTGCAAATTGGTCAGCCCAGCGATATATTCTTAACTTTATATATCCAAGGAGGTTTGTTCGCTTCTACCAGATCTGCCCCCTCTCATTGGGTTGTAATTTTTTCATAAGATAGTTCCTTTAAATATCAGCAGTTTAGTATCATTAGCCATTGTAACTTTCCAGATCAGCATTTCATTCCTTAAACCTTCCTCAATCATTCCTCAAACATTTCAAACCTTTTACAGATGCCCTTTCAGAGATAATGTTACTTTTAAATGGGTGTAATAATCCAAATCATATCTGATAGCGGCTTTGATTCTCCGTGTTACTATTCAAGATAACATTTTTAAATGTAGGCTTTTTAATTTTTTGTTTTGTTTTAAATAACGCCTTATCTATAAGTTCTACAAGGGTGGTTTTCTTGTGCAGCTTAAATATTTTTGATTCCTGAATATGTTCTAGATTTCTAACAATTTAAAACATTCGATCCGTTATTCAGAATAAATCAAAGGAGTTATTTCTCGTTCTAATTTAAATAGAACGCCAATTTGTTCTAGTGAGTAATATTCTTGATTGATGTTCTCGGATATATCACCATGGGTACCTAAAACGTTATAACGCAACATCGTGAGTTGAAAGTGAAAGCTATGATAAGTAGGGTGTTCTGGTTGCAGAAACTATAATTACTGCTATGAATATTGTTAAGCATACAACGAACTATTGAGTTTTGGTATATTTTTTAATAATTAATTAAATAAATCCAATCTTTGAACCACTATCCTATTGGATTATATTTGAAAAAAGCCAATCTAGGGAGAAAAACCTCACTAAATAAAATGTACTATTTTCAACAACAAACATTTTAATTTTCAACAAAACGATGCGTCGTTTAATCACTAAGTCATCATTCTCAGTTTGCACATCAGCACTTCAATGTGAGCACTATGAAGGTTTGTATACGTAATAACTGAGGGTGATGACTTTGTCATTTTATAAAAAGTCGTTTTGGAAAGTTGTTTGTTCTTTTATTTAGAGGTTTGTTCCAAAAGTGTTGCTTATTTCAAATAGATAAAAAACATTTATTTTATACTGGACTTTTTTCGTATGATATTTTTCACGGTCAATGTTGAACGATGGAATCTCGACTACTTAGGCTTGCCGTGCTCTACCTAACCTCGAGATCTAAGTTAATGGAATAATAAGAGTGGAACGGAGAGGAATATTCAAGGAAATATAGCTCCTAAATAGATACACACAGTAAATGTAGCGAAATAAAATCAAATCACTGTGTATTACATTTTACTTCCTGTGTAACATTTCCTGTCTGAGTCCCTTTACAGTTGGATTTGTTGTAATTATCTTTGGAATTTCTCTCTTTTGTGGAAACGTTACACTGTATCGAGAAAGGAATTTAGAGCTATTTTTATAACAGAATATAGGGAGTATATATAAAGTTTTATATAATAGTTGTTTGTAAAGGGAGTATATAAGTATATAAAGGGATTATTCTTTCCATAAAAGTGTAGGTTTCTTGGAAAAAAAGATTAACTTTTTTACCAATTTAATGTCATTTGGAGGAATAAGTGAAAACAATTGAACAGTGTCCATACGTCATATTTTCAGAATCAAAAAGTGTGGTTTAAAGTCCAAATGGACCATTTCAATCATATTTACTCTATGAGCTGTTTTGATCATATCACAGAAGTTATTTCCATACATTTTTCAAAAACTAAAATTTAAAGGTAGTCTACTATCTTTAAATAAATGGAAGCAAACGTTTTTAAATTTCTTAAAACCGAAATCAGAGATATTGATCAAAGTTCCCTTAAAAGTAACATCTAAAGAACCAATCATAACGTGATCTTTTTAAGAAAGAAAAAAATAATAAAAATACCTGTATCAAGAAATGAAAATGAACCATGAAAACGGTCATGAAAGTTAATGAATTTCAAAATTGACCATACCGATTTCATTATTTTTTAAATTTTTTATTATACATTTAATAACTAAAATCAATAGAATATAAAAGAAAACGTAAATAGTGTTGTGAGTTCATTTTTTTTCGAAATTACTCGGGAACTGTAATGATTATCTTTTACTTCTTGGTTTAACATATTATTTTTGGCCATAAAGCTCAACCCAATATTTAAACGATAATATTTTATTTGATATTTAAAGATTCGATTTATTCAGCCATAATAATATTTACCTCTTTACCCATAACTCCCAAACCGGGTTTTTAAGAAGTACGGCAGGTACTTTTTCGTTAGTGTTCCAAACACACAGAGAGTGAAGTGGAGCTGCTTTTAAACAA
The DNA here is from genome assembly GCA_963513935.1 of Aphrophora alni. NCBI lineage: Eukaryota > Metazoa > Arthropoda > Insecta > Hemiptera > Aphrophoridae > Aphrophora > Aphrophora alni. The sequence continues at coordinate 118,572,515 of OY740766.1, read as the reverse complement.
ATAATTATTTCAGAATTATTCTTTACAGTCTCGAGGTAGATGAGCATTGAGGGGCTGTATGAAAAAGTCAGTGGTTTTAGTGGCGTTCAAATTGACACGTATGTGGATGTGAAACAACTTAGCAGACGTTTGTACCAAAATATCCTTTATGGTAATTTTAAGAACTCCTTACACCAACATCGGGAAATAGTAGACAACTTAGGCAACTGGCGACAGCTACTTTCGATTGGGAAAAATAGTAGAGTAATATAGTACATATTATGTGAAGGAACATACATATGTCCTGTTTTATCTCAACTTTCTGACGTTTAATTTGTATGTTTGAGTGTTTCTTATATAGTTACAGGGCGTGTATCAGATGTTATATAATTTAAGATTAAGTTTCTTTTTAACTAGTGTGAATTATCAATTTATTAGAGTTTTACAATTTTATTTTCTATTTTAAAATGAGGGCATTATTGCACGGCTTGGACGAGGATGCTCCGACTAGGAATATTGTGCGTGCTACAATTATTAAATATAATATTGGCAACGAGGCATAACGAGAAGTCGTAAAAAACTCAATGATAAAGAAATTCAAACTGTTCTTTAAAGCATTACCAAGGGAAACCATTCCGTGACAACAAACGTAAAATCTTCGTAAGTAATATTGTGTTGTTTTTATTTATTTTGGTTTACAACTTTTCAATGTTCATTGGACTAAATATATATTAAATACATCGTTAATTTATAACAGTTTCACTGTTTTGTTCCGTAGTATTTTTTTCTGAAATTTGTTATAACATTAACCGAGCCATGTTAATTAATATATCCGTCAGAGTGAGAGTTAAAAATATAATGCAACGAATTGGACTACCGATTAACGAAACCTATTATTGGTTGGTTGTAAGATTTTGTATTTGGTTAAGACAGTCAACATTCCAGAGTTATTGACAATGTCAACACACCACTGTGAGCCCAATGTATGATAAATCACAATCACAATGGATGGAGTAATCCACCTACAAAACTTTTAATTTGATTACTTTCTCCTCTAAGTAGTGTTTTGTTCAAATGTACAATAGATTTGTTTAATGTTATGTTTTGGCCTATGTATATTGTTGCCTCGTCGCATGCTATATTCGGTTTACAAGAATGTGTATTAAAAATTCCCCGGATTGAGTTGTTCTATTCACAGAGCCACTGGTAAGTAATAAGATAATTTTAGTACATTAATTTGACCATGGATGATAGCTTTATATTGTATTTATTTCCTGGTCAATTATACAGATTTTTATGTTTCACAGGCGTTTCAATAATAAAAGTGATGTTTCTTTGTGTTCTTGTCTACCTTTACAAATATCGTGAACCCCTCCTAACAACCGATATTATATTTTTTAAACATATATAATAACATTTTTGAGCATAGCGAACAAATGCGTTGGCCGATTTTTATTTATTTGCATCAGAGATTCATGGTTTTTGCAGGGTTTTATTTTGAGGTATATCACAAGCCATATTGTATCCATCAGGTTTGAGATGGGTGGTTAGAGGGGGGGGGGTATTTTTGATTTTGTAAATAGGGTTTTTAAGGTTCCCTCTAAAGGTGAATAACTGTTTCGAAAATAGGTTATACATATCTCTTTCCGTTTTTTAATAATGGAAGTAGTAAGTTTTAAAATATCACTCAGTATACATATATAAAAGTCAACCAGTTTGGATAAGAAAGCGAGTACTGGAGAGCTCTGCCCTGCTGCAGTCCCTGTCTCATCTGCTCCACACACAGCTCATTCCACTCAGTGTGTGTTTTAACACTAATGTTTGTTTTGTTTTTATCGTTCAGAAACTATTGAACAATTTTTGTAATATAAACGTTTTCAGAAGAACTCGGATAAATTACTGACAATTGTCCCAACCACTATTTATTTATTTAAACGAGGTTGTTTTGCTTCAACGTAAGTGGGTTGATTTTTAGTTTATCCACTAAGCTCTATATAGTCGTAGTACTTTTATTTTTTGTTTTGAAAACTTCAGATAGGCTATTTTAAGTTTTAATTAGCTTTCATAGGGACTTGTAGTTTACAACTTTTCATAAACGTCTTGAAAAGTCCGACTTTTCGACGTAATTAAAATCAAAGGTTTTTAGTGATGAAGAAAGAGACGGGTAATTTGTACTAAGCGGAGTAAAACTTTTATTCGTTGATCAGTTGGAAAATTTTAAAACCAGTTAAATATTTAATATAATTATGCGTTTATCTTTATCCATTGCAATCTGATATTTGTATATTGTATAACAAACAAATGACCTAATGAAATTTACCCAAAATCCCCCCTTATGAAATCCGTGAGGCCCTTTGATATCAGAACCTGTAAAGGCCCTACCATGTATATTAAATCTCGTACAATTCTCACACTCGTACAAGAGTTTTATTTCTGTTCGTAGAAGCAGAACCAACAATCGTCTCGTTCTAGCATATCCATTATTTTTATGTTCTATTACACGGGACATTGTAAAGTTAGAAGATTTATTTTCCACAGTAAGTACTGCCTGGTCAGTGACAGATAATTTTCATTTAAACTCAAAGAGCTGTTAGGTTGAACCTCTCTGCCTAAGTAAACTTTGTAGTGATTCAGTCCATTACTCAACCAAGTTCTACAGATGGTAATTTGCGCAGATAGTAGTTTTGAAAAGCCTTGTTCTCCCCAATACTAATTTTCATAATGGGGAACAATTTCAAAAAAAAACTGTATTGTCTCTTGTCAGATTATTTGCGACACTAAAACAATCCTAAAGGATGTACTCTCATAGGTCTCTTGTGTTATTTGGCGATAGTTATTAATGAACTAAGTTTAATAAATTTGGTTGCACCGTTTTCTATAAATCGGGTCTTTCAATCAAAAGTAATTCAAAGAGATAGATATTTTCTAAAAATTACTTTTTGTACTTGACGACTGTAAAATGACATTTCCACGATGATCTTTATTATGGAATTGCAAAATCTTGCTATATATATTGCTGAAAAGTGCAAAAGTTTTTTTGCAGTTCATTATAGATAATCATTTGCAGATCCCGGATACACATGCAATAAATAATAACATTGAATGTAATTAATTTCGTGTAAAGTTTAACTTAATATGTACCATTGTATTTATTTAATAAACTGTAAGATATAGTTTAGTTATAGTTCAGGATATCACTTATGAGCAAGTGAAAACCATAACCTAAAATATACTAAAATATTATTAAACTATATTTATCCTTCATTCTGTAGAATAACTTCCTTTTTATGTTGATATAACTTTTCACTCCAGCGTTAATCTAATTGTATTTAAACATTTTCGCCATTTGAGTTCATGCTTTGCATGTGTATATGACATTCAAGTATTGACTAAATATTAAAACAAATATTAGTCGGTTCCACGTTAAAATGTTGCGCACCTCTTTCATGCAATAATGTAGAAATAACCTCAAAATTAAGCTTATAAAAAATTGAAACCATCTGCAATACAATGTAATGTGGTTTAGTTGTTAATCTAAATCGATGATTTGTACTTGTAATAGTATTGTTGCATACTTATAGATTAACGACTCACAGATTTGATTTTCAACTACCTAAATCAAATTGTTTATACAATTAATCCTGGAAAAAGTTTAAATGTTGTTCTACTACAGTTAGTTGTCTTTTTTGGTGGAATCAATTGTACACACAAAAACTAGGGTATTATGTTTTCGCTTTTCATACGACATTTGAAATTAATCTAGATTACCTATGTATACAGCAGTATGGTCATAATGTCCCTTAACTTTTTTTATCTATATTGTGAACTCAAATATTTTAATCTGTAAGAGGTGGGGAGGGAACATCAATAAAATGTCTTCTACGTTTGAAACCTAAGTTCGTTGCAATGGATAAAATTTGCCGCAACTTATCAATTAAAAAATCAACAATATTACCAGTTTCATTACAATCGGCTCAATAATAAAAAATTTCTCAATTTTTAAGGTTATCATATTATTTTGACAGCCGATTTTGAAGACTCGAGACCATTAACATTAAAAACTCAAATTCAAACTAAACGTCTGATGAAATATATTTCTTTAAATTTAGTAAATTTAAAAGAAAATATAAATTTCATAAACAAATAAACATTTTAAAGTTTTGAGACGATGCAATGGTGAAATTATAGGTGATTCGATAATAATTACGTGAAAGAGTAAAAACTATGTCCAATAAGAAATCGGTGCCTAAATAAATTGCCCAATAAATTTGCCTAAATTTCATTAAAAATTGCCCAATAAATCACAAGTTATAAATTATTTTCAGTTTGTTTGTTGCATCTCAAAACTAGTTTTATCATAATCGAGTTAACGTTATAAACGGTACAAATATATCAAAACTTTTAAATTAGCAAAAATTCAAGTTATATATTGTATATTTAAAATATTTACCGCCATTTATTTTGTGGTTGTTATTTTTGTTTTTGTGTTTTTTTTAGTTAGTGTCATTGAGCGAAATGGGTTTCAAATTGGATAAATATTTCTTTTAAAAAAGGGTTGTCATAAAAATAGTATACATACGTAAACACAATATATATATATATATATATATATATATATATATATAATTTGTATACAATATATAAAACACCAATAACATATATAACAACACTCGCAAGCAGAAGACTTACAATTCTGGCGATTCTTTGATTCCGCTTAATTTCCTGCTTCGTTCATGAGGTATATTTCTGTCTGTATTGTAAGAAATGTGTCACAATTTTTATAATTTAAGAAGTTTTTATTTGTTAAATGAATATAGTACTCCTGGAAGCGGTGGAAATAAAATTTAATATCGCAAATATAAAAAGAAATAGGTAAAAGTTACTGTTACGTGTGAATTTGTTTGCTGTCAAATATTTTTCCGTTTATATGACTTTGTGTATTTACTGTTCTTTGTTTATATTACTCCCAGAGTCTTTGTGATTATATACCTCTGGTAACATAAAAGTGTAATGCGCATATATAAGTAAGCACATACATAAAATTTGCGATGAAAGATGTACTCAGTTTTCCAGATAATCTGGTGAAAACTAGGCTTTAGAAGCACTCGGTTAATCAACACCAGATATCATTCATTGATATTTTCTTAAAATATTAATATATAAATACGTTATAATGGTAGTATTATAATCCATTTCTTATAATTTGGGTATTGATTGGATGGTACATACGTATGAGTTATTAAATGCCAAATACAGACCTTATTTATTAAGACAGATATAATTCATATGTTGAAGTTATGAAATATAAAACATCAAAACATAGCATAGATTCTCGTCGCCGTATTGAGAATATTCGGTTTTTATTTCACAGTTTGTTACGATATATTTTACGTTCATTTTATATTCCAATTTATCTTAACAATTTATAACTACAGCATTAAATTAACAAAGCCTTAAAAACTTCGAAGGAACTCCATCAACTACCTTATAACAAAGACTCCATGGTTGTATTACTTTTAAATATTCTAATTTATATTTAGCAATGTCTTAAAATTAGTTGGATTTTTACTTAGTGGAACTAGTTAATACTCTCATCTCAATACTCTCTTTTCTTTACAGATATTCCCAGATAGTTGTTCGCATCTGAGCAAAAAATATTAGCTAAATTTTTCGAGTTTGGAAAGGGGTAAATCTTAAACTTTCAAATGCAAAGGGGGACATATCCATTTAGGGCCAGCTTTTTACTTTAACTCAAAGCTACAAATCGAAATAAATAATTACTCTGTCTAAAATATTTTCATTTTATGTGGACAATTTAGTATCAACGAAAGGTACATGTTACACACGAGTTAGACGGGTTTTGCGTTCTGAAGTCGATTGTGCACATATAGAATTAAACTAACTTCTATTACTCTCGCGGTACACGTTTTTGTTATTTAAGATTTTTTAAATATATATATATATAAAAAAAAAATTAAATGCTACTTATCTTGGGAGCAATCATTAAAAAAAAAGAAAAGTTTTTACTATCTGAATTAAAATTAAAAACACGTACTAAACCTTATTAGTCATGTGCCTTTAAAAAAGGAAATGTTTCGGAAATGGTAAAACATTTTTGTCTTTCTTTTGCGCCATCTGGTTTAGAGTAAAAAAGGGGTACCTTAATGATACGCCACTTAGACTTTTTGTATTTGAAACTATAAATATCACCTCGCCCTCCCTCCTCTAAATCGAGCTGTAATGTGTGTTTGAGTCTCTAGTGAGTTGTTAATATGAAAAACCGCATGGAAACATGGACAAAATTAAGGGGGGGGAGTTGAGTTACTAAAAGTTTATTAAAATGCTTTTTCTGTATTGATATTTTTTATTATTTTTTTATTAGTCATTTTAGAATTTACAAATTGCTCAATTGGCACCACGTGACGTTCCAAACATTTACGTAACACCTATGTTAAATTTGAATTAGCTCTTCTAGATAATAGTTTTATGAGCTTCACAAAATTATGATTTGGTTTTATTTTAGATTGTTCGAGGATCTAGGGATGAAATACAATCAGATTTCATATGAAAACTCAATACCTAAAAAAAAAAAATCTACCATTTAATCAAAATGTTTATTATTTGGAATGTATAGCGCTGACCAAAAAACTCCGCATTTGGGGGGGGGGGGTCTTGGGGGTTTCACTGTTCCGATGGGGAACTGGTGAAATCGTAAATTTTGAAAACATATGTATAGGACTAGATGTCTTAAAGCAACCAGTTTCTGATTATGCTTTTATATATGATCGGAATATGTAGATTTTTTTAATATTTCTGTTCGCTTTAATAAATAAGTAAATAAAACCACCAGTCTTGAATATCACGGTTATTGGTTTTTCAGTTAATAAATTGAATTTCTACAGAGTGCTTTGGACATCGTTTTACCGTGTTTTTATTTCATCTTTAAAGTATACATTTCCCTATTATTCAGTGTGACATTTGTCTCGTACCATAATGCATAATGTATAATGTTAAGCCATTCGTTCTTGATATGCATCTTTTGCCTTCTCCTATTTTTATTCAAGCACTTATGGGAATTGCTCCAAAATCTAATCAGTCTGCGGGATACCTCACTCTTAAGTCATTCAGGACTTCCCTCATCATATTGTCTTTAACACTGTTTATATTATCGTGAAAAGGTTTTTTAGTGTTAGTTTTACGGACTATGGTAAACGTCAAAACTATTGTTCGTTCGAAAAACCTAAAATTACCTTTCTGCATAGATTGTGTTTCTCTTACAATTTATACATACTAAATATATTCTCAGATAACTTACTGTTACCTAAAAAAATACTTGTGTTCCTGCATATCATAATTTTTGAGCGAGATTGAATCAGATTTCATAACTTTCATTTCAATTTTGTCTGAGACCAAATCTATAAAAGAGTCGGATAATTTTCGGACGTTTTTATTATCGCTTATTATCGTCTAAATACAAACGATATTCATTCTGTTTTCGCTAATGTTTTCCTATAGTTGTACTCTCTATGAAATTCGATTGCTAAAGTATTGGTTTTTAATTTTAAAAACGCTCTACAAAATTATATGTTGACACTTTTTTTTGAAAAGCGAAACCAAAAACTGTTACTGACTCTCTGCTGTTTTATGTACACGTAAATATTTAACCACATCTGTAGTTCATGATTTACACTTTTAGCTTAGTATCGATATTTGTATAAATGTTAAAACATACAATGTTGTTTAAATTTTTCAACGCGCAACTTTAAAATTTTCAGGTTTTTTAATTGTGCAACGACTCTGTTAGTAAATCTGTTGAGACTCACTGGAAACTAGTCTCAGTTTAACAAAATACAATGGATATGGTAGTTTTATTTGTATTTCTTCATAGAAACTCAGCCACCTAAAACTACGAAATGTTCACTAAATAAAAATAACGTGGGACGACATTACTAAGTATACTTATATATGTTTGTTATTCCTATTCCGTAGGTCTCAGTAACCTGTATACTTAGTGTGTGGAAGGTCTCATTGCCTACTTAACATTTGTATTGTTTCTTAGTCTGTGCAAGATTTCGTTGCCTACTTTATATTTGTATCGTTCCGGTGAATCTTTAAAATGAATAAGAAAATAAAAATACCACCACTTATGTTATTTACAACCGTGCAATATTCACAGTCATATAATTTAATTTTATTGATGAGTCATCAGTACGACGATGGTATTGAATCAGGGACGAAGAACGACTGTGGTGATGAATGATCCTCGTCTCCCATCTGTCATTACCATCCAAACCAAAAATTAAGCTCGAACTTTCAAACTTAAACGGAAACAAAGAATTATGATAAAAGATACAAAAAATTTCGAAGAGTTTGTCACTCTGGAAAAGAGAAAGATAAACGTTTTCAGATCAACTTTAATATCTCCTAATTTGCAGAGTGATAAATAAGTTTAGATAAAATAACGGGGCAATCTTCACCAGATTACTGCCTGCATAATCGAGTAGCATAGCGACAGAGATGAACGAGAGTTGAGGAGGGCGTAAATTAGATGATTACCTTAATATCCCCAAGCAAACAATATGGAATATTCAGTTATTATTTATTGTTGAAACTATGTTTCTGTTTGTATGTGTAGTGTTTATGATTTGACTTTCTCACGTATAAAGCCGGGTTATAAATAGGCCTTAACACCTGTCGTCTGTACTTCTAAAACGATTGAAACAACAGTTTTTTCTTCTTACTATAAATTTGGTATGTGGATATATTTTGGTCATAACTTGAAGAGTTTTTAAATCGCAATATTAGGAGGTACTTCATAACCACTAAATAAAAATTGTTATTTCGTCAAAATAACACCTAAGTGAAAATAATACTAAGAAAATAAGCTGATACTTTTGGAATAATAATAAATTGTTTTGAATTTCAATAAATTATCCTGGCCACTTCTTATTACATTTAAAATAAATTATACTATTTTAAATTAAATTTGTCTTCTTGTTAATAGCTAAATCAACCTATCCATCCAATGAAATTATAATTATTTAAGTAAAAAACAGATGGTAAATTTTATATTTGCGTTATCGAAAGTTATCAGTAAAAACAAAGAAAAGAACCTACCTACTGACGCTAATCTGGATAATCTAATATCTCAAATTCATTTGTCAAACCTCGTATGAAAAATAGAACCGCCGTCGGATAGTTTTTAATAGCAGTTGGTTAGTAAGTGTCGTATTTTCAAATTATTCGTGAATTTTACATTTAAATATAAAAATATTATATATGAAACAGGATCATTGCTTTATCGCAACACGAGTTGTTGTACATGGACTGTTTATTGGACCAAAAGTTAAATTAACGATTTTTTGAAAATTGCTGCGTAATTCTAGGACCAAAATGTTTTAATATGCTTCCAGACTACATTAAACGATTTCAAAAAAACTTTCAATATAGACAATTTAAAATACTTTACTGAGATATTTAAGACGCTTTGGTCTATATTTATCTGATTTTGCCAAGTTGTTATTGTTATTATTTTATGTTTTCAAATGTTTAATCGTGTTTCGATGATATATATGAGTTGCTGTGTATAGGACACAATATACTTGTTCAATATATAGTTGTGAAAATTTCTGTTTTCTAAGTATAGTGCATAAGTTTCTGTTTGTTTTACTTTTTTTTTCTCTTATTGTAATTATTATTTATTTTGTACGTTTATTGTATATGGGCCTATAATTATATGGATATAAATATAAAAAAAATGTATTACACTACACAACGAACCATTAAATTTTTATTACAAATTCAAGAAATTTATAAAGTTGTGCTAGCCATCGCTACTGGAATAGATAGCTAGATATTCTGAAATAGGCTGTTATTTGTAATACAGTGTACGTTAAAGGTAGATTAAATTGTTATTATTATTATTGATTTTACTTGTGGTTTTGGGCATTGGCAATTACATTTCTTGAAAATGTCATCGAAGTAGCTCATGTGGGTTTTGAAACATTTAACAGTTCGTTTTAATTTTATTTGTGAGTTATAACTTCTCTTTTGACATTTTCATGGAGATAGTTATGAATAAATACTTATATTTTTGTTTTGAATATGAGAGCTTAGTGGAAACCATGTCAATAGATTCTGATTTTGAACTTTAAAGGTATCCGGATTTTGTGCTATTTTTATGTTGAGTTAGTTTTGAAATAAATAGTTGTAATCGTATTTCAAATTCGAACTTAGCAATTTAAAATTACTGAATATTTTAATTTACATCTCTCTAAGACCATTAATATATTTACAATTCATTACAGTTCAACCTGTATTTTCACCCTACGTAATTTTAATTTTGGTCTCAATTCCCTTGGATTCTCGCTCCACAAAAAGCTAAATTTTAAGTCTTTTGGCCATTCGTTTTTAAAATAGTACGCGACAAAAATTCCACAGACAGACGGAGAGGTATAAACCATTTACGTACAATTGCTATTATACATCATCTAACTTTTTCAAAATAATTAAATTAATTTAAAATTATTCTAAAATAAGCTAACTTTATCCCTAATCTAAATATGTGTTTGTAAACACAAAACACAACTTCAAGATACTGTTTTAACTTAAAAAACAACCTTCCATATTTTCCATGTTTAAACCGCTCTTATTAATGTGATTAAAACAAATACTGATGTGGTTACTTTATATTACCAATTAATTAAATTCAGTTTCGCCTGTGAAACACAATCTTTCTTCAAGAAGTGAAGGGAATAAAATTATTATTTTATCGCATATACGTAGTATAAATTAAGTAATGGGATAAGTAAACAAAATATACGTCGAGTGTTTTGGGGTCCCCTGAGTCCAAAAAAGTGGTTTTTGGAATGATGTCTATCTCGTTGTGTCTGGCGACTCTCGAATGTGTCCAAACACATGGACCGATTTTAGTATGTTGGTGTATTTTTGCACACTTTTTTCTTTTTTTTTCTTCCTTCTATAAACCGAAAATTTGTATTATAGCTGACATAAGATAAATAAAAAAATCGAAATCAGTTCAAACGATTGATCAAATTTTGCTCAAGACTTGCCGAGGACCCAAAATAAACCGTATTGGTCGCCATCTTTTCAAAAATGTCGATTTCGTTCAAATTTTTAGTAAGATATGACGATTATTGACCAACACGTTTGCAAAATCTCTGAGTTATCTTTACATTTCTTTTTATCGAATACTAATTATTGGTTATAATACAGGGAATTTTAATAATATTACTTTTTCTTTGTGATATACTTATTATGTTCGAGTTTGTTGTAATTTTTGCATATTAAATACGTATATTTTTGGCTTTGTAATTACTCATATTAATCGTGCTAAAAAAACTACCCATGCATCAGTCTTTCCATTTCTGACTTGTGAATATTATAGGTTTAGTTATTAGTAATAACATAGGTACTTGTATTTGTGTTTCAATATTACTATGTGGATGTTATGTTTGTGTGTAGTATTGGATAAGATTAGTGATTATCACTCCAAAAATATTAACTGAGTAATAGAAAGTGCTCTTTCAATTGCGTATAATTTTCAGACGCGATTGTAATGTCAATTTTGTTTCAGAGAAGGGATTTATTTGCCATCCCTTTATGATTTATTTTTAGATCGTAAATTAAATTTGAAAATGAATGAATAATGATCGGAATGTATCTATCACTTGACCGGAAATACAATTGATGCTGCTTTTGATTGATATTTATATAAATTACATTCAAAAACATCCATTTCTTACTTTTATTATATAAACCAATTGTCCTTTTTCTGGAACATGAAAGTTCGTAATAATAAATCAAAATATTCAATAAATTGTTTATCTCGTTCAGAATTACCGTCACAAAGCTAACGTGTTTCCTATCTGTCGAGTGTTTTGATTTTGCGTAAATAAATTTAACTTCTTTTGTTTGTAATTTTTACGTAAATAATTAGACTTTTTACGTACGATTTTATTTTTAGTAAAAATAATGTAGGCTAGGTCAATTTGTATTTATAAAAGGCTGCATTGATCTATTTTTTAGTGATGAATAAGTAGCATTTTACATGTTTCTATGCTATGATGTAGTTTTTCACACTTTGTCAGAAAAGTCTCTACTGCCATGGAATTGCTATGGAACTTTCCAGCTTATTAAAATCATATGCTTTGTTTAGGTTAATGCAAAAGGGATTTTTTGCCACCATATATACTTTCTCTAAATTATGTATTGTTTTAACGCGGCAATTTAGAATTTATTCTGAATGTTCGTTATGCAGTTACAGCCAAATATGTTTACCAACACTTATGATATGTAGGAATAGGTTCTTTATTGCTCAACATGTAAACGATGCATGTACAAGGATTTACATTTTATTTTCCATTTTTAATTAGCGGATATTAAAAAGAGTATAAGAACACGGTTCTAAGACATGACTTTTGGTATTCCAACTAATAATATAGCTTCTACTTTGAATTATTGAATACAAAATTAAATATGGTTTTCTAAATCTTTTTCATGGAAAGCCATTTATATAAAACTCCTTCGAATAACCAAGAGTTACAAACATGACAATTATATATATTTTTTGCATAGTAGTTAAACTTTTTAGTTTCTTTAAAACTTAATATATATAGCCTATATGTATACTTAATATTATTGTGAATTAGAGTGAAATATAAACATTAGTCTGATAATTTACGTTTCCAATAGATTTACAACCATCGAGGCAGTCCAGTGTTTGTTGTAAATGCTCGTTTATTAATTAAGGTAATCAGCAATCCAGGGACATATATATGGATGGGTATAGCATAATATATACCACCATTGTTATTCCAATGAATGGCAAATCACAATCATATTGCCACAAGGAGCCAGCCACCCATAAAACATTAATTTTTTTAAAAATATGACTGGCGTTTTGTTCAAGTGTTCAATAATTGTGATGTTATTATTGTTACTTCTTGGTCTATGGTTATTGTTTTGTGTTATGTCCCGCGCCTCATTGAAATTATAAGAACAATTTATTCCGTGTAATAAATCATCTAAGGGAATTGGTATTCTGTTAACAAAATCATTATTAAGTGTTAAAATATATAATATAAAACATACCCCAAGGTAAAACGAGAATTAAACAAAAATACCATTTAATTTTCCCCGAGAGAAAGATCCAAATCAATTTTATAATTTATTTTCTACAAGTTAGTTTCTGATGAAACTTATATATATAAAAGTTGTTTCATTATTTAATTGATTTTTCTTTAAATCTGTGCATTTCTGAATAAACTAAATACAAGCCTGTTGGCAATTTTTTACTAAACAATGCTCAAGAGTCTTGTTACTTCTTCGTTGCTAGATATAAGGTTTCCTAATGAGTCTTATGATAATGACGAGTAATAACTAAGTCCCAAGGGTGGGGACTTATTAAGGGTAATACAATTTTTTGTCGTTAAAACAGTATCTTCAGAAATGCAAGGCTTGTTTATTATTTATTTCAAAAATATATCTGGAATTTGTAACAGTTTCTGGTAAAGAACACATACGTTTTCCAAAACACAAACCACTGGCTGATTGAGTAGATTTTCAACAAGGTTGGTGGGTTAGTGGTATACCTCTGTAGGTATAGTTTGTACCTAGTCACGTATAACAGTGAAAATTGTTCTCTCATTTGTAACCGCCTGTCAAAGTCATCTTCAACTAAACCATAAAGCAAACGGGGGATGTAAGCATTAAACATGCATGATCGTACAATACAATGGACCGAAGTCTTTAGAACTTTAAATTTTGTAGCTCCTAATTGATTTAAAACAGTAGATAATATTTCCTTGTTTTCTTCTGTTATTAAAGGGCCAACTTTATTTTGTGTTGTACAATGGTCTTCAAATTTCTTAATCAAAATAAATTTTCTTTCTCAATCACACTACACTATCTTATTATTTATATTTTTGGGAAATCACTATCACGTAGATCGGACTTGTAGAGTCCAGAGTTGCGAACATAAAACCATTGATCATGATTCACACAGTAATATTTCTAACCACAAGCTAACATCCAAACTATAGTTCATAGACTTTTATACAGGATTTTTAAATATCGTTATTTGTAAGTTTAAAAGTAATTTCCCGCTCCATTTATCGCATTTTAGTACGATTTTCATACATATTGTGTAAATATTGGATTTACTACGACTTAGACACGTGGGTTAGTTCAAAATATTGCAATTTTATTTGGTTTAAACAAAAAATGGCAATTCCAGTAAGAACTTAACATCCTATAGAAATATTTGATTCGAGATCTGAAAGAGCATTAAATACGATTTACTGTACGACGTATCAGGAAAATTTATTCTCATGACTAAACAACTGTGGTATTTTTTAATTAGAAAGAATTTATTAATTTTCCTAAAATGATATATATATATATATATATATATATATATATATATATATATATATATATATATATCGTCCTATGAGCTTCAAACGGACAAATGGAATAGTGCAATTTAAGTATAATTTTTTAAAAACCATTTTCTTAATTATACAATATGGATTTTAATAAGAACTGTCATCACAAGTCAAGTGACTTTAACTGTCGTAGAATATAAATTTCAAAACTTATTGACGTCATAAAATCTAGTTTTCCTTTAGCTTTGTAAATATATTTAGCTTTCTCTGCTCGTGTTCTAAATTTACAATAATTATTCTGGACACTATGAGGCATTGCGTTGACGTTCAAATTATGTTGGAAATTGTAAAAAAATAATTGATTGTTTATAGGACAATGTTAACAGTAAATTTATAATGCATTTCATTAGATTATTTACTTTCAACACAAAAATCTATAAAATCAAAATAAAATCTATAATATATATATATATATATATATATATATATATATATTAGTTTTTAGTTTTTATATGTATGCTGGGATATCTGATTGAAAGAATATATTGCAAAAATAAATATTGTCCTCTTTGTATATTCTTAATCATATCACATAAGACAGACGAGCGTTTGTGTTTTTAACTTTATACTTACATATATATATATATATATATATATATATATATATATATATATATATATATTAACGTTTCACGTTTATTTATACGTACACATCATTCGACCTTTATTTAATTTATTATCCAGACAGGTTGAATTATTTGGAATAAAGTAAACTCATTTATCAAAGGTTTTCATGTTTTGAAATTGAAAACAATACAAAATATCGCAACAGTTTCCTGCAGTTAGATGAGGATTTTTCTTTTCCTTCAGGAACAATTAATCACACTTTTCAATTAAGAGAAGTCAAGATGAAAAGTGAAGACGAATGTGTACGTTCAGGTAATGAATGCAATGCTATATCTTACACTATATAATTGTACAGTCTTGTCTAGGTTAAATTGTGAATAATTGTATTCAACGTGGCGATGCAGTTCATTTATCAGCTAATTTAAGTAATAACAAAATAGAGCAGGTACTATAATTTTCTCCAAGACATAACTAAGCTACCGAAACAAAAGCGTGCGCTTTATTTTTTTTCTAAAATACTACTTACTATACAGTTGCATTTTAACGGGGCACTCTTTTTTCACTGTTCAACGGCAAAGTAAATCAAATTGTTCCATTTACAATTGTGTGGCGTATTAAAATAATTATTGAAAATTAGGCTATAACCGGAGAGAAATACCTTACTTTTTCAAAATGTCGGATGAAAATCGTTTTAAATAGGAATCGTTTAATTAAATCTTTTATTGTTTTTTTTTAAATATACGTTTTATGACAAAAAAGTTTCATAGCAGATTTGTATAAAAGAAAACAATGGTTTAGTTACACAGGTTTTTGCAAAGCATCACTGTAATCCGCAAATCTATCTCTGAATATAATATTTATACAAGTATTTCATTAAGAGCTACTGATTTTGAAATTATATAACTAAAATAACATATTTAGTTATCGATACAATCTAAGAAGGTCGTTGTTATCATAAATAAAATCATTATTTTGGTTAAAGAAAATATTTCTAAGAAGTATTGAAATTAAATAATAATCTTAAAGCTGTTTTGTAGGGGGGGGGGGGGGGTTGGAATTGTCCCCAGTCGAACGTCGTGAGCAAATGTTGCGTTGCTTATATAAACCCTGTCTGAATGTCATTCTTGAAAATTATTCAGTGCAAGGTCTGAGCTGTACAAGGTTTGAGCAAGGGTGTATGATGCAATTGTTACTAGTTTAACTTTGTGAGGAAATGTTGCGTTGCTTATATAAAGCCTGTCTGAATGTCATTCTTGAAAATTATTCAGTGCAAGGTCTGAGCTGTACAAGGTTTGAGCAAGGGTGATGCAATTGTTACTAGTTTAACTTTGTGAGGAAATGTTGCGTTGCGTACATAAAACCTGTTTGAATGTCCATTGGAAATAGTTTAGTGCATGGTCTATTCTGTAAGAGGGATGATGGAATTGTTTCTAGTCGAATGTCGTGAGGAAATGTTGCGTTGCGTACATACAACCTGTCTGCATGTCAACTTTGAAAATTGTTTAGTGCACGATCTATTCCATAGGGGGGGGGGGATGATGGCATTGTTTCCAGTCGTATGTCGTGAGTAAATGTTGCGTTGCGTACCTAAAACCTGTCTGAATGTCAGCCTTGAAAATTGTTTAGTGCACGATCTATTCTATAGGGGGGATGATGGAATTGTTTCCAGTCGAATGTCGTGAGAAAATGTTGCGTTGCGTTCATGAAACCTGTCTGAATGTCAACCATGAAAATTATTTAGTGCACGATCTATTCTGTAGGGAGGATGATGGAATTGTTTCCAGTCGAATGTCGTGAGAAAATGTTGCGTTGCGTAAAATAAAACCTGTCTGAATGTCAGCCTTGAAAATTGTTTAGTGCACGATCTATTCTGTAGGGGGGATGATGGAATTGTTTCCAGTTAAATGTCGTGAGAAAATTTTGCGCTGCGTAAAATAAAACCTGTCTGAATGTCAGCCTTGAAAATTGTTTAGTGCACGATTTATTCTGTAGGGAGGATGATGGAATTGTTTCCAGTCGAATGTCGTGAGAAAATGTTGCGTTGCGTAAAATAAAACCTGTCTGAATGTCAGCCTTGAAAATTGTTTAGTGCACGATCTATTCTGTAGGGAGGATGATGGAATTGTTTCCAGTCGAATGTCGTGAGAAAATGTTGCGTTGCGTAAAATAAAACCTGTCTGAATGTCAGCCTTGAAAATTGTTTAGTGCACGATCTATTCTGTAGGGGAGATGATGGAATTGTTTCCAGTTGAATGTCGTGAGAAAATGTTGCGTTGCGTAAAATAAAACCTGTCTGAATGTCAGCCTTGAAAATTGTTTAGTGCACGATCTATTCTGTAGGGGGGATGATGGAATTGTTTCCAGTTAAATGTCGTGAGAAAATTTTGCGCTGCGTAAAATAAAACCTGTATACTGTGAAACTTTAAAATTGCTCAGTGTATGATCTGGGGTGTACGTGGGATAATGGTAGACTATTATTCCAAGTCGAACGTCTTGAGTAAATATTGCTTTGCGCTAATAAAACATGTCTGGATGTCATCCTTGAAAATTGTTCAGCTGTAATATTTGTAAATTATTTCACTTTTAGAATTTCATAAATTTTATCTGATAGAAGGGCAAATTATTGAGCTACTAACTTTTATGTAAGTATACATATAAATACCTTGGGGTGACACTGGACTTAACGTTAACGTGGGAGAGTCACCTATCTAAGACGACCAATAAGACCATTAAATCTCTATGGTCGTGCCGCCAAATGGTTGACAAAACGTGGGGTTTGAATCCCAGAGCTAATAACTGGATTTACAAGCAGGTCGTTAGACCCGCTATTCTCTATGCGTCAGCATTTTGGTGGAGGAAGGTAGACCAAAGTACCGCGCAAACAAAGTTGGCTAAAGTGCAAAGACTAGCATGTCTAAGCATCATAGGTGCCATGAATGGAGATCCTTCTAGGCTTGGATCCCCTACCGTTTGCAATAAAGGAGGAAGCTATGAAGCAGGACCTCAAACTACATGAGGAATACCATTTTAAAGTAGGAAAAAACCTCAAAGGACATCAGGAAATCCTCAGAGCCACTCCTTTATTGGATATTGCTGCAGTGAGTAACCAGATGAAAGTAAAAATGATTTTTGATCACAAATACAAAGTTCGCTTGAACCCCATTAGGGAAGACTGGACTGGAGGCACGGAATGTGTGCCAGCGGACTCCCAAAAGTGGTTCACAGATGGATCCAAAATGGAAGATGGTGTGGGGGCAGGAGTGGTGGGACCAAGGTTCAAAAGACATGTGTCCCTCAGTGCTGACGCCACCATCTTTCAAGCAGAGGTACATACCATCCATATGGTGGCGAATCATCTGATCACCAAAAACCAATGCAAACGGAAAATTAGCATCATGTCGGATAGTCAAGCGGCATTAAAAGCACTTCAAAGTAACAACTTGAGATCAAAGATGCTTCACGAGTGCCATCAGGCCCTAAACCAGCTGGTGGACAAGAATAAAATTGAACTTGTCTGGGTGCCAGGGCATGAGGGAATAGCAGGCAATGAGGAAGCAGATCAGCAAGATAAACATGGTGCATCTAAACTCTTTACAGGGCCATCTCCTATGTATGGCTTTGGCCTTAGGGATTACCTGGAGGTTATTACCAACTGGGCCAACAAAGTAATCAACCGAACCTGGAATGCATTGCCGGGTCTTATACATTCCAAGAAGCTCCTTAGGCCTAATAAAAAGAGAGGGAAGGTAGTGAAAAGCATAAGAGAGCTAAAACTTCTCTGTGGTATACTAACAGGACATATCCATTGCAGGTATCACTTAAATAAGATGGGCCTGGTGGATGATGA
Source organism: Aphrophora alni (assembly GCA_963513935.1). Lineage (NCBI taxonomy): Eukaryota > Metazoa > Arthropoda > Insecta > Hemiptera > Aphrophoridae > Aphrophora > Aphrophora alni. The sequence goes on along the minus strand of OY740766.1, from coordinate 118,553,654 downwards.
CACTTGCAGGTACTGTGGTGAAGAGGTGGAACGCATGGAACACATCATAATGGAGTGCCCGGCCTTATGTCTAAAGAGACATAAATTTCTAGAATTTATCTTCATTACGGAAGAAGAATTAATAAACCTCCCGACCAGGGATTTGATCGATTTTGTCAAAGACATAGATCTATCCTGAGTCCAATAAGAGGGGGGCACAAAAGATCTAATTAGGTCGCAGTGCAGGAGGCGTTCTAAAACACTCTCCTCAGTCTTAATAATAACTACATAATATTGTAGAAACCTCTAATTTCTTGCAATTTAGAATGATTAATCACCGATTCCTTGTTGGACATAAACACAACGATAAATCTATAGCCGTTATATGCAATGGGGCATAATTGACATTTTGGGAATTAATTAATTTTTAAAAATATTAAAAAAAATCATAATTTTATAGAAAAGGAATATAATAAATTGAATTTGAGTGATAATTTATGAGCAAGTAAACTAGTTTTAATATACAATACTGATTTCAGTTTAAACCATAATTGGCTGTTCAATAAATGAATAATAAAATCTTCGATCCGCTTTTTGAGAAACCATTATTATTATTATTCATGCTCGAGTGCCATTTTGTTATTAAAAAAAAGCTTATTTGAAGGACTTTGAATTATCAACTGATTCGTAAATTCTCTTGATATAATTGTCCTTCTTCCAATTTCAATATGTTTTTATGTATTTTGTTAATATATATTGTTGTTTTTATCTATCAATTTGTTAAAAAAGTTATTTTCATAGTTATTTAATTTGATATTTTGGTTGTAAAACGGTTTATATAAAGGATTTTTTTTCAATTTTATTCACTATTCAAATTTATATTTTTGATTTTTTTTATAGAAGCCATTATGCTAAAAAATCAAATTTTTGAGTGTACAAATGATCAGATAGTTTTAATTTTTCCACACTATGTAGTATGTCTTTTATACTTTCAAACCCCCACCCATCGGTTGACTCTTATTTTTTATACATATACATAATCTGTCGAAAATAACATATACAACCTTACTCATCTTATACGATTTTATATAGTATTTAATACAAATTTTGGATGTCCATGACTCTTAAAAACGCACTAGAATTACGAAAATACTTTAGAGATAACCATTTATAGAGGTAACAGATTTTTACAAATATAATAAAATTAAATTATGAAGGACATAGTCACGTTTTGTAGAAAAAACACGTTTTAAACTAAAAGGAAGTGTTAAATCTCCCAACGTGTTCATAATATACTCATAATCCCCATGAGATATTTTCTGGTAAAACTCATAATTACATTTTTCCTTATAATTTGGTAAAAGAGAAAATGTTATATGGAAAAAAAAAGAAATGAAAAAAAACTCTGGAGAAGAGAAAGGATATTTTTTTCAAGTTGATTTTAATAGCTGCTCATTTCCAGGGGGGTAGGGCAATTTTACTCTGATTACTGACTGCATAATCGAGTAGAATAGCAACAGAGATGAAGTGGGGGGGGGGGAGTTGGGGTTAATTAGATGCTAAGCACTTCTGTCTATTACCTTGATATTCCCAAGGAAGTAATATTAGCAAACACACGGTAAATAGCGAAGGTCAGATTATAAAAATACAAAGAACATGTTTTTTTTAACTTTAGTGATTGTACATGGATTTGTATTGTATGATTGTTAATTATCATGTATTTAAACTAGTCTTTGTATATCCATAAGTCTATTAGTGCGTGTCTGGAATTTTTGTCAAGTATTAGCCTAGGAACGGGTGCTACGATTGGTTACACATTTTACACTTTTGTTGCAGGTTGAATTATTACATTTTCAAATAAATATATAACGCATGGGAGTAAAATTGACTTAGCTTGAAACATAGTTATCACGGAATGCAAGAGTTGGTTCAAAATTATTATGTTCGGTGTGGAGAAAATTACTGATTAGAGTGTTCATTCATTCGATTTTGGTCAAATCTCTGTATATATACAGTGTGTCCCACGAAGGTATTACATTTTTAAACAACCACATATGCGTCTACCAAATTGTAAAATTTCATTCATACATATTGGAAAAGTATCCTAAAGCGTACCAACAAAAAATACGAGTAGCATCTTAGTTTGGTGTTTTCAGACGAGTCTAAATTTTATCGTAATGGTTTATGAAGTAGAAACCAATGTGAACTACTACAATACTACAAATCCTCATATTGCAGAAGAAAAGAAACTTTCAAATGTCAAAGGGCATTACAGTTTGGTCAGTACTGTCAGCTAATGGAGTTCTTTCCTACGACATTTCTGAGAGGGACTATGACTGGGCCTAAATATCATGTAGTGTTAAGCACTCACGTTATTCCGCGTTTAACCGTCGAAGAAATGCAGACTTCTTTATTTCAGCAGGGTGTAGCCACTCCACACTATGCTCGAGAAGAGAAAACTACTAAATACTCAGTTAACTGGTCGTTGGATTGGAAGAGGAAGCGATTTTATGGCTGGCCGCCTAGATCACTGGACTTTAGAGTTTGTGCCTTTTTTCTGTGGGTATTTAAAAACAAGGTGTACTCCCACGACATAGAAACCGATGAGGATTTAAAAAGGCTAATCTAAAAAGAAATGCTTAACATCCTTAGGGAATTCTTAAGGAATGCCTTATAGCGATAGCTGTAGACGGGTTTCAATTTGAATAATTAATTATTGTTGTTAAGAAACAAGTTTTATCACAAAAAGAAATTTAATTATTTGTTATATTGTTGTAATTAAATTAAAAGTTATTAAAGTCTAGAAAGGAATAAAAAGTTATTTTATTGTTTGCTCTCGTTTAAACCGTAAATCGCTGTCAACAACCGCCATTTTATTTCTATTCCAAATATCAGTGTAAAAATTTTGGGTACACTTTTGGATATGTTTCCAATATGAATGAAAAAAAAAATTAAATTTGGTTGTGCATATGTACTTGGTGGTTGTTAAAAAATGTAAATACCTTCGTGGGGCATACTGTATAAGCTCTACAGTTTGTTGTGCAATTAGTGTCAAACAAATATTTGGTGAAAGTACACAGTATATGAAGTAGAAAGTCCCTCTTGAATAATTTGTCTTTAAATTTGTCGTGGAACTAGGAATTGTTTTAACCGTTTTTTCAAAAATATCATGTTATGACTCAGTTTAGGTTTACATCTTTACAACATAGGCGAAAGATAACGGCAAGTTTATCTTATTTACACAAGTTGGTCAATAATATTGGAGATAATCCGTGGTCATTGGGGAAGGTTGGGTTTTATGTTCCTGCGATCAAGGGTCGGACCAAAAACCTTTTTTATTGTTCTAAAGTAAATTCGTTAGAGGACGATAATTCACCACTGTTGCGACAATTAAAACATTTTGATCGAAAACATTTTTTAAGTTTTTGAAAATTATTTTATATTAATTTCTATTAATATTTTAATAAGCTGAATTTGTGTTTTTTAAATTTCATTTATTAAAAAAAAAATGTTATGACTTTTTTACTATTATTATTTTTCTATAGACCTATATACTATATATTGTTTTATTGTAGCCATGCTAATTAGGTCTGTTGTTCTTTTCTTATTCATTATTTCTAGAAGTTTGTTTATCTTATCGCGTATTTCATTTAATTATTTTTCCATGTGTGTTGCATACTGTGTAAACATTGTTAGTAAGTATACAGTAAGTAGGTTATGCCTGTTGTATACAGATATTAAATAAATAAATGTTTCTATGAGCCAAATGATGATGAAGCAGTGAGCTCATTAAATGATGGCTAGAGGCAGTTAGATTGCTATGAAAACAATAAGACAGGAGGAAATAATAAAAATAGGAGGCCTGACAATAAAATGCTTCAACATAAATGATGAAGTTAGTTGGAAAGGTAACTCAGGAAAAGACATGTAACAGTAATATTTTATTTTATTTGTCGCCACTACAACTATTGTATGGCAATTGGCTCACCCGGTATGGTTTTTATTAACTATCTTTTTCATGAATAATTTTATTTAAATGTTTGTGAAGTGTTTTGTTGAGTGTTCCATGACAACGGAGAAACTTCTCCAATAATAAACTTGATAATGGCTAAATAGCCGAAACTGCCGTCGTTTTAAACTATACGACAAATGACTCTTGATGGCGGTAAGTTGTAGTAACAATAATATTCTCGTTTGTGAAATTGTTTTTAGATAACGTCAACAAGCTAAAAGTTTGTAAATTATAATATATTTTATTATGCTTAAATTCAGAAATAGTGTTAGTTTTATTTATTAAAGATATTAAATATGAATTATTTAGTTTTGACTAACATAAGTCTATGGAGATAAAAATTGAGAGCGCAACGAACTGAAGATACATTAGTGATGGTTTGGTTAACAGGCAAAGCTGAACGTCGAATCAAAATAATTCAGAAACATAAACAAGCCAAACGGAAGCCGGACCTTTCTTGTGAACTAAGCGAGTTTTATTTAACGGTCACTTGTTGTTTAATAAATACTGTACTCCACGGTGAAAGCTGGAAATCCTTATTGTAAATTTTAAATTAACTGAAAAAATATTAAACATGTGAGGGCTATATCACAACAAATCAACCAATAAAAATAATTTTAGATTCAAGGTTTTTTAAAATGAGTGAAACTTTGTATTTATATTCTATGCATAAATATAGTAAACAATACAAAGTTTAAAAAAATTCTCTCTTTTGGTTTTGAGTTATGCATGTTTAAAAACACAAAAATAAGGTGTTTTTTGCGTTGTGTTAAAATCTTTAAAAGTGTGTAACCCAAAAAATATTAGGGGCCTAGTCCTACAAAGCTAAAACTTGCACCATTCTCTACAGAATTACAAGGGCTTTAATTTAATATTACTCATATATAGTAGGTTAATTTTAAAATTTGTTCAAAAAACCAAAAATATTTTTATATTTAGTTTAAAATAGAAATTTATATTGAAAAGGTTGCATAAATTCGAGCTATTACGAGGTCCATCGTGAGCCGAGTTGCTTTAGAGAAGCTAGATTGAAAGTGTGAGGTTAAATATGAATAACTGTAAAGTCATGGTTCATTTTTAATATTTTAATAAAACATGTATACATTAAAAAAAACATGAAACATGAATGAAATTAAAGAACAGATCAAACAGTTTTTATCTCATATGAACAAGGAAAAACCCCAAACCACAAAATAACACAACTACACAAAACTGTATAATGTGTTTATATTACCTTATGTACACTTCGAGAGCCAAGCTATGACTTGTTCATATACAGTCACTACAGTGCTCTAGTGATTTGTTTAGTTTTTATCTCATTTATCTGAGTGGGTACGTGGGCCACGTGGGTAATTCTCAAAACGTCCATGCGATATTCTAGCTCTTCTCACACCCTATATAGAACATGTGGAGTTATTGATGCCATTACTTCTAAAATTCGTTGTTTTAAACTTTCTATGACCCCGAATCTTTTCACTGTAGACATATTCCCATTATAAAATAGTATGGGTGTTAGGTTGTGTGAGATGGTGGCGAAGCTTTCAATCCGATGTTGATGAAATTTCTCATGAAGGAAATCGTGAAAACGTAAAAAATTGTATTTTGAGTAAAGAAAATACAGGGCAACAATGCGAACCTGAGCAAGAACACACCAAATTCTAATGAACTAATGTTTTTAGAGCACATTTTCGAACAAATTTAATTTTGAACATCGTAAAACGCTTTTTGAATGTCTTCAACAGTTCCATTGTTAACCGACGGCTTTAATAAGTTCCTAGTTTTTTTCAACTGGTTGTTCCATATACGAATGTTATTTTCGTGTGGAAGTTCTTCATGCAACATACGCCGATATTCATGTTTCACTAGAGCAGGGATACTCACCAATGGTTACATAGGAAAACAATGGTTACCCAATAGAACAATTGTTTCACCTAAGAGCTATTTCATGTAGCTACAATAATTCCTTAGGAAGCAATACTAATTTGAATCCCTAATAACGTTATATTTGTGCATATGAACATCTGACCATCAATACAAGTTTCATAATTTTCAAACTATCCCTTTTATCACACTACTCCTTAAACGGAGCTGTGTAATAAAATCATAGATAAGATTTTTAGTAAAAATCGATTAAAGTTGAAGGGGGGATTAAATTGTGCATCGATCCCAAATTTATAAGGATTTTGTAATACTCGTCCGATTTTTTCGAAACTCTTTATATATAAAAAGTATATATAATGAAATAATATATATATATATATATAATTTCATTTTGTATCACATAGGTTTTATGTAAAGTATATCACAAAAATACAAGAATGGAAAAACTAAATATTGTAAAATCATAGTATTGACAAAATTCGATGAAAAATATAATTACTGTATTATTTTTTAAGTAGCTCAGTTCAAATTCAAGATGGGTACTCTACATAAATAATTGTGTCGAACACTTTACTGTGCTGAAATATTTTGTATTTCGTATGATCAGATAATTTCTAAGTATGATAATAGGTAAGAGAGTAAAAAACAAATAATCCAACTAATGACCTTCTTATTACTGAGTTAATCGAATCCCCGTAATGCGGAAGTTAGCTTCAAACCTTTTGTAATGTTGATAATATTCATAGAATTTTAAATGTCCAAACACTAAATAGAAGTTTAAGTTGCTAAAGTATAAATTAATTTTAAACTTTAATTATTCTATGTAGAACGTGCGTCTGCAATGCAGTGTCCTTGGGCTTCTGAGTAGCTCATAAATATAGAACAGCATATATTGGACTTTGATTGCAATTGAACTATTTTTGCAAGAAATGTTCATACTCTTCCTTTTTATTTAAAAATAAAACAATACTTCCATGTAAAAAATTATTCGAATGCTTCGCTTATGTTTACGAATAATAATTCAAGATATAAGTCGAATATAGAATTAAAAACATGAGAAAATCACGAACTAAAGTTATTTTATTGCAGGTAATAAGGTTTTACAGTATAAAGGTGAGTGTACTTGAAACATTTACTTTGGCAGAGACTAAATTACATTGAGTAACTGTCAAATGTGTATCTAGCTTATGAAATTATCAGTCAAATCAAGTAACTGGAAGAAACATAATTTAAGGGAAGCTGTAAAAAAAATAAAAAAAAAAAAAGCTTGGTCGAAGGAACTTGCAGAACTAAAAATAATAATAGTAATATGGGTATTTCTTTTGTATCTGGAAAGAAATTTACGTAAGTACTTTGGTTTGTGAATAACAGATATGAAGAGATGAAGGCATGGATAGCAGGCGGTAAAGGACAAAACTCAGTATTCCACACAATACATTTGTAAATAAAACAAATACTATAAACTATAGTTTATATCCATACAAAATCTGTTAAAGAGTTAGGAAAGAAGATTTTTAAGATGGATATATATGAAACAGTATTCACAGATGAATTGTAGAGGATAAGACGGAATAACTTACTGGAGAGGTTGTACGGAGAACCAGCAATGTTAATGTAGAATACGGTAGATTTGGTCACGTACAAAAATTAACAGATAATGTTAGAAAAGGCCGGGGTGGATGACCACAGGAAGACCGAAGTAAAGTTGGTTGCTTGTTATAGAGTAAAATCTTAGAAAGATGGGAGTCCGAGAGTCTAGCAGAGAACCGTGAAGCTAAATGGAGGTTGATCGAGAGACCACCTGTAGCGGGAATGTAGTGTGTAATGTGTGCAATTGAAAAGTTGGGTAGAAGCTAGTGGTTATGTATTTTTGATGTTAATAATCTTTTGATTTTTTCTACCCAAATACACTATTGGGTTTGTTCAAAGATCTCAGCATTGTCGATATACCTCTCATTTGAATTCGTATAAACAATAAGTCCAACGATCATAGCGGATTGAAAATTGTATAACAGTTCTCTAATTTAATCATCCAAGATAGCTTGTTGTGAAAGGTATTTTTGGTTAGAACGACTTTTAATTATACTTAGTTAAAGAAAACCAGACGGGTCGAACGAGCTCTGTATTTATCTTGTTAAACAACAAAACAAACTTTTAACATCTTAACATATCAGAAAGCCGTACGTAATCGACACATAATTTATAGATGAAGTGTTTTAACTCCATTAAGCAAAACTTCATCATGCTCATTAGAACTGATTTGGAGAAAATCGATTTTGTGTTGTGTACTAAAGACATGTCAATATTTTGAGTTATTAAAATAAGAAGTGCTGAAAGGTCTGGAGATGTAGCCAAATTAATTGTATCTAAAAATTTTGATACCTAAATACCCAAATGACGGGACATCATAACAAAACATAACATAACATGTAAGCTCTTTACGCTATCTGAGCTCGATAAATACGTGTTCAAAAAATTTTCTAAAACCGTTCATTATGCCCAGTTTAACGAATTGAAACTTGTTATTATAGACTGGACCGGGCATAAAATTGGAATGTTTACTTTTTAATTATAGTTGTAATGCAATACAAGTTAGTTTTATTTACAAGTACTTCCTTGGATTACTGATTAAAAAATGGCCACTAACTATAATTGCAACAGGTAGACGCTCCCTAGACGTAAATTACTAAAAGTACTAGAACACTTTTACTTAAAAATTCAATTAATAGCAAATGATTCTTATTGATTCAGCCTGGCATGAATATAATTAGATCAGGGAATATTGTTACTTTGGGGTTTTTTCCCAATTGTATGCAAAATATAATTACAATTACACTTCTAATTAGATTGAAGTAACTAATATTAAGATTGTTTGGATACTTAATTTAAGTTAAATTTAGACTTATTTTATAAAAACTGTTATAATCTATTTTTGTGCGATTTTTTCATAGGTTAGAGAACAAATTTTTTGTTAACGTGTACCATTTTGTTTTTAAACAATGATAAATTCAATTAAACCTCTTTTACTTACCACAGGACAATAATTTCCATCACCTGAATTTTCTTTTTATATAAATCATTAATTCAATAAAATTAATGTCTTGAAGCTCCTTTCCATCCAATGTGTCCTCACTGAATACTTTACTCTATACAGGATGATCAGGTGTATTCTCTAGACCACACCGATCTCATGCATGTAGATCTTTCTTTCCGATATTTGAACAATAAGTATTTAAAATACATAGTTCTGTATAACAGTACCTTTGCTCTTAGATCCTTGTTTACCAGTCTACAAGCCAACTATTGACTTTCTCTTTTATCAGATATGTTCAGGAAGATATTTCACTAATACATTCACCTTATTCGTGCTTCTTCCTAGATCAATTTCTAATGATAGGCTTGCTAGTCTGTCTTGAGAATAGGGCAGTTATTTTTTGTGTGGTTAAACTACACCTTAGCGATACCAAGCCCGAGTAGCAGGGAGCTAAATGTGGGTATACCAATTACATTGTGCAGCTCCTGCCATGGTAGAGTCTTGAGTAAACAAAACAACAGTATAATTCAAGAAATACTGTTGAAAATATTGTTAGTATTATACACTTTTTTTTGCGGTTAAAATAAAAAATGCATAAATACACCAACAATGGAAGTGAAATGATATGTAATAATATTCAACTAACCGTTCGGGCTGCTTAGAATACATTCATACATCTTTTGATTTGTTTATGAATTTCTTTTTAGATAAGCCTGAAAAAACCAAAAATGTCGTAAGAACATCATATATTGTCAAAGTCATATTAACAAGTCTAAAGATGTTTAAAAAAATACTACATTTTACCATGTATTTTGTTATATTATGTATATATGTCATTGCAGAAAATAATGGGGGGAAATTTACATGGGGGGGGGGTTGAACTCTAAGTTTAGTAGACATTGGGCTAAGCTACTATGCAAGCATATAAATCAACCTTCTTTGTCATTCTTATACCTTGGTGTCCTTTCTTGGAATTGCTTGTTGTTTTATTTTTTTCAATTCCATGCCTTTGACCTTCAACACATTTTGGAATGCAAATTTAAATTTAATCTTCATTTAAAAAAGGAAAGAATAACCCACTCTATTTGTTTTGCCTCCTAAAAGTTTTTTATTTCTAAATGATTTACTTTATTTTAAAAAAACTGGCATTGATTGAACATACTTATATAAAGTTGTTGATTTTTAATTAACTACGCAAACAATTTAACTTTCAGAATTTATTATAATACAGGAAAACTTAATTATATCAAGTTCGCACGTGGTATGTTTACCTAGAATATTACTATGTTAAATATTCAGAAACTATTTTGATTAAAGTTAAAATAAATGGTGCATGCATATTCTAAAACTCTTACATAACCACGTAAAAGCAAAACCAAAGCATGAAAGGCATGTAGCGTTTAATATGTGATCTAAATATGTCGACATATTTTCCCCAGTTGATTCATAATTGCTTATTAGAGGTTTACACGTAGCTTTTATAATTGCAATATATTGAAATTTTCAATTGATATCGCCGTCCAAGTTGAAGGAATCTTTACGTCTAAAAGTAGTGAATATCTGGAATCACAAGTGATGAGGGGATTTTGAAAAACTAAATAATTCAATAAATGTTTTTCTTTCTTTTTAATATACGTCTGCATTATGAAGCATTTATAATAATATAAAGAACATAGATTTTATTTTTAAGTATCTGTTTTGGAAACACCTGATCCTAGAAAGTTGACAATAATTTATCGTTTGGGCTTCCGACATGTAAGGCAAACAGACAGTTTGAATATTGTCTTAGCTCTGGAAATATACAACTCCCTAGCTATAGTGATTATACGAATAATATGAAGTATATAAACTATTTACTTCATAAATGCATATTTATTCAATTTTGTTAAATTGTTGCCTCCAAATATCAAAGATTTGTAACTAATTTACTCAACATTCCAACGCCGGATATGTCTATGGAGAAAAGAAAACTAAGAATATCTCCGTTGTGGAAATTGTACATCTTGAAATTGGCTCAATAGATTTCGATCATATTTGTTGTACTTATTAACCGTTAACCCATTCAAACTTTGGCAATTAATTAGTGTTTAATACATTCTTCAGTTTGTAAAAGTTTTGGAGGTTTGTGTACGAATTTATGACACATTTTCGGCAACGTTTGCGTATTCCTTATTCAAAGAGTAAATAGAACGGTAACTAAATATTGAAAATTTTAACATTATCCAAAAATAAAATACACGGGATCTTGATGTTATTGTAAGTTTTCAACAGAAGTTTGTCTCCTATCAAAGTGTGGAAGTTAAATGGTTTGCGAAATTAACTGTAACAACTTTAAGTTCGCGAGTTAAAATGTAATATAATTAAATTAGTTGATTGAATTTGGAACAAGGTATATTATTTTAAATTGTCCGATTTTTTGAAAAATAATAATAATATACGGTTTAAATATATTACAAAAACCTTCTTACACACTACTATATACGAAACTATAATGAGTTATAGGTTATAGGGTGACATTGATAGAATTATGACCGGGGAGAAGAGACACATGTTCAATTCAATGTAACTGATGAACTGAGTAATTTTTATTTTTACTATTTTGTATATTTAATGATGACATAACGTTTTTCTTCAACATAACCTAACATAACATAACGTTTTTCTTTAAAGACCTATGCCCGAAAAATACAATAAAAATGTTGTTCTTCACTACATACACCATTAATTTGTTATCTGAAACTTGTGTAACTGATAAGTTGAGAACTTTTTTATTATAGCCATTTTAGACATCAAGTCACATTTGGTGCAATAACATAAAATAAGTGAGAAATATCTCTTATACATGTGTTTCAAAGATGGATAAAATATAACAATATCGTTAGATCAACATGGTCCTACGATTTGAAACATGGTGGATGAAGTGTCTACCAATAATTATGTTTTTTAATTAAATCTAAGCGTGTAAATATACCTACTATTATAATTGTAGTGTATATAATAAATGTTGGTGATTATAAACTCTTTGATGAAAGTGATACGAAAATTATATAGACGATTGTAAACAACTGTTATTAATAAAAGGGAAACTTATATAGATGATAGATGGTGTAGTGTGTAGGTAAGGGATGTGTACCTTATTAATTAGCGTAAGTAAATTAACCGCCTTGGCAAATTTTTAATAATTCATTACAAAAACCACTTATTTTAGTTCTCAAACGAACAAATGTAGGAAAACTCAACATTGATTTCTAAGTCCAATTCGAAAATTTTCTCTTAATTACGTAAACATAAGAAAACTCTATTGTAAGATGTCAATAAAGTAATTTAACAAAATTAAAGAATACACCTATTTCCCAGATGAAATTACAATAATATTAAGTCAGGTTTATTATGAAGTGGAACAGTTGATTTCTCCTGAGACTACATTACTCCTGAGTTTACACAGTGGGGTAGGGGATTAATATTCTCCTACCAAGGTCAAGCTTGACTGTGACAACAACCTAAACAGTTGTTTCAGAATTATAGAGTATTGTATAATTTCAAAGTAGCATTCTACACGATCAAGATGTCCAAAAAGTAAATTAAGGGTGTGTAGTATCAGGACGAAACTAAATCTTACCACTTTGTTATTGCATAAACTGATGTAGTAGGCGGCAATTTGTTTATAACCGTACAAGCTTAGTATCAATATTACTTAGTGAAATTTATATGTAATAATTGAAGAGAAAATACTATTATACTTAAATATATTTACGTAATTATAAAAACATGCCATATTTTCCGTCTAAAAATGCTTTTTCACATATTACCGTTTTCGGCGATTTCTACAGCCATCATCAGATCTCTACTCACGTAAATTCTCAAAAACATAATCGAGAGAACCATGAGAACTTTAAGGGAATACAGATCTGGTGATGGTAGTGTAGATCGTCGAAACCTGTAATCTGTGCTTACAAATGTATTTATTATAGACAATCCTGGTGGTTACTTTAAAATGTTTATATTATACTTACTTCAAGATGACATATTTGAAAACAGTCAATCGTCATACTGATTATAAATAGGCGTTTAGTTCTAAATATATATATATATATATATATATATATGTCTAAATTTAAAATAAAGTTACCATAAAATCATAAGTGCTTGTTCATGATTTTATAGTTACTATAATATAGAGCAGCACAACATTCTGCCGTTTTAGGCTCTGGTAGGATGCACCCCTATGTGTAACAAATATTTGTTACATATTTATATTAAAAAAAGAAAAAATAAATATTTCAAATCATTCAAAACTTTAAATTATACTTATATTAACATACCTTATGTCAAGTCGATAGTAGTTCCTTGTATTATAGTAATTGCTACATGTTTCGCTGCCATAGGCATCATCATCAGGCCATCTAATAACATTAACACTTTGTTCACATACACATACAAATTTCTGTCTAGGACAAATAATCGTGCAGAAACGACACTCGTTAAAAGTTAAAAATTGTCCCCACCTCCCCAGTATTTTGGCCACATGTTCACTAACTGAGTTAGATTGGGATAACCATAATATAAGGAATTACTATCGACTTGAGATAAGGTATATAAAAAATTAAAGTAGTTCTAAGGTATATATATATATATATATGTGTGTGTGTGTGTGTGTGTGTGTGTGTGTGTGTGTGTGTGTGTGTGTGTGTGTGTGTATACCTTACGTTAGTATTTTCAACTCTTTGGTTGTGTTTCTTACTAAAAATGTTTCGCCGTTCAAAGTGGCACCATCATGTGAAAATTACAGAACATTTTACAACATATGTCTGTACATTTAAATTGACTTCTGTTGGAGCACGCCAGGTTATTAAAATTCAAATGAAAGTAAAATGATCCATCGTCTTGTTTTGACAAAAGTTGACAGTGGACTGCGAAGAGAAGTAAATGTAAGTATCCATTATTTGTGTTAATGCACGTGTATAGTGTAAACAGCTATAGTGAGAAACATGACGAAAGACTTGCAAATATGGACATAGTATTTTATAAAAAATATACAGGTTCTTATATGAGGAAAGGTTCATACTTGGAGAACTGATTATAGAACTAAATATAAGATCAAAAACTTCATATAAACATAGTTCTGGAAACGCTTCATAACTAAAACTTTATGAAGATTTTAAGTTTCAATTTGCTATAACAATTTTTAGACTTCTAATAAATATACTAATAACTAAAACTTTATTATGTAGATTTTTAAAATGGCGGCCGTCTAAATGTTTAATGCTAAATTTCACAAAAATTGTTAGTTTTATGAAAATGTACAATAGACAAAATAGTTAATCTTTTAACTACATATATAAAAAGTTTAAAATAAAATTTTCTGTGATCAAAAGATTAATTTATTGATACTCATCCAGCCCAACAGTTATAGAAAACTAAAATTTGAAATCATTAATTGTATTACAAAATAATATTTATATAAGTAAAGGAGTGAAACACTACTTTAGGCTAAAAATCGATGCAGGAACCAATCGACGTAATTAATTGTTTCATATGAACTATATATTGTAGTTTTTTGTGTTAAACTGGATAAGCGCGAGTATAATTAAAACGTTTTTTGGGAGAAGTAAGGGTTTAAATTGTTATTTGTTACGTTCTTTTGTTTTATCATTGTAGTAGTGCTTTATTTATAGATATTAAAAATTTGATTAGCATCGCCTGGATTTAAAGAAATTTTACCTTCCATTTTAGCGCCTATGGGTCACTTTTACTTATTCACCGACAGGTCATGTCTTAAAAATTTTGGGAAATTACTGTTCAATACTTTTAGGTATTTAAGGGTTTCATTTTGTATGGATCTGTGAGAAACTTTGTAAATATTTTATATCGAACTTGTAAGTCTCTTTCTATCTATAGCGCATATAAATGGTTTTCGAAATAAATCTTTGACGTAAACTTCAATAATTGGCAGTTTATTAAATATAAATTAAATATTGAGACCGATTCACGTTAAAGAATTAACAAAATGAAGTATTTACATTTTTCTAGTTGTCATACTTCTCATACTAACAGAACTATATACCAATAGCTTAACAGTCGTGTATAAGGTTATGTACTGGTAATCAGGATGTCCAAAAATATAATAAAAACTCCACTTACAACTAAATGGTAATCAAATTAAACCATTTAAATATAACTATCCAATCGACTGTAAACCTTATAGAGTATCATATGATATTGTTTCTCCGGATTGCATAAATAAATATAATGCTTTTAAACCGTGTCAACATCCATTTCTTAAATCCAAACACAAAATTTCTTTTTTTAAATTTTCTAGAGTAATTTACAGAACTCTCAAAATTATTTTCGTTAGGACTAAGCTTTTTTCTGATGAAATGTTAATTAACTTTGGAATGCGATAATTGTAAATTAATTATATCATCTTCATGTGTTAAAAATAAGTATTAAAAAAAAGAAAAGTCAATCAAAAACATGATTTACCAAATTGTAGAAGAGTTGTAATATAGGGATAACCTACGTACATATATAACAGATTATAGATTTGATGCTGTTGGCCAGAGTCATTATAGAATTTCATTAGTTTATAATAAAGTTTAGAAAATTGACAGTTTAAAAGAATTTAACTATTAAATTAAAATGAGATCAAATTAAATTACGACAAACGGAATTAGCACATGACTTGATATTACAATGAAAATTTCCTGATGAATTAATGTTTTAATTTGGAAGGAATATTCTAATACTACCATTAATAAGTTTAATGTTAAGTGGAAGTTAGGACGTGGAACGATCAAATGCTATTTAGATTGTCTTCTATGTACTGAATTTAAAATTAAAAGTACTTATAAATTATAATTATCCGTTGTATATGCTCGACTAAACTAACCATGTAAATCATCCCTCAAATACACCCTCGAGACCTTACAAATGCTTTCACTAACTACTGTTGCTGTCGTAACTAATGCCCAGGTTGATAAAGAGCCTAAATTATAAATGTTTGGTCAGACATTCGGTCGTCAAAGAGCTTTTCACACTACTTTTGCATTTATGAGTATCGGTTAATGAAAACTACAACTTTGTTTATATTAAATTAAGAGGTATTAGTGGTTTTTATAAATCATGTCGTCTAAATATACCTATAATGTAACTATCGAAATAGTTGTAGTAAAACCTACATTGTGATTCAGTTTTGTTAAATAGTTTCATTGGATGTCCATGTTTACTTAAATAAATACTTAAAGTGCAGCTAATATGATAACATGAAAGGTCTCGGGGTTTTAAACGAGTTTTTTATGTCGGCTTGTTGCCGACCTCAACCTTGGAATCAATTTCTTCAGATCACGAGTTTTAAAAAATCTACTAAAATTTATTCCAAAGACCTGCATTTTGTGATTTGGCGGCCCATTTTTCTCCCATGTTCAACGAAAATAAAAACAGTTTACATACTAAATTTGATTGTTTTCTCATTTTGAGTGTTTAACAATATATTTTTTTTTTAGTAATAACTCATTTTTCATCATAAGAAACACGTTACAGCGTCATTGGATGCAGCGGATGTTGAAGCTGTTACAAAATGTAACAAAATCAGATGATCAGAGAACTGTTGTAAAGATAATTAAGTGCTTAACACTTATGGTCACATTTTTTTCAATACTATCGCCTACGATTATTTATTTTTTTTATGGTTTCAAATACATTTGATTTCAATCGTTCTCAAGGATTTAAGTAGGTTACATTTTTTCATTTCTACATAACTAACATGTGATCAAAAAATTATTCTCAAAAATTCACCCTGTTTTTATAAAATGCGAGTACTATTTCTCAATTTATCGACCTTTTTTATAGTTAAAAAACTTCTCCATTTGTTTCATAAATTTACAAAACTGCTTATTCATTTTTTGTTTTAGTAGGATGGCATTAAAAAAAAAACAAAAAAATACTGGTTTTTGGGTTGCCAAATGGTTCCTGAAAAAGTTGTGGAGAATCAAATTATATCACGTTCAACCATTGTAAAATCGATTTTTAAATTATTAATACTTCAAGTTCAACAAATAATCATTAACAAAGAAATATTTTTAACTAAAGATAATATTTACTAAATTTCTACCCTAACTCATTATTGAAATCGTATTTTTAGTATCAAAAATATTTTGGCCCTATTTCTTTTACAGTTTTGCCTAATTAACAAGACAATTAAAAAAAACATACATTTTCTTATTTCTAATAATTTGATTAAGCGCCGATTAATTTTGTTTTTATTGGTTAGTATTGACCTTAAAATTGATGTCATTGTCGAGAGGATTAATTTTTCTATGTTTTGCTCACTCTTTATTTTGCGTGAGATATACTAACAGTAAACGTATATAATAAATCCTAAAATATCGAACTATAACATAACTCATAATCATGTAATAAATAGGGTATTCATCGAGGTACAAATTATTATATTATGCACAGGTAATTATTGTACATATTTAACTCTCTGTCGGGAACATTGTAATTGCAATCCATGCCTTTGTACAATCAGAGAACTGTTAAATGCTTAACATTAATGATCAATGATCTAATTGTCACACTGTTTTCGATACTATATCCTACGTTGTTAGTATTATTATGTTTGGTGGTTTCAAAGATTTGATTTCATTCGTTCTCGATGTTTTGAAATTAGGTTACATTTTTTTTTTCACTTCTACTTATCTAGCATAGCGTACGAAATAAAGAATAAGTAGTCTAGATTTTCATTATGTCCTTCCATATATCGTTACTCTTGTTGATGTGCCTACTTAAGAGGACGAAACTGATCGATGCAGCCGCATGTAATCTTACCTCTGTAACATCGTTATGTAAAAATAATCTAATGTAGCTGGCGGGCATTTACTCATAAGCATCTACCTAAACAAATCTTTTCAATTGTAAATTTTAATATTTATTTGTGACACGAGAGAAAACATTATTTTAGGCCGGAACAGTTGAATGGTCGTAACAATTTTCGAGTTTCTCCCATTTATAAAATTAAGTTTTTTCTCAAAATTTTCCTTTACACAGATGCGTCTAAAATTAAAATTAAAATTGCTAACAAGAAGATCTAAAGAGATTCACAAGGGGGGGGGGAGCTTCCACATTGTCCCGCTAGTACTCATACCTAAGTACGATAACGGCCAAGTAAGACATACACTAATTAATACACGACATTCACTTCGGACCAGGATCACTAAATAAACCAAAATGTTGAATATTTTGTTGTTGAGTAAAAATTCTAAATAATCACTTGTTATTTGATTAAATAGTTTAAAGATTTTCGGAATTAGTTCATCATCAGTTCTATCTTTTTGTTTCTTAGTAGCAATACCAATTACAAAATACAAATCCATCCAACAACTAAGAATACAAATTTAAGCACATAAAATAAATAACAACTAACATGATTTAAGCTGTTTAATGTTTATTACATCAGACTTTTAATAACTTTTTCAGTTAGGGGAATTAAACCTGCAACACTCGAAATCTATGTAATCAAATACAAATTGATTAACTCGTTTCACAGGTGACACACTATTAAAAAGACTTTTTCCATTGATGATTAGTGAAGAGTCTCCAATTTTTATATAGTTTAAATCGCTGAATTTGTATTTGATTTCTTTTTATATATATATTAGCTGCATCTTAACCATTAACACGAATTGAGTATCCCTCTGGAAAAAAGTATTGGTTAACATTTTATGTCTAAATAACTGGTTAGCCTTGCGATTTTCCTATTCCACTTTCATCGTTCATCTAACAGTCATAAAGTTAAAAAGAATAAACATTATTCTTAAAATCGGATAAAAGACGATGAATTAGAAAGAAAAAAAAAAAAAACAGCTCCATCTGTTTTCCAAACGATTTTACCCAAAGAATAACAATTTCGTTTACCGGGGATTCCTAATTAATCAATAGCTTTCGTTTCTGATAAACTTATATCATTTTGTTATTTTCTTTATCCTACTAACTAATTTAATCAAATTTAGTAACTCCGTTGCAGAAATATTTAGCCTTTTGATGTATTTGACAATCTCTATCTCCCAAAATAGGAGATGTTAATCTCCCAAAATTGCATCATGATAATTTTTAAAATTTACACTTCTACGCCTTTTTGTTATAAAATAGCGTCAATAATTTTTTAAATAACAGCAATTTAAAATAGTATTTTTAGGAATAAATTCTCACTATTTCATCCTACGATTTCCCATAACAGCTATTTTCTACCCAGTAACTTCAAAATTTGAAATTAAATTATTTGAGTGGAAGTCATATTTTTGAGTTTATGTATATTTTATTCTATATGGTAGATTTTACAATTTGGAGAAGATTAATACTAAAGAAAGTTGGAAAAATTTTTTTTTTTTGAAGAACTAAATTATATAACAAAACAGAAAAATTCATTGATTTGCATTTTTTTTTGCTGTCTATATGTTACTGGCTACCATTTTAAATTATGGTAACATTTTTTTTTCGATTCGTGCTGTTTTTATCTATTCTTTATTATTTTAAAATAGTATAACGTTCGATGCACAATAAAATATTTTAGAATTGTGCTTTAAAATCCCGTTTTTGGATTTTGCCGTTAAACGTTTAGAGAAATAAGGGGGTTACTTTTGGATGAAGTGGTATTTATCACAAATATCCTCTAATAGCTGTTTTTAAAACCTAACCACTAATGGATTAATTCGTTTTTTTTTTACGGTAATCTTTGTACGTTT
Source organism: Aphrophora alni (assembly GCA_963513935.1). Lineage (NCBI taxonomy): Eukaryota > Metazoa > Arthropoda > Insecta > Hemiptera > Aphrophoridae > Aphrophora > Aphrophora alni. The sequence goes on along the minus strand of OY740766.1, from coordinate 118,534,006 downwards.
TATTAAATACATCAAAATTTATCAATAACTACTTTAAGAGTTGTGTTGTTCACAGTCTTTATCTTTTCTTTTCTTTTTTTTTGAGTTACGTTTCGACTATTATTTGAACATTATCAAACCAGATTCTTTTCTGTTAGTTTTGTACTGTTATATGTGCGTTGTATTTATCATTTAAGACTTGTACACAACACTTGCACGTTATACTCAAACTATCAAACATAGTTACATATACATTTAATAAATAAGTGATGGTCGTATTGTACACATGTGTGTTCGCGTTCACGTCCTGATTATTACCGGGTTCAATAATAATCAGGACGTGAACACACGTGTGTACAATACGATCATCACATATCTTAAAATTTACATTTATATGTGTATAATTCGTAAACTTTTTGTAAAAGTGTTAAAAGTATAACTAGCCTATATCATAGCAAGACTAACATCATAGAATCTGGTTTAACACTTAAATCTTTATCTATTTACGCAGTTTTAACGTCGCCGCATTCAGGTTCATTTTTATCAGTTTATTACAACGTATTTTTCTTTAAACATTTTCCGCCATACTGCTTCATAAACAGCTGTTTCCAATACATGCATTGAGATGCTAAAGTTTTTTTTATCCTAGGATCTAAAAACATCAGCTGAGGTCGAGGTCATCAACTGTTACTTTGTTTATACGAATTAATTAATGATTGTAAAGCAACTATAAAAACAACCGTTACTCTCGATTGTAATTAACCGTTAAAACAGTTGTTACAATCGGTTTGAAGGTAAATAGATTATATCATTTTAGTTTTTGTGAAATTGTTTTCTTATATTATTTGCAGTATAACGAAAAATATAGTTCAACACTTGGACCAAAAGAAGCTTTTCGATCCTCGCTCATTTTCCGGCCCCAGCTTCGCCTCGGCCGTAAAACTTGAGCTTATATTGAAAAGCTTCACTTTTCGTCCTAGTGATGAAATATATTATTATAACCAAGCTGTCGTTTTCTATAAAACTATTTTAATAAAAGCGTGGTAAAGTTTCGCACAGTCTGCTTAAAAGTAGTCTTATTTGATTTTAAACTTTTCCCTCAACTTTAGTTCTTTTATTTGTTTTTCAATTAACTTCTAATCGTGTTACTTACTCAATGTCAGTAGTTTTTATTTTCAAATACTCTGATTATTTTTAGTTTAAATTCGTATTTTAGTTTAAGTATTTGCCAATTTCCATAGGAGCTGTTGAAGTTCAAGGAGGACACGTTTTAAATTTTCTATAAATGAAATTGGGGATATCGAACTTGACTTTCCAATTAACTACGTAAAAATGTATGTCAATTTTGAGTCCATTAATTGACTTATCCGGAAAGTGGTCTAACTGTGCTAATAGGTGTTTCACCAGAACGTTGACGATCCGAACATTACATCGTAACAATACTTTCCTTTCAACATATTTAAACTAATTTAATCTTAACTATATCTATGTACATTAATTAATTACAATGTACCTCCACTCCGAAAATTTTACACAAATAAAATTCATTAATATTTATTTGTATTTCTGTTCCAGGTGAGTCTAAAATCGATGTTTTACTAAAAATGTGAACTTATTTTTTGGTAAGTTTATTACTTAGTATTTTTATTTATTTCTAAAAGTTGAAGCTGAAAATTAATTGATATCTTTTTTGAACTTAGTTGTACATTTTTTTAGGGCCTGTTACGTTAATTAAAGTACATCTAAGCGCGTTTGTCTGCTTGCCAATAACAGGAATGAATGTCCTACTTGTTTATAAAATATTAAGGCTAAACAAATTCGGTAGGTTAACAAAAAAATAGTAGGTCAAGTGAGTTATTTAATTAAATCTCTTGACATGATGGATACGGAAATGTTTTATACTTATGTATTTAAAATAGGTTTTAGTGTGAACCCCATTAGTTTTGATTTGATAATTTAATTTAATTATTTTATAAAACTATTTGAATGTCATTACTTGTGTTGCAGCAGAAAAACTGAACAATTACTTACCATTGTCAGACACACGGGACAATGAAATATGATTCTAATAGATGTATATAATATTGTTAATACCTATTCTGGTGTGTTAAGATATGTGTCGAAAACGTAAAGCTCAATTTATTTTCGGTGTCTATTACAGTAAATGTTATATTTAAAAAAAGAAGAAATAATGGGAAACATAATTAACAAGATATTTTATATTCTAAATTATTACATTTTCAAACGATTAGTTTTTAAATTTGATTTTTTTATGTAATATAAAATATGAGTATCACTCAGATTGGAGCAATTTTAAATGTGTTCGAAAACTAATTTTACCCCATATGCTTTCCACAATATTTACAAAAAGCTAATAATTTCTTTGGTGAACTACTCCACACCACACTTCAAAATTTTAATCATTCGGTTCACTCGTTCCTGTAATGTATGAAAATCAGCACTTACTCTCTCACTATATTACTCTCTCACTATATTACTCTCTCACTATATTAAGCTACGATCAGTAATTTGTGATTTGTTTCATAGTTATTTCTATGATTCAGATTCTCTACATAATAGTTTAAATTTTGTAGTCAATCGGACTACATCTTCTAGGTAAGTATGAAAAAATACCCTAGACAAACAGATAGACAAATATTTATTTCTCAATATTATACAAAAATGAAATATGTTTTATTTGTATTTAAATTCCTTTATACGCTTTCCGTATGGGAGAAATAAGTGACATGTGACAAAGCCAGAGATATTGACCCCGGGTTAGAAACTTTCTTGTTACGTAGCCAAAAGACCTGGGTTTGATTCTCGGTTTATATAGATGTATCCACTTATTTATTAACATTAACGGGGCATTTTGGGTACAGAATAAATAAACAAAGAATAAATGTGGAATCCATTCAAAATCCCACAATGTGTGCATTGATTTAACTTCACTTTCTATGACATCTCAAGCCAAATTTTCTTGTCAATGAACAGATAAACAAATTATAAAATAGAATATTTAATTACTGGAGTTTTAAGTTTATAAAAGATGCAGCAATTATAAAATACGTCAGCAACAAATTGAATTACACCTTCTTCCCCCCCCCCCTCTCTCTCTCAGGTTTAACCGGGATTAAAGAGAAAAGTTGATTGTCAGGCATTATCTTAAGCGTGGATAACCTGAATAATTCCAAATTTTATAGTTTGTAGTAATAGGTGTTCTATGAATGGTTATATTTTAGTTAATATTGCTTATGCGACACAGAGTGGTAAAGTGGGTGATCCAAAATTTATTAATGTTACGAATTTTATGAAACTCAGATTTCTGTATTTTATTATTTTAGAGAACTGGTTCCAATATATGTGTGTACATACCCGCATCTTCAATAAGAGTTATAATGTTAATGTTTTTGAAGGCAAATAGCTCAAATTTATTTATTTTTTAATTTATATTTTTCTTACGTAAGTTGTTGGAAAGACACATTAATGGTTTTTGTTTTACCCTGATCTCAGTTTCTAGATCAATACATTTTTCTCGTATATCTAAATGTCTTTGCAATTATGGTTTACTTTTCTCTGAAATTACTGAACGAATTGGTCGATACTTTATAATGGTAAAACAACTTTTGTCTCAAATGTTTAGGCTGAGACTATACCATCACAACACTGTCACGTATGTCACTTTAGAAAAGTTATAGTAACATTTTTACAAAACGTAGTGAGTTACGTTTTCATTTTACAATCTTCTGAAGAAATGTTAACTATTTTGTTTCTCAATCGATTGTAATGCCAATTTTGTTAGTTTGTATATTTATAGTTAACAAACTTAAATAAATAAATTATTTTTCTTATATTTATATGTTGGGAATTTATTTTAATGATGGTTCGGTTCTTGGTTGCAATTCTTCCTCAAATGAGTTCCGCCCATGAAGAAAAGAAACGACTGAGTGTAAAACCGAGAAGAGTTACTTAAGAACTTAAGAAGAAGAAGAAGAAGGGTTAAAATAAACAGCCTCATAGGAGTAGATAGTTAGAAACCATTACAGTTGTCAAACAGTCGAACCTAAAAAAATAATAAAATATAAACATGGAAGTACAGTACTTGTATTTTTTTACTAAAAGTCTTTATGTTCGTTAGACTAATAAAGACGCGCCATTGTTCACTAAACCAACTGAGCTAAGTCGCTCTCCCATCCCATCATTACTAATCAAATACCAAAATTATAGTCAACTAGTCATTCTTACCGTCAGCAAAACATTCCCAAAAGTCCCCCGAGTCAAGTATATAGGCCCACGTCCTTGAATTCATTTTAAGAAGTAATAATTTTAGAATGTATTTCTCAAAGAAAGACCCAGAAAGTAATAAGTTTGATGATATTTTGGTGAGATGTAAACCCATATTTTGTATAACATGTTTGTTGTGTCAAACTAAAAGAAGAATGGGAAAACGTTACAATTTCGAAGTAGAGGAGTAGAATAGGAAAATAAATCATGTACACTGCCAACAAAAAACCAATTTCGTTTGATTAAAACCCTAAAATGCACATTTGACCCTTATTTCTCTCAAAAGTGGTTGTACATTCAGCAAGTTTTGTGATTACGTGTAGAAGATTGTGTATAGGTGTTTGGGCACGATTTATTTTAGTGCCTCATTGTTTTCTCATTAGATGACACATATGCTGGATATGTCACACCTTTAAACATGCCTGCGTAGGTAATTGTCATTGTTCAACGTTTGTAGCTTTCCAGTCTGATGAACTTTGAATGTCCAGGAAGTTGTTTTTAGAACAAACCTCTCACCTGTATATGATTTGTGCGATGTTTGTTTTATAGTACTGTACATCGAAATTAGTGAATTGAAAAATATTTAGCTTTGTATAACTTTCATTGTTAGAAAATATAATGGGATGTTGATGGGTGCCTTCATGATCATATCTAGCTCTATCAGATAGATTGTTATATTTGAAATATAAAGAAATCCAGTCATTACTGCAATGTTGGTAGCAGGTGTTGAATTTTTATACCTCTACCATTTCCTATAGTAAAAGTAACTTTAGGCCTTTTTGAAATGAATTTAAAAAAGAATAAATTCTTTTTGTAAATTCTACTGGTATTTTGCTCCAATGTAGCTGAATGGTTGCACGTAAATCGCGCCCAGTGAAAATAGCGCCCACTGAGGAATGTGTGCAAATCGCGCCCGGTCTAGAAAAATTGTCTACCTGTCGAGACATGCCTGCCCCATGAGTCACACCTCCACCAGTTGAGGCGTAGTTTTGCATTCCAATGTTTGGCCCTTCGATCACAGCCTACCCCAGAGTATGATATCTGAACAATGCTTTGGGAATTCCTTCTTACCAACCCAAACCTAACATAACCTAACCTAAATGTCGAAAGATTACTTTTGTCATTTAGCCTTTCCACAGCCTGAATAAAGTGTGATGGGAATCAGTTTATTTCTTTAACTTATACATAAATATCCCGTTGCAGCGAACCTGGGCACTCAAAAATGTTCATGAAAAAAATCGAATCATTTACTTAGGGTTTTTATATTTTTCACATATATTAGATATGGTGGAACTTTTTGAACATTTTGAAGTAGACATATTTGTGGCGGCAGAAGGAATGTCTTGACCCTTGTAAATTTCTTCGATCGTCGAAGGAATTCCGTTTTAGCCAAAAATACTCCAGGTAGAGACTGTGCTGGGCACGATTTGCACTGGGCACGATTTACAGGACACCAGCTTAATACAATAAACGATGTGCTAATTTTCTCATATTCCTTTGTCTAAAAAACCAAAATTGTAGTAATTATCTCCCCGAAAGTGTTTGGAATTAGAAAAATACAACATATAACCGGACAGTGGTCGAAGACCCTTTTAATACTTCCAATTTAATCACAAACTGTAATTTACTTTTGTGTTCGGATTGGCACATCAATGAAATATATCATCGCAGTTCAATTTTTATACTCGATTTTGTAGTAGACTTTTTGATCTTCTACAGTAGCATCCATGATTTATTTGTTTAATAATAACTCACGAGCTGACATGAGACAAAGAGTAGATCGAAGTTTCATAGTTACCATATGTTGATTCCAAATAAACAATTAATCATGCAAATCATTAAAAACTGTAGAGAATTAATAAAATGTAGATTAACATTAAGACCGGTGAATTAATCTGTAAAACTGTTAACGAAACTTGCCCTTTTCTTGTAAGAGTTTTCGCGGAACAGATTTTGCGATACTTTTGTCATCTAAAAGAGGAAAAAACAATGTCTAAATGTAACACAACAGAAATAATATAACTATAATCTTATATGGATCTAGTTGGTTAACCTAACCTCAGGTGGATTGTATGGTTACTCTAATTAATCAGCTGGTAAATAAGTAAAATGTAAAGGGTATGGTAGCGAATGTTCTAATGGTTTACACTTTTAGAAACAGACACATGAATTATTGTAAGTCTTTACAGTTTTTGAAATTTTTGGTCAATCAGAACTCGGGTAAAAAATTTAAAATCCACCTTTTTTACGACCAACACATTGGCGGGTTCTAATTATGTGCAAAAATCCTGATTATCGGTCAAATAGTTTCTGAAATACATTGTCCGCGATTGTTACATTTCGATTTCAACCCTTTGTTAAGGGAGTTCCACTCCTTCAAAATTTGATCATCATTAATGCCATTTATGTGTTTTGGTCTTATAGCAGGTATTTTAAATTTTAGGTAAAAACAAACAATACTGGCTAAAATATGCCGAAATATCAATTTTTTTAAAATAGGTCCACCAGTTTAAAATTTAACTCATTGTATCGATAGACATCATTTCCAAAACTACTTTGTCAAATTAAAAGACTTTAAAAACAACATTTCAGTAAAAAAACTTATCATAGGAATAGTTTGTTAAAACTTTATATATACTACGAATATGTGAAAAAAAGTAAAAAGAGTCAAATAATAAATTCCTTATCAATATTGTAAGACCAGAAAATAAAACATTGTCCGATATTACTGATCGTCGAAATAACTTATGGGCTACTATCGTTAGTGGTTTTGTAAAAACATCGTTCTTTGTATGAAGTGTAAACAATCCGACTACTGTTTATTTTTATTGTATTTAATTGATGCATAATCTAAAAGTTATCTAAATGTTAAATTAATTTTTTTTTTTAACTCAGAAAATATAGAACTGTATAACTTTTATGTAATAATGATTATAAGAGACATTATCCACCAACCTAAAATATCACCACTGTATAATGTTCATTATTTTATAACGTCCATCAGGAAACATGTCCATAAATATTTCGTCCTTTGTAGTAAAATGTTCACTGTACCGTAATAGTACGGTGAAAATAATTACTATTATTATTAAAAAAAAAAAAAAAATTTAAAAAAAATTTATGTCCACTAATTTTTTTTTTCACTTAATTTTCAGTGTCTAGATCACCATATAGTTTTCATTGATACGAAATAACTTTTAGGTGTCTGGGTATGTCCTTCCTATCCTTATAAGTTTGGTTATGTCGTATGAAGTTTGATATATGTTCCTTGTTTCGTCAATACTTCTTTCTGTCCAAGTGGCTGGCTGTCTTATGTTTGTATAAACCGTTAAAACTTGGTCCACCAACCCTTCGATTTCACCCTTTTTTATTGAAAATGTCTAAGGACTCGCCATATTACATGGTGTGCCACTATCATTTTTTGGAACTATCATCGAAGTCGCTCGATTATTTTATTTGTTCTCTCTCTGCTATTAAACTAGAGATTTATTTGTTATATTTGTAAACATGTGAAACCCTAAAATGATTTCATCCATGTAAAACATCAACAAAGCAGTGTATGAGGAAGATTTTAGTTTATTGTTAGATAGAATCTTGGCGTGGGGGTAAATTTTAGAAAATAATCCATTTTTCATTTTGCAGTTATTTTTTTACAACACTTTGTGTTAAACCTCGTTCACACAGTTATATTCAAAACTACAGATAAAACATTTTATTTCTAATAAATGTTTTGGAACCGTGCAGTAACTGTTTTGTGTGAGCTCCGTTTTAACAGGAATGTAAAATTTTTTAAACTTAGTTATAAAGGACCTTATCCAAAATTCTATAACAATTACCTATCCTAACTGCGTATCAAACTTGAAAACTAACATACATAAAAAAAGTTAAAAGAGTATCTCGCTTCGCTTGATAATCTAGATTTATTATTTCTTTTGAAAGCTATGATGCGATGACGTTTTTACAATGGATGGTTTATGACGATAATGCTATAATTATAAACCATAGATTATTAGCTTAGCGTTGACAGTTCATTATGTGGTTGCAGCCAATACAATGCAGACGCAGCTTTGCATAATATTGTGCAGAACATTGCAGCTTATAGACAACTCTTTTTAAAAATTGTATAAAGAGATTAAAACGATTAATCCATGTTCAAGACATATGTGTTCTTATGTATTATTTCTCAATTTAAAAGATTGCTGTCAAGGATTGTTATTTTCTCAATTATTCTTGAACTGATATTTGGGTCAATGGTTTAAGTTATTAACTTTCATAGAAATCTGTGATGGTAATTTTGATGTTATAACTTGAATGACGGCACTAGTGTTTGGTTTTTAGTTGTGATATTTTCCGAAGGTATGCAGTTATGCCCGGTTTAATAGCGTTACCTTTTGCCGTGTGTTGCGCACATCCTTCGTCATCATGTGTCATACCTTGAACGAACATTACAAAAATAACATCCTGTATTAATAGGAAGCGATAAGTATGACAAAACTGGTACAGACAATTCCTAAAATAATCTAAATGAAAGACTGAAATGATGACAATCATTGTGAAAGATTTTTTTTCACCATCACAATACTGTCCTTACGTTGTAAATAATATCCCACAGACAGCTAAATATTTATTATAAAGAATGAAAGCCAAGTAATACAATATGGCGTAGTTATTTTCATCAAATCCCTAGAGATATCCTATATTCCAGTAAAAGCAATTATTTTTCCACTCCAATTCCCCAATATTCTTCCCATGGTGGTGGCAGAACATTATTTCGGTAGCTTTTACGACTCTGCAACAGAGTGGTGTTATAGCAAAGAAAATATTTCTGAGATGAAATCGATAACCTTAACCTTACCGTGGCCGTAAATCAAACATAACTGGCTATAATTTTATTTTGTAAACTTTGTCGAAGCAAGTTATTTATGCGCGTAATACCTTTCTCAGATTCAAACTATTATAGTTCTTGAATTGTAGACACAGTTATGTATCACCTATATGGAAGAAAATAATATTTAGATTTTTATAATTTTCATTATAGTATGAAAAACAAGGAGTTTAGTGTAAATAAGTGAACTGTTAGTGCAGTAATTGTTTTTGTAAGGAGGACAATAATACGAAATATGTTTATAATATATACACGTAATGTTCTATATTTTGAGTAAGAACAAAGAGAGGAAGTATATAGTAATTTAAACTTCTATTTTAAAGAAATTAATTATAACGTGCAGGTCAAAACGTACGGCTGGAGACTATTTGCTGCCTGCTTACGTAGAGGCTACGTACTTGTAGAGGCTCGACAACTACAGTTGTTTTGAAATATATAGGTGGCTTAACTGTCTCTCTTCCAAATTGATCCTTCCCCTGCTTCCCATAGTTCCCTCCTCCTGTTTGTAGAGGAAGTTGTTTCTTGCTATAAAACAATTAATTGCTTTCTTTGTCGCGGAACCGAAAATAATAAAACAATAAAATATTGTAAATTAGAAAAAGTAAAATTAATATTTAAAATGAAAAAAAAAAAAAATAATAATAATAAATCCAACCGACCCATACAGTTTAAAAAATATATAGACAAATTATAAAACATAAAATTGCTTGTCGCGCAACTTTTCATGTTGAACGTTGTGAAAATGATTCTGTATAGTAATTGCACATGTACAATTTTGAAAAGGATAAATTTCCTGCAAGTCTCGAGCGCCAAATATAGTTTAATGACCAGTTTAAACTTCTTTGCGAAAAGGGAACCAATGAACTTAAATCACGTATTTACCAACAATATAAACAATTGAGTGTCCATGATATAAATTTTACGTTAAGAGCCTGAAAAATATATTTGATGTATGAATTATTTACATTATATTCTTTATAATCTTATGTAAAACTATAAAGTTTATTCGCTTTTTACGAATTGCTGATGTGTATATATTTATATATATATATATATATATATATATATATATATATATATATATTAGTTACTTTTTTTTAGTAGTCAGAGCAATTCTTATTTTGTTGTAGAATTACTTATTTACAATTTATGCCTTTTATTAATTAATCACAATTTAATTTTTATTATACTTTTAATTTAAATCATAATATAACAACTGCGTTAAAAAAAACATGATTACAAATCCTTACATCCACGTTTTGATTGATATTATTGATGCGGTTTAAACAAAACTGCGCAAATAATATTACGTATTTGTCACTTAATCACATTATTTTTACATTCTTTTCCCTCATTAGTATGTTTACTTATGTGTTTGTTATGCAATGTGTAAGTTCTTATCTTATTCTTTTTTTCCAAAAGTCAGTTTACACGATGTTTTGTTTTGAAGTAATTCTATTAACGTTGATGTTCAGTTTCAGTATTTTTCTGAACAGTTATTTTTTTGTTGCTCAAACTTGTTTTCAATTGTCTCAAAAAATAGTCAGTCGCGTTATTAAATCTGACAATTTTTAAAGTTAGCTAACATTTTAAAACAACTTACATTTTGAAGTTTTTTGTTGTCTAAATATAATAATTCATATTATAAGGTAATTTACTGAGTGATTTCGACTATTCACCATTTCGTCTCTATGTTTCTTTTTATGTGTCTATATGTTTGTTTTTATGTATGTGTCTCAATGTTTGTTTGTATAGATGTGTCTGTACGTTTGTTTATATGTATGTGCCTGTATGTGTGTTTTATGTATGTGTCTGTATGTTTGTTTTTATTTATGTGTCTGTATGTTTGTTTTTATGGATGTATCTGTATGTTTGTTTTTATGTATGTGTCTCTATGTTTGTTTTTATCTATGTGTCTGTATGTTTGTTTTTATGGATGTTTCTGAATGTTTGTTTTATATATATATATATGTGTCTGTATGTGTGTTTGAATGTATGTGTCTGTATGTTTCTTTTTATGATTGTGTCTGAATGTTTTTTTAATGTATGTGTCTGTATGTTTGCTTCTATGTATGTGTCTGTATGTTTGTTTTTATGTATGTGTCTGTATGTTTATATTTATGTAAGTGTCTGTATGTTTGTTTTATGTATGGGGCTGTATGTTTATTTTTATGTATGTGTCTGAATGTTTGTTTTTATTGTGTCTGTATCTTTGTTTTTATGTATGTGTCTCTATGTTTGTTTTTATGTATGTGTCTGTATGTTTGTTTTTATATATGTGTCTGTATGTTTGTTCTTATGTAAGTGTCTGTATGTTTGTTTTTATGTATGTGTCTGTATGTTTGTTTTTATGAATGTGTCTGTATGTTTGTTTTATGTATATGTCTGTATGTTTTTTTATTATGTGAGTATGTTTTTTTAATTTTTATTATGTGTCTGTATATTTGTTTTTATGTATGTGTCTGTATGTTTGTTTTTATTATGTGTCTGTATGTATGTTTTTATGTATGTGTCTGAATTTTTTTTGTATGTGTGTATATTTGTGTGTATTACGGAGTGACGCCCCAACGCATTACCATTGATACGAAATTTTAGATAAAGTTTTTTTTTGCAACAAGGACAATCCATGTATATACAACTTGTTTTTATAATTTATATTATCTTATAAGATAGCCGTCATTTAAAACAGATAGTGCACGGTTCCAAAGCTTCAAATCATTTAATTTACCAATGTAAAGAAAGCTTAAAGAGCAATCATTACAAAAAACTACAAATATAGAATTTAATTTGAACTGTGTTCTATAACTATCCAACTTATTTACCTGACCAAAACAAATACTCCAAGACACGTTATTATTTAAATGTTTCCATTTATACGAATTAAAAACTGTTTTAGTTTCATAAGGTTACAAAAATGTCAAATAAATTGTTTTCACATCAAAAATTTGATAAATATCAAGTTGATGTAGATCATATCAAGTTTACTTTGGCTTATAGGCCAGAGGACCGTTTTGCAGTTAAGGCAGTTATCACTACAGGAGGTTCTTACAATGCTAAGTACATGGCTAATAGGCCAGAGGACCGTTTTGCAGTCAAGGCAGTTATCACTACAGGAGGTTCTTACAATGCTAAGTACATGGCTAATAGGCCAGAGGACCGTTTTGCAGTTAAGGCAGTTATCACTACAGGAGGTTCTTACAATGCTAAGTACATGGCTAATAGGCCAGAGGACCGTTTTGCAGTTAAGGCAGTTATCACTACAGGAGGTTCTTACAATGCTAAGTACATGGCTAATAGGCCAAAAGACCGTTTTGCAGTCAAGGCAGTTATCACTACAGGAGGTTGTTACAATGCTAAGTACATGACTAATAGGCCAGAGGACCGTTTTGCAGTTAAGGCAGTTATCACTACAGGAGGTTCTTACAATGCTAAGTACATGGCTAATAGGCCAGAGGACAGTTTTGCAGTTAAGGCAGTTATCACTACAGGAGGTTCTTACATAGATAGGTACAGCATAATAATATTTATGAACACTGTGATCCCATTGAATGATGAAGGATACACAGTGCAAGGAGTAAGCCACCTATAAAACATTTAACTGTTATTATTTCTCCTTGCTTTGAATATAAGATGTAGAATTATTTACTATTATTTCTTGGTCTATAAATATTATTAAATGTCTCTGGGTATTAGTCAGATTGTGTTTACAAGAAAGATTTATAGATTGTATTAAATCAAGTAAGGAACAAGTTCTACCGTACACAGAACGACTTGTAGGAAATGCGCTCCCGCAGTCAATGCGTGGATAGATAATTCTGATTTGAATCTCTGATATTTGAGCTTTAAAATAAAACGATTCAAATTATTCCATTTGGTGTTATCAATTATTAAAATACTCCGATTGCAGTCTCAAAAGTGGAATTGAAATGAGAGCTGGTTTGCTAGTGCAACATTTTAAATTTCAAGCAAAAATGTATCTTAGATAAGTTTATGTAAATTTATAAAAATTTCCAAGACTGGAATGAAAATAAAGTTGAAGTGAATAAAATACAAGTTTTAATAACTTTATAAGTTGTGCAATTTCCTTATATAATTTGCTGTGAGAAAAGAAGTAAGTGTAAATGAGAAATTAAAATAATTTTCTTCCTTTATGTTGTTTTAATCACGCCAATATAGCTTACTCAAGTATCGCGATATTGGATAGTAGTAAATATTTACTTCTATTTTACTATCTCACACACACACACATATATATATATATATATATATATATATATATATATATAGAGAGAGAGAGAGAGAGAGAGAGAGAGAGAGAGAGAGAGAGAGAGAGAGAGAGAGAGAGAGAGAGAGAGAGAGAGAGAGAGAGAGAGAGAGAGAGAGAGAGAGAGAGAAAACACGTAATATCTTCAATACATAATAATAATAATTACATAATTTACAATTCAGTTGAAAAAAAAGAAAAGAAAATAATATTTATATAAATACAGACTAAGCAACGGAGACAAATTAATGTATTCAAGGTCAAATGACCGTCTGAGAGGTTCAATTAAAACAGTGAAATAAAAATAAAATTATTAGTTAAAAATTTATTAACTATATAAAAGGATAGATAAAAATAATATACAATATCAAAGAAAAAGAAATTCATACAGATTAATTTCTTTCTTGAAGGAGGTATAGTCAGTAAAATTAAATTCTTTTACCAGTTCCTAACTGTACGCCCATGGGTGATTGTGGACCTGTTCACACAGTTTAACTAAGTTTTTATTTCTGTATTTACTAAACTCATATTTCATAGATATTTTAAACGAAGTACACTAAAAACAGCACACTCTGCTAAAAAGTGTATAACATCTTTTTCCTTTTTCACAATACAGAGTGAACACAATTTTAAATCTGTAGTAATACAATATTTATTTAATTTAACCAGTTCAACTCTATTCTTGCACAACCACTTGACGATGGTAAAGTTCTCATTACTGTACAGATACCCTTTATTTAGGTTCAGTGCTTTGCGTCTTTATATTTATAACAACCTGGTATTGCGCCTGAGCCCCCCTAAAAGTCTTTATAAGAGGTATTTTTGATGCTCTTTAATGTATAATTTATTTTAAAATCTCTCAGTACAACTTAAGATTTAGATATATCAAAGCTATCACACAATAGGTTCCGACCAGTATTATAAGAAGTATAGAGTTTCATGCGGATATACCCAAACGAGTAAACAGATTTTTATATAATTTGGGATGTGAATTTATTTTATTTTGGTCATATCTTTAGTTGTTTTTTTTTTAAATATTAATTAATTTAAAATGTAGAAGACCTTAAAATAAAAACACAAAATTTCGATTTTCTCAAAATCCTCAATCACAATTTTGACAAATGTTGCTAAATTGTTGCTACAAGGACCCAAACATAACGTATTAGTCACCATCTTGTAAAAAATACCGATTAACTGTAAAAATAAATACAGTATATGTCTATGATTAGTAACATGTTAGTAACATTAATTACATTAATTATTAGTTATTATTACATCATTAGTAACATTAATAAAATAATACATGATTAGTAACATGTAGAATAATTTCTCAAAATCGTTCTACTTATTTTGTTCTAATTTTGATAAATGTTAAGCTTAAAGGCCCAAACCCGCGTGTAAAATACCAATCAAAGAAATTACCGTTTCGGAATAATTTTCAGAAAACGAACAGTCATTTAAACTTATTTCCAACAAATACCATTTACGCAAGTTTATGCTTTATTTAACTATATAAATATAAAACATAGTCCATCGCTAATTTCTTCACTGACAACTACTGAACGTTAGTATAATTGTAATAATTTTGTCATGGCGACAACTATAGCCCGGAAGCCACAAAATATTTAAAATTACAAATTTATTATTATTATTTTCTTTTTTAATTTATCAAAAAACCAATTTCTTTTTTTCTGATTGTTTTGAATAATTTTTATGTAAAGAAAATCAAAAGTCTTTTTAACTCTAATATATAGTACGTAATAAGTATTACCATATTGTTAAAGTAGATTTTTTTGAAATAAACAAATAAAGACGAATAGAAAGCCGAGCAGTTTAAAAAGTTACAGTTTCATAACTTTTATTTTGTTAGAGAACTCCTTGGCACAGCAGCCCAGGCCTTTCAGTCGGGTAACATGTGATTAGCTTCCAAATTTACTTTAAGATGCTGTGTCAAGATCGTAAGGTGGATTGAAGTTTGGATCTTCTCATTCATGAAGCGAAAGCGCAAACCATTAATTAGGTTGTGTGAGAAACAATGTTTAAATGTTCGTTTAAAATGCAATTTTAAATCAGCAATCCATGAAAGTATGGACTCATAAGTTGAGGGTATCGAATTATTGAAATGAAGTGAATTGTATTATACTTTTCATTACATAACATAAGCTAACAAAATTAGTTTAGGGAAATTAAATTCTTGGCTTATTCGTGATTGAATGTGAATGTCTTTCTCATGTTGTTCTTATAATTTTCGTCGGCAGATACCCTTGCAGATACCGCCAACCTGCATTAAATGTATTATTCGCGCTTGTAGGTCCTAGATAAGAATAAATCACTGGAAATAGTACTTCAGAAATCCGACATTTTGAAATTTGTATACTATTTGTTCAGTTATTTTCAACGATTAATAATCACTGTTTCGCCTTCCAATTTCTTATTCATTACATTACATATCTTGTGATTGTCAATAGTAGTTCTTCTTTATGTAGATTAGGTGGCTGCATTTTCGCATCATCAATGTATGTTACAGCCAGGCATGGATTTATGTATATTACTGTATGTATATATATTTTAATATATATATTTCACACTACTGTATATGGTATATATATATACCATACTGTATATACCATATACAGTAGTAAGAAAAACACAAACATTTCGCGGTAAGACAACAATTAATTGTCTAATAATATGATATATTTAAAATGTTTTTGTACCAATGTCGTGGCCACTTGTTGACTGGATAAAGTATACTAGTAGACTTCTGTTTCAAATATGCCAGCCTTTTATTGATTTGTATTTTGTACTCTAAGAAGGATTTATTGTTGAGATACAGTTTGTTTCTGGTTTTTAAATATATATGCACTTGGTAAGTCATTTATGCAGTTGGACTTAAAATTTAATTTGTCATTTAATATGTTGAGTTCATTTTTTGATGTTTGTAAATCTCAAATTCAAATTTTTGTATATCCTGTGTGAAGTAATATAACCATGGTTTTAAATATTTTGCTGATTTGTCCAACTTGAACCACACTAAACCCAACCATAATAAATATTGAGTGGTGGCATATATAAATTTAATTGCAGCGATTGTAACCAACTGTATATCGGTTTAACAGGTAAATCCTTTAAGACAAGATTTAAGTAGTATTTACCAAGCACAGAAAACATAAACACAACCAACTCGTCATTTAATAGACAACACACACAATTACATCGGTATACAAGACAACATTAACATATTACAAAAAGGAGAAAAGGATCTACTGGAACAAAAATATTTTAAATATTCGTATTAATTTGACATTTGCAAAACATACGCGAAATGTTTGTGTTGTTAATAATATATGGTAGTGTTATATATACAATAATATAACAGGCCTGTAGCAATGAAACATGTAGCTAACTAATCCACATAAAAGAAGAACCACTATGACTATCACTAGTACTAATTAATTGTATGATTAATTTTTAAAAAATTCCAGCTAATTGTTATTTGTCAGATTTGACGTTATTTTTATTCTTTTTTTTTTCGAGTAAAATTCGTCTCTGTCGTCATTTTAAAACTACCAAAAATAAGCTATTTTTGACTTTATAGACTTTAAGTTGACTATTAAACACGATTTTTTTTTGTATTTTTAACATTTATCAACTGATATTCTTGTTAAAGGATTATCCAACTTCTTAAATCTAAGTCTACTTACAAACTTATTCTGACTTAAAATTTAGAACGTCAATTCTGACTTCAATTACGAAATTTAGAACGTCACTATCCCGAACACGCTTACATAAGTATAGAAGTATATAGTCAGCCAAAATGGTGTCAAACTGCTCCTATTAGTAGGATCGGTGGACATTTTATAGCCTGGGTATAACAGTTTACATGAGAACGATCGCAATAGTTACAATTCTTATGTTAATAAATTCCAAGGCAATGTAGATGTTGAAGATATCAAGTCTTCTAAAACAAATAACCACTCTTATTTCTGAGGGGGAGTCAGACCTGTTTCCATCATTACTTAATTTTCTTGTAGATATTTCTCTGAGGTTATCTTTGCTAAGAGGTTAATATATAAGAGTTGGCAGTACGAGTCGTTGCTCCCGGCTAACTACATGCAAATTCCGCGCGGACACGTTTCTATTATAAAACAGAATTTTATATTTGCGCACATTTTCCGAAGTTGTTGCAACTTATTTTATTTTAAACGTAGTTAAATTGTGAATATGTTCACTACTTAAAAGTGCAACTTACCAAAAGATTACTTCAACTTAATTTTTTTTTCTTGTTCAAAAGCTAAAACTTTCTCGGTTATCATCACTTTATAAAGAAAAGAATGTTTAATGAAAAAGTATACTAAACCGATTTCAATTGAAACTATTTCGAGATCTATAATATATAAACAAGGCAGCATTACGCTCAACCAAGTATCAAACTACATCTATTTCATTTTAAAATATCAAAGTATTTACGAATGAGACAATGCGTATAACTTTTTTTTCACTAATAATTAATTGAGAAAACATCAATCCTAATGTAAATAAAAAACCTAATTCATGAATACCTTAATTCAGTGTAGGCCTACTCACTCTAGTACGTTACAACTTCTCAGGAACACTGCGGAATGCTGACTGTTTCATTATCAACAACTACATCTCTGTGAATTATTCCTGAGTAAATTATATATTTTGGATGACAGTGATATTTGGAACGCGGTTGAATTTAATGATTGATGAGGTCTAAACACGCCTAGGCCTAGTTCCTCATCCGAAAAGTCTGACATTTGGTTAACTATCATATTAGTGCGGTAGTGGAAATACAATAGAGTTTAAATTGCCTAATAATATTGATGTTGACTAGGTGTTCTGTGAGTGTTACGAAAACTATTTCCTGGAAAAAGAAAATGTGGTTTTAAAGTTTTAGATAAGAAGAGATTGATTTGGTGATCAGTTTGCTCGAGTGTGTTGTCCAAAGTCACGTCAAAACCAATGTGTGTTGTTGTACTATTTTACTATTTATGTAACAAAAAGAGATTAATGCCTTTTTTAAGGTCAGTAGTGAGTAAAGTTTCAAGTGGAAATGATATATATATATATATATATATATATATATATATATATATATATATATTCGATTTTCATATATGATAATCGATTTTCATAAAAAAACTATTAAGTTGATTTATGATTTTTGATGTGAGATATATTTATATCTTTTGGTACTATAACTGTTATGTATGGTTTTGTGTCTGATCGAAATTTTACTTTTTATGACGCCTTCTATCTCTTGACCTTCACTCTAATTACTTGTTATCCTAGGTTCATTTATTTCGTATTAGTCTATATTTAGGTAAATCTCAAGAAGTTTCTTATGTAAATCAAAATTTGTCGGTACTTGGTCTACTGTAATACAAAATATTATTATTAATATTTTTACAAAACTGGCTCTAGCGATTTTTTACAAATTTTACTAATAATAAACTTAAAGGACCCGAATTAAACGTTTTTGTCGTCATCTTCCCAATTAGGTCAATTCTGTAGTTGACAGTCACATTAATAACCAGCTATAGACGAGGTCATAAAATATGGAATGTTTTAAAGCTGTTGCAATTTATTTAGAAATTTAGGGCTGAATATGAAGACATATAACACAATTCAGTGTTCAAATCTACATGTTAAACATTCAAATTTATATAAATAAAACACAAACACATTCTTTTTATTCTACATTTATTGGTCTAGCCGACTATGGTTTCGCCTCGTCAATCCCGTAACTGGCGAAACCATATTCGGCTAGACCAATAATTGTAGAATTTAACAAAAGAATTTGCGTGTGTGTTTTATTTGTATAACATTAAATTCTATCAAGTACCGTCAATCATCAGTATAAACAATTCACAAATTTATAGTTAAAAAAATACCAACATTGACTTAGACAGCGCAGCGTTCATTTGTCTTCTTTTATTAAAAAATCTGATGAACTATAATTTTTTAAAGTACGGTTTAGTACATACATCTTCATATTTATTAGAATTATTGAAGATAATTAAGGCCATTATTTAGATAAAGTCTTTTTATAACATCGTACGTAGTTAATTTTACTTTCTGGGGAGACTTTCCCTTACATATCTTATAGAAATTAATAACTTATATAGCGGCGAGTTTTAAAGGAATACTTTATATTATTGTTTTGAGTTTGATTTTGCCTATTTATGTATGAACAAGTTTATACCATTGTATTTATTTACCTCAGAGATGGTAAATACAATAAATAAAAAATGTTGTTTTTATTTTAGATAAGAGATATTTGAAATCTTGTTTAGTCATAAAAATACGTTGCACGTACATGAAATAAATCAATTTGTATGTAAGATGCTATTTCCAGGGTGTTACTATGCGGAGGGCATCAAAAAATAAAAGATACAGAAAGACTTTCAAATATAGGATTTACTTTCCCATGAATATGTTAACTGAAACAGTTTTAAAGCGTTTAGAATACGAACAAAGGAGGGAATGGGGGAGCGGCAAGAATTCGATTCCATCAAAATGCTTGTCTGACATTGAGCGGACGTCAGCGTACATTAACAAATACGAAATAAGTGCCAGTCACTTTTATGTGTACGTTCGGACAAGGTTTAGTTCAATTAGTTTCGAATGAATCCAATCATTTATTTATTAAAGGTTTTAGATCCGGTTTAGAGCTACACTATGGGAGATTGTTTGTAACCCCTGAGAGAAGGATATCTTTACATTACGCTAACTTTCTTTTCACCCAAACATAAAACCAAAGCCTAAGAAAGCAAAACGTTTCATACACAATTTCGATAAAAATCAGCCTGGGTAAAATTGGTCGACGCTTTTGGGCTGTAGAGGACTGCACATTCAATAGACTCCTAGACAGACATGTACTTGAAGAGTTTCAATTGAACTAGTTACTAGAACTAGGAGTGCCGATGTATGTAGAGCCTTTCGACACAACACCGACACCCACCTCAAGAAAAGAAGAAGGAAAGAGAATATCTACTACCAGCAGCACCACTACCCCCACGAGTCCAACCTCATACGAATGGGTGACGGAGTAAAGCTCCGTCAGGGTTCCCATGCCCCGTGGTACCATTTTTTGCTATCAGAAATTATTTCAGAAACTTTTTTTTGACCGAGGGACCTCAAAACTGTATGTGAGAAAGTAAAAAAAAAAAAAAAAAAGAAAGAAAAGATCACATACAAGAAGACCTATCGCCTTTGAATAGCGTCAAGTGGGAAGAGAACAATAGTTGGTTAAGGTAGTCCTGATATGAAAGATGAAAGAAAGGGATCTAACCCAAAACTACATGACGAAAGGTGTATACCCAGCTAGTTTACCTCGGGATTTACAGCTTTACTCAGTATAACTGAGAACAACTACAGAACCGCTACAGCCATCACGTAAAAGTCTATATAACCACTGTGGGAGTTTGGTAAATTATTAGATCCTGTTACCCGTCAAATGGCAGTTTGTGAGTCATTTGGAAAATATATTTTAAAGTAAAAACAGTAGGCCTACTTGGTGAAACTCCAAATTAAGGAAAATAAACTTTATTCAGCTATGATGTCGGTTTTATAATTCATAATTCATGACGGTGAAACATAGGTACTTTAAAAAAGTTAATTTTGTGTAGTTGTTGTATTGTTTCATTTCTGTCCTTAATGGAAACCATACTAAAATGAACACAACAGAATGTGCAATTTGTTCACAATTACTACTGCTGATTTTGAGAATATTGAGATGTTACCTTTGAATTAATAACAAAATTGTAAAAATACATCCTAGGAATGTGACCAAAGTATGTCTCCATGGGAAATGTGATTACAATCAGTTTTGGCTGCTATGCACTGCTCGTGTGACAATATTACCAAAACCACTGTTTACGACTAAATAACATATTTTAGTGAAATTGTCAACAGTGATTTTACCAACCAAAAAACGAGATAGGAGGTGAGGGTAATTCGTCAAGTAATAGCTCAAGGTAAAACAAATTTATGATAACAACAATAAACGTGTATTAAAATATATATAAAAAAATACTCACCCGTGATCAGGAATCATGAATGACGCACCTGTAACATTGATAATACACCTTAAGAAATATTAATATATTTATCATTTTACATAACAGGCACACACGTTGATGTTAAAATTTTAAAGTTAAAATGTTGTCCTGAGTTCGTATCGCATATACTTTATAGTAATTAGATAAATAATGGGGGTGGTTAAAGTGTAATAGATAATGAAGAGTGGTTTTTTGTTTTTAATTTATTTCTTCATATTTAATGTAACAGCAAATATTTCTTGTTGAAACTTCATATTAAAGGATTAAATAAAGCAATAAAGCTAAAGTTTAAAAAATATTTTAATAATATAAATGAGCTACAATTGTTTCGGCTTGCGGCATCATCGTGCAACTGATAACTAACAAGTATTGTCAACTATTTATACATACACAAGTAACAGGAAACTGAAGTACAGTTAGACAAATCGGGAAAGGTAGGGGGAATGACCTAGCAGGTAGAGGAAGGTTGATGAAGTATGTTAAGGATTATAGAAGGGGTGACGAATTTAATATAATTTGCTCATGTAAGTTAAAAATAGGCCTAAGTGAAATAGATCTATTAATTTCTTAACATTCTAAATTATTTAATCTATTGCTTTTATTTTCTATATGTAAGAGTTTAACATTCAATTTAGGATCAAAATTATGACCTAGTCCAAAAAGTGGTTAGCAAAGTTAGAGTTTCTATAGGCATGTGTCCAGCTATTTACATGTTCTTTAATCCTAACTTTGATAGATCTAAGTTTCAATAATTTTTAAACCTAGCTTTATTTCTTTATTTAAACCTTATTTCTTCAATTAAGTATACATGTGCAGCAAGACTGTAGAGCATTAAGTTTGTCGTAATATAAATTTAAATCAAATTATATAAATAGTAACTTTATATACAGTGAACAGTACTAGAAATACATATAAACGTAATAAACCTGTAAATTACATTTTCACATAATTTATTTACACCTCTTTAACCGAATAAACTGTTCGTTTAGCCAGATAACTCTGTAAACTTTTCTTAAACTGAGCAATAGAGTTTCTCTTTTTCAAATATTGTGGCTGTTTGTTGTACAACTTTAAACCAGAGTAGTGCACACTATATTCAGATAGTGTAAATATGTGACTTGGGCACTGAAGAATTATTTCCTTCCGCATGGAACACCATGCATACCGAATGGTGCTGAGTGACACCACTCTGGTTGTATTTAAAGAATAATAAAATGTAAATACTAGGCAATGTTGAAATATTTAATTTCTTCAAACAATTCGTATCAAATATATTGTGGAAATCGTCTGGAGATATTAAGTTTGTTTAAAACGATATCCCACTAATTAGCATAAGAAGAATTTAGAATTTTTATTTTCGAAATTCAGGGTTCTAAAATGGATGTTTTTCAATATAAATATAGGTTAAGTTATAACTTATTTTAAAGATGTTGTAAAGATGAACAAGTTTTTATTTTGAAGATTTCTTTCAATATATTTCACCATTTCGAAACGGTGGGTACAAATAAAAAAAATAATAAATAAACTTTGGCTCTCGTAAGTAAATCTACATTTGCTCAAATTTAACAATTTTGAGATTGAACAATTTTTACTTTCTTATATATAGGATAGTTTAGAGAACCTTAAGTGATGGGAGTTTCTTGAGGATACAAGCAATTTCATCTTCTCTGAGTTCAGAAAGTGGTTTTTGAAAATATGTTTGTCTGTCGTCGGTCATATGTGCAGTGCTCTACAGCCCAAATGCTTAGAGAGATTTTAATTAAAATTGTTATATAAGGATATTTAGAGTATTTTTGATTATTTTTAAATAACTCAAAATTTAATTGTAGCTGCCATAAGAAAGCTTTTGATTTAACTTAACATCTAAGGACACAAACAAAACGTTTCATCGCCATCTCTTTTAAGCCGGTTCACCAGTTATGGGTAAAAACAAACAATAATAATAATAATAATAATAATCTGTCATGGATCTTCTTGTAAGACACGTAATAACTCAAAATCTACTATAATGACGAAATTCAAATTTTACTTATATGTGAAGAATAATGACCCAAACCAGTAAAGAATATTATAATAATACTTTTACAAAGCGGAAGTAAATAAAAATAATGTTACGATTCAGGAAAATTTTGCAAAACACAAAATTGGACCACCAATTTATGGTTTACACTGAAAAAGTCTTTATAACTTTTACTTAAGTATATTAATTATTTTTTCAATGGCGATGTCCATGATTAATTTTCATTTTTTAATTGACAACTACAGACTGACATTTGTGGTATAAAATAGTTTTAGTTTGTTTTCATTTGGGGATGGGTGAGTGAGAAAATTTATGTATTGTTTTTGCAACATTTATTATTTTTTCTATCCTAGTAGGGATTTAGGTACAAATTTTTTTTACTTTAATCAGATTAATCGCGGAGAAACATGTAAAACTATTTTAAAATGACACACACACACACACACACACACACACACACACACACACACATATATATATATATATATATATATATATATATATATATATATATATATATATATATAACATATAATAAAAGACTTTTGTTTCACTTTACAAGACTTTAAAATTAGGTATCAATTTATCTTGAGAAAGGGATACTTGCCCCCTCAAAAAGCACTATTGGAAGCACCAAACATTGAAAAAAAATTTTACTATAATTCTCCAACATGCAAAATAGTATAATTTTAAACCAATTGTATACACCCAGCAAATTCCCCATATTATATTTGTGTCGGTTGGCCTGAATCACCCTATACATATATGATTTTCTTTAGGAAATTCAGCTATTGAGCGGCTGTTGGAAATTGAGGTTGGTGGGGGTGGAATTGATATAAGACCAAGTTTTGTAGAAACCAGATCTCGAATATTACGGATTAACAACAATGTATATGTGTTATAATTGCATCTGTATCTTAAGAAGTCACACAAGAGACGATAATGAGATGTTTCAATATTTGTGTTAAACGGTTGTGGATTTGTGGGTTCAGCTTCGAATGCGGTAGAGTTGGAACAAGCAATACCGCATGCTTTCCTTGAAGTTATCAGAAGTTGGTAGCACTAGAGCCTCTAATTTCTGAAGTTCAATTCGTACCCTGGGTTTTGTTAATCCATGTATGTAAAATCAATGGAGTTTTTATTTTGGCTACATATGAATATATTATGTTTCTGTGGACCTCTCAACTATTTTAAAATATAAAGAAGCTCTAAGTTTATTTATTTTTTTAGAAATTTTTAATAGTATAATTTTTATAACGTTTATTAAAATCAGTAAAGTTTTGATATTTACTACAAAAAATATTCTGTATTAAATATCGGTTACGGGAAATTTGATATATTGCTGTAGTCACTGTGTTCGGATAAAGGAAAATGGCGATTTACAAATGGGAGGTAAATCTGGTTGTGTAGGTTAAAATTACGGCAATAAAGCTTCATATGCTGATCACACATTATCCGTCAGCAGGCCTTGGCTCTTTCGGGTGGTTGCGTCACAGAGTTATCATTACTTTCTCTGTACTAAGAATATGTATATATTAAATATCAGTGCTACTATGTACATGAGTCACGGTAGTCTGCACAGCGGGAATCTCTTATGATATTTCTAAAGCAATCAATTGTATGACTCATAACTTGATGTTGCAGTAGTGACCAATCACATAATATTATCGTATTCAATATCCACAGAGGAGAAGAACAATTTTTCTCCCACCATTTTTCTTCAACCATTTCGATATAAAACTATCATCAGTACTTATTTATTTCATATTTTAAAATTAGATTTGCCGAAACAAAAAACTAAAAAAAAAATAAAATAATAAAATAAAAAATTATGATCTCACTTTCACTTAATGAAAATAATATTTTTAGTCGACTATAAAATAACTTAACGATAATACTGTTTAAAAAACCTATACTTATTTTCTAGTAGGAAAAAAGAACGATAAGAAATGAGTTTTAGAGCAAAAATTTAGTAACACTTTTAATAAGGACTGAAATATCGAAATATTTTAAAGTAAATAACAAAACACGTAGTTTATTTTAAATTTGTAAATTTTTCTCCGTTTATTCGTTCTCCTTCATGATGTTACACAAAAACTACCAAGCACTTTCCCAGATTCACAATAAAAGCGTCTTCCCCTGTCATTCCGTAGGAATAGTTGAAAGTAATAACCTCCTTTAATTTAAACTTATAAACAGTTGATGATGGAATTGTATTCATTAAATAGAAACCCATTCTTTGGTCTTGCACTTTCAAAGGGAACCGGAAATGGAATTTCTGACATTTAAAAGAATGAAAACGGAACCGCTTCCTGACTCTTGTCAGAAGTTTACTTCTCTAGAAGTTGTGTTTCTAGTTATATTCTCCCTGTCCTATTCATTCTTCAAACAAACGCCTTATCGCCGACCTTTTGAAATGCTCTAATGCTTTAGTTAACAATTTATAATTAAAGTATACAGCGTACATAAAATATTTACTGTCTAGGACATGGTTTTTCTTCATGTACTTGTCGTAAGATTGTCATATTTCATTAAAATCTTTAGACTAAGATTATGTAGTAAGTCGGCTTCCAGGATATCTAGGAGCACCATATCGTCGTTTTTTAGTCATTTATCTTAATACATTTATTTAAACTGCACTACAGAATTCTGGAAGAAATAATTTGAGTTTATCGAGGTAGTGATAACGAGGGTGAGAAACAGAATAGAATATTTTATTTTTATGCCCGAAATTTATCTTTTCCTTTTAATCTTAGGACATTAGTTTAATTTGGTCATTTCGTAAAAAGATTTAAAAAAAAATCAAAACACTAATAACGAATATAATAATAACAATGTGTTTCACAAAACCTACTTATCCAAATACTGTCGGAAACTTGCAAAAACTGGAATGGAATATATTTTGATGAATAGTACAGTTATATCGAGTAAACAATCATTTTTAATTATTTTAATTCTAAAATATTACTACAATCAGATTAAAAAATGACTGTTTCTGAACACAGATTTTATTATCCAGCAACATATAGATACATTTAATTTTGTGAACACGTTAATAACGTAGAGATTGTAAAATACACGGAATTTTGTTCCAGAAGAAAAGAAAACAGTATTTTATCAAATCGTATAAAATATAATATCCATTGGCCCAGCTTTTTTACCGTACCGAAACGAAACTTTTAGTAAAGAGACCGAATCAGTTCACAACAAAACGAATTAAGCTTCCAAAATTTTGTCTCGGTTTCTTGTATTGTATCCTTAATTGTATATCCGATATTCGTCAATTTTCTTTTAAATATATTTTAAGGAACCTATTATACTCTAGGCACAAATTCTCTTGTCTGTGTTCCAGTTTGGCATGTCAGCACGAGTTTCTTGCACAGTTTAGTTTTAAAATAGGTCAGTGCAAAATTGACTAAGGTAGATCAGCAACTCAAATTTTAAATTTACAAGGCTGGTTAGTATCAAATCCAGTTTTGCCCGTTTCACTACTACTCCGTTCTCATTACTCTAAAGAGCATACAAAATAAGGTTAAAAAAAGGAAATAAATTTTTTAAATTTCCATTTTTTAAATTTAATACATTTTATAAAATTAAAAGTTCAATCGAAAGTGTTGAAAATTAGGTTTAAAAGTATTTTGTATTTTGTTTTTGCGAACTGTAGTCTAATAATAGTTCTGAAATACAAAAAGTACGTAGTCTATTTTAAATTATTTAGGTATGCAAACATAAATACGAGTACTTAAGATTTTACTTGAGGCAACGTTATTTTACTTTTAGTCACTCGTACGAAACGGATAATTAAAAAACACACACACACATATATAACATGATAAAATCTATCGACGTAAGCGGGTGTTCATCTATTAAGCTTAAAGTTTTGTTTCCTCACCTGTTCATAGATACACTTGATATAAACAATTTAACATTTCAGTATTAATGATTTGTAAGAGGGTTAATTAATGATGGTCGGGTTGCCTGATCGCGACACGACCACAATGGCTTTAAGTACAAAAATTATAATCTAGTGTAAATGAGTAGAGAGAATACAGTAGGTGATTTTATCTCAGAGAAAAGCAGAACAAAATAGTAGGTCTTTTTAAAAATTTTCGGTTAACTCGACAACCTCACCTTTAAGAGTTAGGTGACACAGCTCTTGACAACTTAAAAGGAAGAATGATTGAATGCTTGCCAGTGTAGTACAAGCCAGAATGTTATATCCAGTTAAGTAAACGGAGTACAGAAGGACAATGTCAGGAGTGCGAAGATGTAGTGTACTTTGTTTGGCATATAGAACAATGTCACTGATTGTGGTATTGGTCTTGGCAGGAATTCCGCCAATAGACGTCAGGTCATGGTAAAAGAAAGATTACCAATATAATACATAGGAAGAAATATAAAGGAAAACCGAAATTAAGAAAGTAGTCATGGAAATATTGGTAAACAGATGGGATAAGGACGGAATAGGTAGATTAACACTTAACACCGCTCTGACTTTTAGTGGGGGATCAAGATAGAACAGTAAAGTAATTCATATCTTACACAAGCGTTCAAAAGACATAGGATTTTTAATGCTTCCATATAACGGATGAAGCAGTATGTGAGTATTGCAAACATCGAGAGGACGATGTAAGAAATGCTCTTCGAATGTGTACACGGGTCCGTGGACAGAAGAACATCAACTAGAAGTTAGAGTAATACCTACTAATTTTGTGTCTTAGATGATAGCTTTAGTCGAAAAGTGGAATATAATTGTTGTCTTTATTTCCAAAATTATACTAACTAAAGAAGAAAATAGAAAGAAAGAACCGTAAAACATCACAAGCATGAGAAACATCAGACAATAGAGGAAGAGCTTCGGCTATGACATTTTCCTAAGAAGTAATATCTAATTATAGTCTAATAGGGGGAGCGAATGAAGACCGTGCGGAAAGGTGTTTTTCGTCAGTAGTTTTTGGGGGAGTCTGACACTATCATGGTGTGGATTAAATCATTTTTAACCATCCATAATAAAGGAAAAATAGCTCCTGACAAATTTGGGTACACCTTACACAAATTTGGCAACAACAATGGACTGCTCAATTTATTTTTGAGTCTAATAACTGTTTACTTTTCCCGGCTTTAAAATTTGTGATAATAGTTACTGATATCATTGAATTTAATCTAAGAAGAAGTCCCATAATATACAATAATGTGAGTTTGTATATGTGGGTTGAAGAATTGTTGATTTGTGGATTCCGGTTCACAAATACACTATTGTGGAAGGAGTTGGACCGCGGATGCTGTCTTTGAAATTACTAGAATTGGGGTATTATATGGCAGTCCTAGAGCCATATAATTTGTGTCTGAAATTCAAAGCATACCATGGAAGTTGACAGTCTATCAATTATGTAATATCAATTCTGATACATAGAGCAGCAAATATACCTTCCTCAGAGTGAGTATTTGTGTGGTATCTATACATTTCTTTATGTAGTCTTGGGTGGGATCCCTCTCTTTTACTTTTCTTATCAAGTCTCGTCTGACAAATTTCCGACCCTGAGGCTATAAATTGTATTCGACGACTTTATTTTACGATTTATTCTTCTTCTTAATTATTTTAAGGTGATGATGATGCGATGTTTTTCGCCTTTAAACTACGAGTAAAAAACAAGAAGATATACTTGCTCTAATGATACTTTAGATGTTAATGAAAAAAATACTTACATATAACAAGAGTTATTCTTTAGTTTTCGATAAGAAGGTGGTGATAGTGCAAACTGCTAAATTACACGAAATTATTGTTGTGATAAGGAAATTCTGTACTTAGTGACTCATATAGAAAGTAAGTAAGAAGAGGGTGTTGAGATTAAACGACCTTGATGGAGGTTGAAGGTGAATCTGTACAGAAGAAGTCGCGGGCAGACTCCTGGTGTGGGTCAAAGTTTATTACCGTAACAGTGACTAAGTAAACAAATAAATCGAACTTTATTTGCATATCGAGTTTATAGAAAGTACTTTACATGCTGGTGTGTATTAAAAGCTTTTAGAGTTCATTAGGTTTTAGGCACAGTGGGCGGTGCATAAAGTAACCAGTTTACTATATGTTGGACAACCTGTCAATGATAGGCTAATAATGACTGACTATTTAATTCATAGTGTGTCTGTATTATAATGCATGACCACTTTACAAAGGAGTTCCCACCAAATATCCATAAGCCTGAGTGTTAATTGTTGTAGCGAGTACGTGACTTTCCAATTACTCACGTAAAAGACCCATGCTAATGTCTAACTCTACTATACAAAAATACTAACATATTTAATATATCGATCAAAATTGTTTAAAACTTTGTGTTTATTTGATTTTATGGTGCTCAGGTACGTAAAAACTGACATAAGATTTGAATTTAGCATCTAATTTAGTAAATAACAATTAGTTTTATCCAATCATTATGTACAAAAATCCGAAGTTTGGGGCCACCTTTATTATTACCTCTTCTATTATGGCATTATGGCAAAAAGTTAATAATTCTGTTAGTCTGCACAAAACATTAATATTCTCCGGATTGATATATAAGTCAACCGGATGACTCGTTTGTGACACAATGCGTGACAATATTGGCTCTTGGAATCAGAGGGTAAACAGACATTTCCACCAAAAATGACTGTTAATAGATTATCCGTTGAAAAGAAGACTTTAAACATGAGTATAATCGACATATTTCGGTGTTGATAAGGGATGATGAAATGTGCAAATTTGTAATACAAACCAATGTGTCAAACCGCAAGGGAAATATAACATTACGATTAGTGAGGAATGCCGAAAAATCTTTACAAACAGGTTCTTACATCGGCGGTCAGAGGTCATTTTGGTATTTTACAAATACGATCCGTTATTTTCTTGTACTTGTGGGGTTTAACACTTCGGTTTTGGTTATATTTTTTGACAACTTTAAGAAAAATAGGAATTTTAAGTTTTGGTATTAATTATCGAACTTTAATTTAAACCTCCCCTTCAATTATAAATGAGTACACTGAATAAAATATTAACAATTCATAAACATGCATTATTGCTTTGTTTTTACTTTCATTCAAATAATAAGAAAGAAAGAGCACTGGTTTATTTCACATACTATATCAAAATCTGTTCCCATTTTTTAGCTAAACTTCACTACACAGAATATTTGATCTATATGCTCTCTAGTCATGTAAATAATATTCAAAATATTATATATTTATTCAATATGTTTTGGGCAGACAACTCCGTGACAGCTCTTTTTAGCTGTGGTTCGTGTTTTATTTTCAATTTATTCGTGAATATAGAAGATTAAACGTACGTGTGACAAGAGAAAGTGTTAAAATATATTTTACGTACTCAAAGATAAAGTTGTGAAGTGGAAGGACACTGTGATTGAATGTTGGAAGAGTTGAAACAAATAGAATACGTGACAAGGTTGCAGAAAACCAGAGGCGACGACGAAGCATTAGACAGATTGATGAGATAGTTCTATCTTATATTTGATTTATTAGTGAACTTCTCAGTACGAGAATATATAATAAGAATATTTCAGAAAATTTATGATTAGTAGGCCTAGATAAAATACATTTTTACTATCTTATAGAGGTAAGGGTTTGGTCAAAATCGATGTTGAGTTTTTTGAAGATACACGTTTTGAGGTGTAGCAAATATGTAGTGTAGAAGATACACTATTGAGTAAATAACGTATATTTTTGGAATGATGTCTGTCTGCCGTCTGTGCTAAACTAGTGTATTGATTTAATTACATTTCTTATATAACATATTTTACCATATATTGTGGCGTTTAAAATCGTTAAAATTATGTTTATCTACCATAAAACAAAACTCAAAATTCTGTTTTTTTTTTTTTCTAAATCGACTGTAGTGATTTAGATCTAATTTTGCTAAAATATAGTCTACGATGACTGTAACAAAATTCAGTGATATCAAAGTTGTAAGTTTTTGCAGTTACTATTTAAAAAAGGGAAATGAAACAAGGAGGCCGTTGTAAAAGTTATCTGAAAAATGCCAGAAGAAAATTACGAATCGTAAGTAATGTGGAAAATATGTTTACAAATCCTGACCGCCTTCTAGTTTGTTTTTAACAAATTACTCACTGCCTTTTCTTTGTACTTGCCGTTTAAAACATTTGTTTAGAATGCAAATCTTTTGACCAGTATTTGATAAAAATTGCTACGGTCGTGTTTGAGATATTTGAACTTTTAAAAACGACGCTCGTGGCCAATCACCCTATTTTAATCTACAAGAATATGTATTTTAAGAAGCAATGACAATCAATATGTGTTGTCTGAACTCTAGAAAATTGTATCAAATCCGCGAGGGAAAAATGTTGAATAAATTGGATTTTTTAGTTTTGGTCTTATGGTAACAACTCCCTTAAATTTGAGAAGTTTGATTGCGTGGAAAGTTTGCACACCGTTTATTACTCTCCACTTAGTTTATTTAAACATTTTTGTTTTCAGTATTTTCAAGATTTATATATACGTATAAAAATTGATAACAATAGTTATGACTTATTCTTCAGGGATTAACAAAGAACGAATTAAACAAATTCTGGAGTGTTTAACGAAAATACTTACAGAGATTCTTGAACCGAAGTTGGATTCTTTGGATAGTATTAACAAGACATTAGTTTTATTATACATATTTTGAGTCAGAATTTGTTTGCTATATGTTTGCAGATGGATTGGTTATATACAAAGAGTACAAATATCAAGGAAATTTCCATATGATGTATAGAAAAACCAGTAACTCAAAGAATCCCGTGAGATGCCCACGTTTAAGTTACATGAAAGAATTTATGTTGGATAGTGTAAAAGTCACTTGAAAAGAGGAAAACTAGTTGATTCTTTTACCTTAACCACAGTGTAAGGAATATTTTCTTGCAAAGTGATGATTTTTCTTGACAGGTTGGCGTTGTTTCATTAATTTCAGTAAGATTGTAGATAATTTTGATGAATTGCATTAACCTATTCGGAGTGACAATTCATCTAACATCGTCGGTTGCTAACCAAACAAAAATGAATATTCGCTTTAAAAACTTGGATTTTTCATCCACACTATAATATGTAGACCCTACAGGGAACTCGTGCATTAGATTATTAAATGCGATGTATTTTTATTTAGAATATCCATTCCTAATACTACTTAATTGTAATATAAAATGCTAGCCAAAAAATCTTCCTAGTGAAAATGCACCACCCGACATGTCCACGAATGTTTGTGAATTTACAGGGGATCGAAAAATTTACATGACAAAAAAAAATCTGGGAGTAGATCAATTTTTTTAACATGATATTCAAATGTCTAGGCTAAACTAAAATCACCATTAAAATAAATCTAAAACTAAAATTTTTTACATTCTGTGTTAACCGGAATTTATCTTTTATTTTTCAAACAATTTGTGATTTTGTTCTTGCTTATAATCCAGTTTTTAAAACATTTCATAGTTTCTATGATTTATATCGCAGCGGAAAAAAATTAAATTGTTTTCTATAACTATTTCTAGACGATATAATTAAACGAATTTAATAATCTAAACCTATTCGTAATAACGATATTCGTAATTTTTTTTTCTTTAACCTAAGTTGGAATACATATGTTTTAACGAAACTAACTTTATAACTTTTATAAAGTTGACTGAAAGACCAAGAAAAACTCTTGTGTGTTTTAATACATTGTCAGGAATTAATTATTTTAAAGTTTTTTTTTTACCGATTATCTCTGTTATACAACATTTAATAAGAAAGATATATTGTTCAGCATTAAAAGGCAGCATCACTTTGTATCTTATAAATATTTTATAAAATCAACGGTTTGTAACAACTCGAAAAAGATGTTGTCAATAAATAATTTATCATGCAAATTTATATTAATTCCATTCATTTCAAACGACGACATACACGCGCCTAGCGGCAAGAATGCGAAACGCCAATCCAAAACAATGTCAAATTCAAGATTTTCGACCGGACAATAATTAATTAACGTAACTTACCAAATTTTAAACCTAGGAAGACCTATATAAAAATTAAGCCTAAATATTCGATCTACCCGTAAAAATTAACAACTCAAAGGCAGAGATATGGAAATAAAAATAATCTGCTTTTATCAAGACGACAAAGTCAATCAAATAAATTGCCAGTTTGAAATACAGTGTCAGTATTTCGCCGATTGTAGAAATACAGAAAGCCTCGAGACCAAGCAAACCAGGCCTAGATATAATCCATATATCCCTGAATATAAAACGTCACCTGAGTCCTTATTTAAAATCAATAATAAAGGTAAAATCTTTCAAATTACGACAGAAAGTCATAGTCAAAATGGCGGCCGAAAGAAATCAAATGACTGACATTTTAAAAGACACGCCCACCGACAACTAAATCACGTGATTCAAATAGATTCCATAGACAATTGAGATGCGGGAATTTACGATAAATTTAAGATTAAAATCAAAATATGTATATTAGTTTTAAGACAACATATTATTTTAAAAGAAGTTATTTGGATCCTTAATATAGTTTAACAACCTAATTTACAAAATTAGAAGAAATAAATATAAATGAAGTTATTAACAACTTCTCATTTAATAAAGTAGAATCATATATTCATATCATTAGTGAACCAAATATAGCCTACGTTATCATTTCAAAGAAATACAAATATAAATTCGAACCTCTATGTAGACGGTCTAACAAGGATTGAGAGTGAAATGAGAGAGTTAAAAATTGGAGGCAAATAAGACGCATTCCAAGTTTCTGCTACTACAATAATTGAAGAAATTTACATAAATTAAAAATATATTTCCTACATCATGAAAATAATAAGAAGAAATAATTTTGAGTGAAAATTTCGAATGTTAATATATATATTAAAGTTGATCTGATATGAAGATGATGACAAGACAGATTCTATGAACTGGTGAGATCCTTCCATTTGCATTCCATTGAGTTATTTTTTTTTAAAATCATAAACCCTATGTGGCCTGTTCTTTTTTCATAAATATTAGTGTTCACAAGTTGAAAGTGGAATCAATAAAAGCATAAAACTGAATACGAACATCTATATTAAAAAATATAACAAACTTGAACAGCTTATTCAGTTTTGAACAGTTATAAATTGTCAACTTCATTCATCTCATTTTTTATTTTTCTCCATGTACTAAAACTAAAATTAATTCTTTCATTTTGTTTTCCTTTATGTCCTTTATATTAAATGGTATTATACCTAATTTCCTTGGTAAAAGCCGCACTAACCTAGTACCCCGAGATTAAGAGATATGAACTATTATATGTATAAAATAATTCCAGAGATATAGACTATAGCCTAATTAATTGTGTTTCCATTGATATTTGTGTTGCAATAATACCCTACGATATGTATATGAACTATTGTGTTGATAAAATAATTCCCAGAGATATGGACTCCAATAATTGCTTGTGTTTTCCATTTATATGTGTGTTATAACAATTACTCGAGATATATATATATATATATATATATATATATATATCTAAAAACTCTTACACCATTTAACTTTTTTTTTTTTATAATATAAAATTTATAATTTCAATTGAAGTCATTTAAGACAAAGCTTTTATGATAACTAACTAAAAGACTGTAATCAACTTTATTGATAATAAAATAATTTATATCAAAATAGAATCTATATTAATAGTTAAATAGTCAAAATGGCGACCAACGTGTTGGCTTTTGTCAAGGAAATTTTCCCTTCCCCAAATAACTTCTTTTAGACTAACAAATTAAGATTTTATGTCAGTTTTAAGATAGATATTTTGTGTTGTATTTTGTGTATCAAAATATTATTCGTAAATATTAAGATGGATCAACAGTCGAAATATAATCTAAGAAAGAAAATTACATTGACACCAAAGGCTAGCGAATACGAAGACCTACCGGATATGTCATCGTCCCGTCGTAAAGAAGACGTGGTCGCGAGTGACAATATGGACATTGAGGGCATTCCGCTGGAAGGGTCGCGGATCCCTGACTATGATAAACCGATCAGCGAAATGGAAGAAGAAGAATTCGAGTTAGGCGAGAACCCCGGAACACATATGGATCACGAAATAACGAGCGACAAAAACGCGGAACAAGAACAGCCAACACCACCGATGACGTTAGAGCAACTTTTTAGTCAACTAAATAAGAGTTTAGAAAATAATAAGGGTGAACTAAAAAGGGATATAGGTCAACTAAAAGGGGAAATAAACCAAAGTCTAGAAAATAATAAGGGTGAACTAAAAAAGGATATAAGTCAACGTTTCGACGTGCAAGATAGAAAAATAGAGAGCATCCGAGAAGACGTCCGGACTCAGATAGAGAGCGTAGAAGAAAGACTGTGGCAGCGTTTACAATTACACCACCAAGCTGCACAAGAAAAACTCATCCTAGAAACGGAAGAACGGCACAGATCTCTAGAGAAACACTTGGCGATTACTAACCAAAGGAACAAGGAGGAGATTCAACAAAACTTGGAGCGAAAAGCGCAGGAGGTTCGAGAGGAATGCCAGTCCCGAAATACAATTGTGCTGGAAGATATTGAGCGAATTAAAGAGATCAATAAAGAGCAGGAGAAGAACATCAATCAACTAGAGGGTAGAGTGACCAACAACAGCAACCGAATGGAAGGTCTAGAAAAGGAAATAAGGAGTCATAAGACCATCACCACAGCACAGCAAATATACGTAACATGTGGAGGGTCGAATAACAGCGACAATCAAGCGCCGAAGTTCCATGGTAGGGAACACAACCCCACAGAACACCTGCGTAGAATACAGAAATTCTACGAACGAAGGACCATCACCAATAATAACACCGATCCGATCAACCTGCTCGTGGACACATTAGAGTTATGTCTAGAAAGCCATGCTGCCAGGTGGTTTACTCTTATTAAACAGGACCTGCAGAACTGGGAAGACTTCTAAGCAGCTTTTGAGAAGAAGTATTGGAGTAGGGAGGTTCAACGAGCCATAAAACAAAGATTGGATGTAGATAAATATCAACATAACGGAAAACTGAGTCGTTCAGAGTATTTCACCGAAAGAGTGATCACATTAAGGGCTATACAACCACCTTTAACAGAAAATGAAATCATTACATGTATGGCTGAACATTTTGAAGAGCTAGTGCAGGACGCTTGCAGAGTCCAAAAAATTGAGACCATTTTGGAGTTTGAGTTGCTCTTACAAAGAGAAGATTTGAAGGATGCGCATACCCGGACCAGACGAGACCAACAGCAAGCTACATCATTTCCACCGAGACCAAGATTCACTCCTAGGGAGCAGAAACCGTACATAAACAATTCTTTCCAGTTTCGACCAGCGGCATTAAATAAAAACCATTTTCAACACAATCGATCTCCACCTACGCACCAATATAATTATAGACCTCCACTAAATCAATACCAACAACATAGATCTCGACCACAACAACATTTTCAACCTTCACCGAATAGAAGCAACCATCCAATCAACCGATCAGACCACCAGACCAACCCACCACGACTGACAGGACCTCGAAACCAGTCCTACCCAACTCCCGAACAGATCAACGTCTGCCACGCCATAGCAGAAAATCTATCACCCATCAACCACCCGGAGGCAAGCACATCACAGGAAGTTCCCCGGCAGGAAAACTGCAGAGCGCAGTAAGTGTCCCCGGCCAAATGAGTCATCATATCATCCAACCCCATCATAAGGTGACTCTCAATGACATTAACACTGTGCCATCAAACGACCTCGGAATAGATAGGCCAACAGCGCTACTACAGAAAAAAATAATTCCCACCAACAATCATATCTTAATCAGCAATATGTTTTGCGACCGAAACTTCTTGTTAAATGAAAAAGAACATGGATCAACCATAAAACACACAACAAACCTTATTAGATGTCCGGAGATTATGATTTCAATTGGCAATATATGCCTCACTGCTTTGATAGATACTGGTTCAAATATTTCTTGTTTATCAGAACAATGGTTCCAGGGGAATAAACAAAGTATTGGGAAATATGAAGAACTCCCCACTACGAACATTCAAATAACCACAGCCGTCGGATCAAAAACTCGTAGAGTATCTAGAATAGTCATGTTTAAAGTGAGAGTAGGAGGAGAAGAGATTTGGATACACACACTAATAGTGCCAAATCTAATAAGAGATATAATTATAGGAATGGATTGGATAAGTAAAAATGAGATGGAAATCAACTTCAAAACAAAGATGCTACAATTAAGGGCCAACGATAAGAATATCGTATTGAAGTTTGAAGAGGTTAATAAAGAAGGAATTTTATGTCACATTACAAAGAATATAAATATAAATAATAATAATAATAATAACAAATATAATTGCAGTGATACAAGTATAAATAACAGATTAAAATATGATAACATTCTAGAACGATCCGAAATTAATAGAGAAGATTATTTAAGAGAAGAGGAGATTGATATAAATTTGAATGAAAATGAGATTTTGGAACCACAACAAAAGCAACAACTAAAAGAATTAATTTTAAAATACAAGGACATTTTTTCAGACACCCCAGGCCTATGCAACAAGTACACACACCGAATAGAGGTTAGAGAAGATAAGATTTTCAGAGGACAATCATACCCTGTCCCTCTAATTCACCAGGAGGCAGTAGCCCAGGAGATAAACAGAATGCTAAACATTAATGTCATCGAGTCATCTTATAGTCAGTTCATCAATCCCATAATACCAGTTGTCAAAAAGAGTGGAGAATTAAGATTATGTTTAGATGCCAGAAGGGCAAATGAAATTACTATGCCTGATTTCGAACAGAATCGAAGCATAAACGAATTACTTGCAAAAGGGAGAAACAGTAAATGGTTAAGTACCATCGATCTCACAGCATCGTATTGGCAGATACCCTTAGCACCCGAATCACGAAAATACACAGCATTTCAGTTTAGAGGAAGGACATACCAGTATACAGTCACCCCATTTGGTATTTCAACTTCTCAAGCAGCCCTAGTAAGAGCATTAGAGAAAGTTTTCGAAGACAGCATTGAAGATTTCACACTTGTATACATTGATGACATCTGTGTATTATCACAAGATTTTCCTAGCCATCTTGCACATCTAACTCATATTTTTCAAAAACTAAAGGAAGCAAACATGACTATTAAATTCAGCAAATCATTATTTTGCAGAACATCTGTACCATTTTTAGGCTACACCATGACCGCCACAGGATTGCAAATGAATAATAGCAAGATTAAACCCATACTAGATTTTCCTTCACCTAAAACAAGGAAACAGCTAAAAGGATTCTTAGGATGCATTAACTACTATAATAAATTTCTAGACAAATTCTCTGAACACATACAACCACTTCTTCGACTCACTTCTAAAAATTATAAATTCCATTGGACACCTACAGATGAACAAACTTTTCAAAAAATTAAACAACTTTTCTTAGAAACGCAAACTTTACACCATCCAGACCCATATAAACCATTCTACCTACAAACAGACGCTTCAGATTTTGCTATAGGTGGACACCTATATCAATATAATGAACAGGGAGAAAAACGTGCTATCATTTTCCTGTCCAGAGCCTTGCAACCAGCAGAGAGAAGATTCACCACAACAGAAAAGGAATTGCTCGCCATAGTATACTGTCTGCAAAAAACCAGATACATAATATATGGTACAGACATAACCATCATAACAGACAACCATGCTCTAACTTTCCTCAAGACCTGCAAACTTCTAAATTCACGTTTAACAAGATGGATTTTGGCCATACAAGACTACAATTTCAAAATTTTGCACTGCAAGGGTAGTGAAAACTGTACTGCAGATACCTTAAGTCGAATCCCTAACCACCAATCAACAACACCCATTAATGAACAACCACCACTTATGATGGCCTACATAAACAGAATACAAGACCAAGATTTACAAACAGAACTTCAATTAACTTACAAGAAAAACTA
The DNA here is from genome assembly GCA_963513935.1 of Aphrophora alni. Classification (NCBI taxonomy): domain Eukaryota; kingdom Metazoa; phylum Arthropoda; class Insecta; order Hemiptera; family Aphrophoridae; genus Aphrophora; species Aphrophora alni. The sequence goes on along the minus strand of OY740766.1, from coordinate 118,494,487 downwards.
TCTGAACTTATCCTTTAGACATTTTGAGAAGGAAAAGTCCTTAATTTTTATATTATTTATTATTCAGAGTTATTAAAATAGCTTAAACGTATGAAAATATTTCAGATAACATTTTTCGGTTTTAGTTTTAAAGTTATTTGACTAATAATTTATAAAATTACGTTATCAAAATAATACACGACGTTTCGATGGTATAAATCAACTCCGTTTTCCACAAGTTTTTCATTTCATATTGTAGAGTTAAGCCATATAATATTATTCCGTTTAAGAATTTGCGTGGAAATTAGTAACTTTTTTTTAGTTAACCTTACATAAATATTGCTGAAGCATGTATTTATTTTTTTCATTTTATAACTTCTCATTTTAATTTTGATCTATAGCCTACATTATTTTATTACATTTATGTGCGTTATTGTGTAAAATGTATTTCATTACACTGTATTCTATGTTCATGTAATACAAATTTAAGTAATATACTGTATTTATGTTTTTGTACATACTTTTTTATCATATTATTTCATAAACCGAACAACTGATGATTCGAACTATTCCTTAATTATTTCGGATGATCGACGCCTTACTGTGTCCATATTGAACCCCTAAGTAAAGAACGCGATTCTTACAAAATGTTTGTCAGTCCGCTTGCACCGAGATATGAAAGCCGTTGGACTGACTTTATTAAATATTGTTACCTAGAATTATTTTGGCCTATAATTATCTACGTAAAACGTATTTGTCGTAACTCAAAGAGGTAGGGAGATGATTTCAAAAATACACAGATTTTCTTAAAACAGTTTTAATAATTTTGTTTAGGTCTTGATCAAACGTAGCTTCTAAGCCCTTTAACACACGTGTAAAAAAAGTGGGGATGATGCTGTCATTAATATATATTGTAAAATTGTGCCGTATCATTACACAAACCAATGTACCAAATTGTAGGTAATATAAAATTGCGTTATCTGTCTAACTTTTAAAACAAAGCAATAAACGGTACACACATTGAGATCTTAAAATAGCATCCCTTGTTCCTATCCACATCCTCGGCCTAAATAGTGATTGATATAAATAGAACTTTTAGTGACTGCTGTCAAAGTTAATTTCTGTGTATTTCCTGAACTGTTACATTTTTTACCATCGATTTAACGACGGTTTTTGGTCATAACCATCGGATTTCACTAAAATTTGAAAGAAATCGGTTGACCTGATTTTGAGAAATTATGTCCTATATATTATAAGCAATATTTTTTACAAATAATTCACCAAACGGCATTTTGTGGAAAGTTTTATTTGTGTCCTTAGAGGCTACACTCAAGCAAAATTTTATTAAAATTGTTGGAGCCGATTATGAGAAAATATTTTATTTTTCCATTTTTTCCCATAGCTCCTACTCCAAATGTTCATTTATGGAAAAATTGAAAAAAATTTTTTAAAAAAATAAAAATCCTGCCATATGACCAAAATATGCTAATGTATCAAATTTGATTAGAAGCGGTCCATGAGTTTTGACTCTGGATGACTTCACATACGAAAAACAGACAGATCTCATGTAGCAAAACAGCATTTTGACTTGGGGGACCTAAAATGAATATATCTGAGAAATATTTTGTCTATGCTATGTATATGATAGAAAGTAAAAATGAATCTTAACTTTCGTCTGTGAAAACTCTACCTTTTAAAAATAATATTGAAAAAAGGCATATTGACGGTATTTTCAAGTAAGAAAGTTTGCGCAATATTCTGCTTCTTTAAGAGTTTTCCGAATATTTCATTTAAACACATGAAATGGGTCATACGAAGATTAAAAAAGAATAATAAAATGGAATAGAAAGTTGAGGATCCATCAAAGTGACGGGACAACCCAGAGTTCGAGACATTCGGATTTCGTTCCACTGACATTTAGTTCAAATCAGATGGGTCACGGGGGACTGTCGCCTGTCAGAACACATTAGCATATGTTCGATGGTACATGGACCAAAACAAAACTTGTCTGTTACAGGGATGTCAAGTTTGTTGTACTACCCACGCCTTTCCTAAACCTGGCTGAGGTGAATCAACTTTGACACGGCGTCTATCAATACTTTATCTTGGATGTTACGAAATCAGCTGATTAAATTAATCGAACAGGTTGTTTACGAAAGCAGACGGTGTTTATTAGTCACGGCTTTGCTTGGAAATGTCTGAACTGATATTTCTAAAAGTTATGTTTGTGCCCAATTAAAAATTTCTGAAACTAGTTCAAGCGTGATTCAAAACGAAGTCAGATCTCCAAAAATAATTAATTTGTTTTCAGGTTTGGCTTATGACATTGACAAAAAACCTTTGAATAAAAGATGACTCTAATAATATTTAAATTCTTTTTAAATATTTCAATATACATATTCAATAATGCAAGGATGAAACAGATGCAACATTTTAATTATCTTGGTTGTGACCTAACAAATGATTACAGAAACTATATTTAGGAACAATTTAACAAATTCAGGACATATGTTCGAACTCTCAAGAAGTGATACCCAAATAAATTTATCCAAAACATTGCAAATAAATACGGAGAAAAGTTTGGTCGATCACAAAATATAGCCGCATACAAGCACAAGCAATGAGATTCCTTATGGTACAAACATAGTGGTGCCTAACTAATCACATGTTACCTAGTCGGAAAAATACATGATTGTTAATTTATAAGTATGAATCTATAACTATAACCTAGCTGGTTACCTGGCGAACAATATTCAGGTCATCATTAACTTATATTTAAAATAAGAAAAGAACTTAAAATAAAGACACTTTGCCTTCGAATACACTAATAGAGTCGCGGTTGGCCAAGGAAGTATAAAAGAGAGGGATTTAACCCAAGACTACATTAAAAAAATGTGTAGCTCCAGCTAGGATTCATAGAGATTGGTACGCACGTAGAGCTGATTTTGACAAATTAGTTCTTTTATAATAATTTTATGAACCTAACTAGATTTTTTGAATTCGTATTTTAGGGGAGATAGAAACTAATACAGTTTGTTGGGTTTCTTAAAGGCTGTATTCTACCCCCCCCCCCCAAGTTTAGGCGGATTCAAAAAATCGTATTTTTTTTTAAATAGCACCAACTACATCAAAACTTAGTTATTAAAAAAAGTGAATAAAAAACAAAATAACATGGACAAATTATGCCCACAGAACAAATTTGGTAAAAATCTGTTCACTCTTTTGTTCACTCTACTGAACATCATTCCAAAAACCACTTTCTTGTGGTCATTAGAACTTTGTTTTTTTTACAACCGACATAACGTGGTTTACACTTTGTGTAAATGAAAATATCTGAATAGAATTAGGAATGAGCATGTGCGAAAAGATTTACATATATTTACTTGCACTAAATTTCTTCTTCTAAGCCCACACAAAATTAAAAATAAATTTATTCTTCACCATCTCCTCAAAAATGGTGATTCAGAAGTTCCGGTTTACAATAATATTGAACCGGATTCGAAACCGTTTTAAAAGGTAGAATATATCAATATAAGTATAAAATATTTCCATGCAAGTTTGATTTCAAATTTTTGTTTGACTGAAATTAATGTTCTAATTAAAAGTACTAAAGCCTAAACATGGCCACCAGTACGTTTTTTTGTGGTTGGTATTTTAGAGGTTAAAACAAAATTTAAAGAAACTGATTAAATTCACTTGACATGAGCAGCACATGTGTAAACGTTGGAAATCGGCAATATAATAAAACGTACCAATGTCCACAACATTACTTTAGTTGAAACAAAAGGACGTTTCAATCACTACGTCATATCTTCAAAGTAGTTGCGCGTAATTCTTGGCAAACAGCTGGTCAGTTACTGAATTTGATGACCCGTCGTCCTGACGACGTCAGCTTGTTTGAAATAATATTTTTGTTTTTGTAAGTTTGTGGTTTATTTTGGGTTAGTGGATGTTGAACATTTTTAGTTATAAATAATGTCGAAATCCCTTGAAGATGTGACGAAAACAGACCTTTATATTAAATTTGATCGCAATCGGTTTACGAATTGATGATGCGGCAGACAGACAAACGTCAGTCATAAACTACTATGTGGGTCAGAGCAACTGAAAACGAATATTTCAATACAAAGTTCAACATCGATATTTTTACCCTTCATATAAATTTCTCTACACTACCGTATTTGTTAGTAAGCCAAAAACAACAACAAAAAAATCCAAGAATAAACTTGATTAGATAGCTTGAAACATTGTTGCCAACGTCTGAGAAGAATTTATTTTCTTGTTGGATTTACGTCAGGATTGTACCCACACAATTACGCTGGAGTCGTAAATTTCCCTTTCATCTAATGTAAATATAATCTTAAGGAGGAATGTTGATACAGCTTCAAGCCCCCGCATGTGAGGTGCAGATACTGTATACAAAGCTTGTTAATGAATTATAGGTACAGGTTACTTAAGGAAAATTGATTTGTCTGGGAGCTTGGAAAAGGTTCATTTATACACTCACAGAACCGGTCGAATCAGGATTTTTAAAATAGCTGGAGACAAAAATTTCTAATACTTTATTTGATTCGTTTCATTACCCAATTATCTATTTAATATCTCCGATATGTAATTCGAATCCGGCATCAAAAACAAACTTTATACTTTCTCCTATAAACGAAAATATATATTTCGTTTATAGGAGAAAGTATAAAGTTCTATTTCTATTCTATAGGTATTTTTGTGTACCCACGTATATGTATATACACAAAACCTACGTATATGTATGTACATATATATATTTTACGTATGTAAAATATATATACGTTTAGGATAAATGTTATACTTTTTCGGGATTATGTACATTATAATCCCGAAAATATTTGAATGTAAATATCCGTTTAGAGGTCACCTGACTCTAGAAAAGTAGGTTTGCAAAGTCATCTCTTTTTCCTTCTGTCTTCTATACTCATTAATAGGGTATGTAAAGTTTATTGTGAAATCAGGTATTCTATAGGTATTCATATTGCATTGACGTATATGGGCTATTGGTATAAAACATTGATGTTCGAATCCGACCCCAAAATAACCATTTGATTGATTGTAAATGTATGCAACCAGATAAAAAGAACGTGTTGTCAAAAATTACTTTAAAAATCTATCCCCCCCATAGAAATTTAACACTTTCTTTATACTAAAATCCAATAGATATACAACGAATTTAGAATACAATTGTAGTCTATTCCGTTTGTCACGTGGATGTACGCGGTCCATTGGTATTTAAATTGAAGAATTAAATATCTGAAACCTATGGAATTTTACTGTAGAATTTCTGATTTATTTGTATGTTATGAGAGATAACAGATGTATGGACATTTATGACTTCGTGGAATCGAACAACAATAAACTACTTTTTAAACCAGTACATTTTTCTGACCCCCTCCCTTCTTTTTCTCTTTCCCTTTTCCATGTCTCACTTTTCAGACCGTACTACTTTGTGTGTGTGTGTGTGTGTGTGTGTGTGTGTGTGTGTGTGTGTGTGTGTGTGTGTGTGTGTGTGTGTGTGTGTGTGTGTGTGTGTGTTAGGTTTCGATTAGAGCTACTTCCGAATGTTTAAATTTATTTTAGATTATGTAAGTTGTAGTATATATGAGAATATGATAGTCGGTACATAAATATTGTACACGTTTACTCACACACTTTCATACAAAACCAGATTCTTAACTAAAATCCAAGAATAAAGACCTTAAGTTAACGGTCAGAAGATGAAAATGGATCTTGGATAGTGGAATGAAATTTTGTATATTTCAGATGGGTTTTAATCAAATTGACAAAAACATGAAGATTAACGGCCACGAAATACTTTTAATAATAATAAAAAAAAATCACATCTCGTGGCTCATATTTAAATATATACGTAACTAAGTGTATAAATTATTCCAACCTATTCACTACGTAGACATAATCAGTTCTGATGGTTGGATATAAAACAAACACAATAATGGATTGTTGTGTTCCTACTCCAGAATTGATAATAATAGATATTGATCAGATTTGAAGGTTATAACTTGAGGCCACATAGTCTAGGAAGCTAAATAATTACTGTTAATACATTGACATACTGTGCGCGAAAAATAGTCCATTCAATGGTATTAAAATTATTTTAATGTTTTATGAGTGAAGAATATGTAACGTGTTTATGACTTCAATTCATCTGATGATGTTTTGTGTTGGCGAAACATCGGTTATGAAAACCGTTTCAACAACAATTGCATTTACATTCGTAAATAATCTAGACAACGTAATATGTTTACTTTAATAAAATAAATAATATGTATTTTGAGAGACTATCTCTTACAATATTAGGGATTTCACATTAGACAGAGGACTTCACAACATTATTTACTCTTAACTTACTATAGAATACCAAATTATCCATGCCAGTTCAATGAGTACATAGATATGTGACAGAAGGGCAAATAGATGACTTTGTAAAAACTACGTTTTTAGACTAAGTGACCTTAAATTGACTGTTCAAATTTGCTGTAAAAGAGTTTAATGGTAAATACATTTATAATGTTACATCTCAAACTTTAAAATACCCACTTTTGAGTGTAAATGATGTCATTATGTAAAAAGCGTGTCATATATAAACGGTTGGTTTAGTATATTATATATTTATAAATCAACGGAAAAAAAACACAGACTGATAGACAGACGAAAAATTAAGCGGAATTCTAAATTTGACTAATTGACTTTTTTTCTTTTTAATAAGTAGAGTTCGAATTCTTATCGCTAAGACAATTTTTTGTGACACCTATTTTATTGATACTGTTATATGTTTGCCAAAACTGACATAGTTATCTTGTATAAAGTGGTTGACAGGAATTTGCATATTGTCGTTAGGAGTTACATTAATTACCCACAGGCGTTTTAACAAAGAGTCTTCTTTCAATTAGCAGTTACCGTATCTAGTCCCTCCTCTTCGCACTTTGCGGTCTTTCTTTATGGACACGATACTGAGGGTTTCCCGTAATTAGAAAACTACAGGTGTTACTAGCCGGTAATGTGCAAAACATTTGTCATATTGGTTTTGTACAATGGGGAATACATAACCTCAAAGTTAGCTCATTGAAAACAGCTGATTAAAAAAATGATATGATTACAATTTTTCCGACTAAAATATGTCATTCCGACTGACATATTCCTTTTTAAAATCTAGTTTAATAATATTTTAAATAAATTGATAATTTAATAAATATATTGATCAAACTAGACTAGGTGTTGTTGTTATGGCACGACAAAATCGCTGCATACAAACAAACCCGTCCAATTCAGTAATTATGTTACTAGGAGCGTCATCAAAAATGTTTTATGTTTTATGACTAATCAAAAATTATTACTTACGTAAAGAAAACCAATGCTAAATTTTAAGTCATCGCATAAAATAGGTTTCGTATAGGACTATTAATATAAATCTTCAAAAAACTTGGTCCAAACCATATTTACATTTAACCTTATAAGTGATTTTAATCTATTCTTTAAATTTTCAATGATTTAAACCACCTTTTTAAAAAATTAGTGTTTCGTCAGACCATCTATTAAAAAAAAAAGAATATACCTGAAACAAGCTGGCATAGAGACAGGCCAATACATCGTTCCGTTAATGTTCTAAACATTGTTTCGACCGTCAGAGAAGCCATTAATTATTTAAATAAAAAAACAATAGATCATAAATGATTCATCCGATAAAACTGTGTGTACTAGATCAAAGCCTGTTTATTATCTAGAAATATTCTGTATAAACAGTCGCTCTTCTAACTTCAAGTTTTTACTTTAGTTTAATTTATAATTAATTTTAAATATTTACATATGTCATAACTGTTGCGCAAACATTATCAATACATTCCTAATCGTTCATGTACTTACAAACACAAATTTCTATCTTGAATAGAAACATTTTCGTTTAAAAATAGACAGGCGTCTGCAGTTATTCTGGAAAAAATAATATTATTTTACTTATATACTTGTAGATTACTGATCTTCTTATTTCATTACAACTTTATTGAAATTGCTTGACTGATTAAAAAAAAAAAAAAAAAATGCTTTTTAAATTAGTTTCATTGGAATTTTGGGGGTTATATAGATAACATCTAAACCGGTATTTTTCGGGAGATGGAGACCAATATGTTTTAAGTCCTTAAAAGAGCTTCAAATGAACAAACTTTTATAAGATACATTTTATCAAGATGATTTTGAGTTACAATTAATATATTTTATGCGCATAATTAAGGGTTTGTTTTTGGAAAAACAAACCCTTAAAGAACTAACTGTGAAAAAAATCTGGCAATTAGATTTTATGAATTCATTGATGAGGAACATACATACAAACTATTTTTCTCAACATATATAGAGGCACATTGTAAAATTACAAAAACTACGTAGATGTTAATTAAATTATCCTCAAAACCACTGTAAATAATTCAGTTAGAACCACTATACTGGAAAATAGTGTTATTTAGCGCACACAACACAGCATCATTGATATAATTTTAGAGATACTATTTAAATGTTTAGATGAAACTAATGTTGCTATATCTTGTTAAGAGCGATACCCATTTTAAGTTACTTTAATCATATTTTAAGTCCACATTTAGATCTAATAACTACTAAGTACAAATTTTGAACAAAATCTTTCATTCTTCTTTGAAAATTTAATGGTGACAGAGTTACGGCCAGATAAGTTTGGATTTTTGGATTCGCGTTAACTACTTTCATTAGATAGCGTTATAAAGTAAAACACAAAAACCATGAACTTACCAATTAAATTATTCCAAAAACATAGATTCACTAAAAACCATCGCACTGGGAAACACTTTTATTTAGCACACACACACTACAGGGAACACAAACAACTTAAAGTTGTTGAATATGAAACTTTCTAGAGGAAAACATTCGCAATTGTTTACTTTGCGCGAAGTACACATCTTCCGTCTTCAGATGTTTTTGATCTCGTGGGTTGTACCTTCCAATTGTATTCCATCTGTCGGGTGGGTGTACGTAGCCCATTGTTATTTAAATTGAAGAATTACATATCGGAAACTTATGAAAGTTTACTGCACTTGGTACTTGCGTTAATATGTTGTAAATAATTATTTGTAAGATATGGCAGATAAGAGATGTGTGGACATTTACGATTCGGTCTCCGTGGAATCGAACAACAATAAACTACTTTTTGAGCGTGTACACTCCCCCTCTTCTCTTTCTCTTTCCCCTTCCTATATCTCGCTCAGCTGACTATATTCTACTGTTCATCTATCTATCGGTTTATCTTTGTATTACTGTCAAATTATTTTATTTATGTTTTAATTAAAATGGTTTAAATGGCTAATGACAAAACAAACATACCGGAATATATTCGCCAATTATTTGAAAAGAACATGTGCACGAATCACGATTTATGGAAATCGGAGTTCGTTTTAATATTTCCATAGACGACTTATCCCATCCTTAAAGTAACTCTTAGTTCTCGATTTCATTAAAATAAGACCATCCATTTACGCATTATGTGAGAAAGACGACATATAGGCAAAAGCAAGCAAATTACAAATCTATATTTTATCATACAGATGTCTTAAAATAGATATTTCCACATAATTTTGAAAATTCACTTTTTTCAGTGTACATTAATTTCCCCATACTACACATATCTGGGAAATAAAAACGTACAATTTTGTTCTCGACGTGTTTATACACCAGTTTGACATTTTGCTGTATAACTTACAAAATTATTCACAGTATCGAAAAAGAAATATATAATAATGCGAAATTCACTGCTGAAGTTGTAATGAACCTTTTAATATGTTTACCTATTAGTATATTCCTTCGGCTATGGAATATATTTCATGTTAATTATTTAAAAAGCTTTTCATGTTTGCGTTTAGGTTGGGTGAAAAAAAATATACGTTGGAGAAACATTATATTATACGACTAAAAATATACTTTTAATATCTTATACATTTCAACTTATCAGAATAAAAACACAATTGCCAAATAAAGTCAAATTCTAGATTTAATGAATGACAATTTGTTTCTTTTAAGTAACTAGTACATTTAATCCGAATTTTTATGTCTAGTACATTATTGTGTGACGTTCTAATACATAGATAAGGTTAACTTAGTTATCTTGAGTTAAGTAGTGGACAGAAATTTACATATTATCGCAAAGAGCTGCATTACTCAGGCGTTTAACAATGAGGCTTCCTTTAATTACCAGTTACCGTATTCGTCCCTCCTTATCATCCCATTTAATCATTCATTCTAGATAGAAGACTGGGGGTGTTCCCTAGTTAAATTAAAACATGTGTTATATAGTATAAGCTTGTAATGTGTAGATCTTATGATTTCTTCTAAAAATATTACATACACAATCTCAAAATTAAAAATTGAAAACAGCTGTTATGTAGAATAATATTGGTTATTTGAGTTTTGCTTGTTTCCTGGTAAATAATATTTGGTTGCTGGGCACACGATTCTCAGAATGTTGTCGACGTACCACTTTTAAAATTTGTATATTTATTTTTATTGATTTATTATTTGATAATACATTTGACTTATTTTACTTTGTATATTCTCTGATATCATTTTAATCACTCTAACGGAACCCTACACGTCAACAAATTTATATTTATAGTAATTTAACTTTTATAAAAATTTTACAAGAAATGTACAAGAAACAAAAAAATTCCTGTTTTAACGACAAGTAAAATGTTATTTAAAAAAATGTGTAAGTCAAAGGTCAATTGAGTTATAGACAAAGAACTGAAAACATCATTTCTTGGTAGTTGTCAATACCCGAGATTAGTCTTGGACAAATATTTTCTGTAAGTCCCGCGATTTGTTATTTAATTATGAATAGATTGATGTAATACAATACAATACAAATAAATACAAACTTTAAAAAAAAGAAGTTTTTTTATTAAAGCAAAACAGGCGAAAACCATGTTTAATCCAGGACATAAATTAGTTATGAGTTTCTTTGTCTCACCAAGACTATGTTAAGTGCCAAAATCCAATACCAATACCAATACATCGTGAATTACAAAATCCAATACCAATACATCGTGAAGTACCAAAACCTAATACAAATACATCGTGAAGTACCGAAATACAATGCCAATACATCTTGAAGTACCAAAACCTATTACAAATACATCGTGAAAACCAAAATCCAATACCAATACACCGTGAAGAACCGAAATACAATACCAATACATCGTGAAGTACCAAAACCCAATACAAAAGCACCGTGAAAACCAAAATCCAATACCAATACATCGTGAAGTACAAAATCCAATACCAATACATCGTGAAGTACCAAAACCTAAAACAAATACATCGTGAAAACCAAATTCCAATACCAATACATCGTGAAGTACCGAAATACAATACCAATACATCGTGAAGTACCAAAACCTAATACAAATACACAGTGAAAACCAAAATCCAATACCAATACATCGTGAAGTACCGAAATACAATACCAATACATCGTGAAGTACCAAAACCTAATACAAATACACCGTGTAAACCAAAATCCAATACCAATACATCGTGAAGTACCGAAATACAATATCAATACATCGTGAAGTACCAACATTCAATTCCTCACATCTCAGTTTGTTGTGAAAGTAAAGTAATTATGTTTTCATAAAAACGATGTAATGGATAAAGTAGTATCTAACGCCGCATCTGATTACATATCTTTCTCTATGAAATAGAAGCCGAGAAAAAAAATATACATTACAAACGTACTCAACTCTGAATAAATTTAAATACAGATAACCTTCTAATCTACAAATTTCTGTTTCAGGTGAGTACGGTTCTTTCTCAATTCTTCGAAAACTACTTAATTTTCATTGGGTAAGTTTAAATATTTCATAAATTCAGTTTTTTTTTTAAATTATAAGATAATGGATTATTCATATTGTTGGCATAATGTATTTAGACCTGTGCTATCACTAGTGTATACAAAATAAGTACACGACGTTTCAAGGGTGTGGAAACTTAGAGCATACAAAATATTAAAATTGTTAGTTTATCCTAGTTACCTAATAACAAGTTTTAAATTAAAACTCAAACTAGTAACCTATATAGTTAAAGCGAATCCTGAGCGGTTGAAACAGATAAGACAAATGATTTTTCAGTAAACGGTATAAAATTGCAGTTATTCGTGTTTTAAGAATTGCATTCCTGATTAATCTGTAACGAATTATATTATTAAACTTAGTTTTGGAACTAAACATTTCAGATAGCGTAATTGTAAGAAAATCCAATAAAAAATAGGTTGATTGGTTGATTTAATAAAAAATATCTTTGTACAAATACGAATAAAATATCAAATTTACTACCTTGCAATGAAATCAATTTTGTAGGTCTTAGTTGTACATAAATATTGAATACTTTTTAAACATAATGTATTGCTATTAGTAAAGAGATGTTATCGAAAAACTATTTTTAGTTTTTCATCCTTAAAAAAAAACATAATGGGTTACTTATCATTGTATAGATTTTGGTAATCACATGATTTTCCAATTATAGAACACTCTCAGAGTAACTCGTAACCCCAACTCTGTACAAGGTTCTAAAATAATTGTTATTCAATTATTTATTTTGTAGTATATCAATTCTGAATTCTCATACTTATGTGGAATTTGAAGTCATTGTCAAATTTGAGTAATTAATCAATTCAATTCTTAATTATTTTAACCCCCATCTGTATTGAAACATTTAACGCAACTACTAGTTTCTAAAATTTTTAGTTTGATTAAATGATCCTTGACATAATGCATGAGGAAATACTTTAGGCAAAGACATTTTATCAACATGTCTTTTTGGTTTCCCAAAACGCGACATTGAAATGTTCACTTCATTGCTATAGTTATATTATTTTATACTTGTAAATATTAATTTTAACTTTTTAGGGAGTGATAATAAACAACACTATAAAACCAAAAAATCTAGTCAGGACAACTAAGTCAAGAGTTTATACAGAACATCTTCTCTTCAGTTGAGCTTAATTTGTAGAAAAGTGAATCCTAAAGATAACGGATTAAATTTGGCCTTCTTCTGATTACTTCTTACTCTTTTATCTAATGCGAAACGTTTTCAATTTAATTCCAGGAGGCGGACTTTATTTGTTACTTTTTATTTTAGTTAGTTTGATGAATATATTTTCATGTATGTGTTAGAAAAGGGGAGATATAAAATTTACTCCAGGGAGTGGATTCAGTGTAGGATATTGTTTCCTGCCTATCAATTATTAAATAGATTTACTGTAAAATTAGGTTTCAATAAACGTTCCCACAATTTTAAATTTATTACTGTCTGTAAAATAATGGTTTTTAACTTGTGAAAGTGTTGTTTCCATTCATTCAAAATTAATTGGGAAGAGGGGATATTTCACGTACGGAATGTAAAATAAGTCGTGATACACCTCTATATAATTTAAATGGATTGCTATATCAACGTAAAACCTGTACCATACCTTATATAACAAATGGTATGATTGAAGAGTAAGTAGTGTTACAACCGGAAAGGCGTTAAAGTTCACCGTGTCTTCGTATTTCGTGCACATATATGAACAGATTCACAGACTAAAGTAACAATCAAACAGTTAAACGAGTACATTTTTCTATGAACACTAGTCTATGCATCAGTTTTACTGTCACGAATTTAATTCGTTTAGGTATAAAATTATAATTAGTAGGAGACAAGTTAAGAACTATGTTTTAAAATCTATACAAATGTTACTGGGAGTTGATTCTTATATTTATTGTATAAATTATTTTTCATCACACTATCAAATTAATAATTTTCAATTACAGCTATGAATATTGATAATGTTTTTTCTCCAGTCTAGTTCAGGAAATAGAGCCGGAGATTTTTCCTGTACTGCTATGTAGTTATGCATTCCAACAGCATGCTGCTTCTCTATCAGTAGTAGTTATGTATTTGAAATCAGCTGTTCTTATTAATTTAGCTAGCAGTTTAACCCTCCAACCGGCAATGTTAATTGTCTTGAAAATTCTTCGTTTGTTTAAAAATTAATAAAATATATTATTTGTATACAAAACCTAACTTATAAGACATCATTTTTCTCAGGAAGATGCATAGAATTCATCTATGTAATAAAAAAAATTTTTTTGAAACGGTTTTGGAGTAAGTATGTTAGATGTCAAAAATGATATTAACTTTTTTTCAGAAAAATCTGTATCACCCTAAATCAATAGCCTACTACCTTTTTCTAAGATATACAAAAGTTTTGTGTAATATTTTTGAATATATTTAGAAAAAAAAAAGGAAAAAAATGTTACATTTTAAAAATTTAAAAAATTATATACGAAAAAACTGAATTTTCTCTTTATTTTTTCCAAAAAACATAAAAAATAGTAAAATATATTTTATATAGAACTTCTATATATCATTATGTCCAGAAAAGTGCATAGAATTTAGTTGTGTAGTGCAAAAAAAGTTACATGTATCACATTTGGAGTTTTTTGGTCAAATACCAAAAAATCTAAGAGTAACGAAGCGGAAATTTCACAGAAATGGTGATCAAAAACATACTAATACATTTTTTGCATTTTTTTTCACCGTTACTTGAGATTTCTAATATATTTGTGAATATATTTAGGGGAAAAAAATAATAATACGTTACATATTCTAAATAAAAATGACGATTTTTCAAAAATTTGTATTCTGGCGCTTGAAGGTTAGGGTGACATGTCAAACTTTTAGGCATAATTAGTATTTTTCTAAAGCTAGGCCTAAAACAAAAGCATTAGATTTTACTAATACAATATACTTTATAAAGAATAACACACATATTCACTTGTATACTTATATAAAACACTAAATATAAGAAAATATGCTTATAGCCTAAACTAACCATTGTTATTTATAGGTTATTCCATATACACACTCGAAATTCACTCAAAAACAAACTTTAGAAATAAAAACACATATATTGTAACTTGTATACACAATTTATATACAATTTGTATACACAAACCTTCAAAATAACAAAAATCTAATCCCAAAACCAATATTTGCCACGCCAAATATTATAGTGTTCACGTCAGACATTTACTACGTTTGGACTTCAAAACAACAAATTGTTAGTAAGCAATTCCTAAACTCAAGTGGTACCAACTTATAGAATGGAATTTCCCCTACAACATAGAGTAAAAAGAAAAATAATTTTAAAAACAGAGAGATATCAACTTCGTCTTTTTGTAAAGCGCATCAAATGCTAAATGAATTTCTTGTTGTCAGGTTTGTTCTATGTTCAAGTACGAATATCTCTGGATCTGTTAGACGCAGAACAATTTGTAATCTATGGTTAGAAAGAGAAACATGTGATCTATATAACAGTGTTTTAGTTGACTTAAATGACAGAAAAATATAGTTGTAATCATATCAGGAAAAATGGAGCCGCGCTATACGAAAAGCCGCAGAGTTGAAAATTACGATTTTACGCATCAAAAATACTCGAACTTCACCAATTTTTGGAATATTATTTATAACGTTTTGTGGTAATTTTTTTGCATGATATGCATCTACGGAACATTAGCTTTCCAACGGTATTTTATTTATTGCAATGGGACAATTTTAAGTGGGCGTAACGTTGAATGGCAAAATACGTGATTAAGAGTTGGTGAAATCACTTGGGAGCACGTGGGCGACCTACTGTAGGTCGCCGTGCCGGTTGGAGGGTTTTAAACATAAAAACAATTCATACACTTATTGTTGTTATTATTTTTTGAGAAATACTACTAAGCAATCCTGATAAAATGTGTGACAAAGATTTAAATGATCCATTGCAAGTATCATATAGTTTATTAAATAAAGTAGTGGAACCTACTAATCATCTGCTTCCAAAAAATCGAAGGATAGAAATGAAGACGAATATAAAATGTACATTTATTCGTGTATTAATGAAAAAGTTCAGTCTAACCAAGTAAGAGATGATATTTTGCTTGTATATTTGGTAGAAAAAAACCGAAAGAGATGAAATGTTCTACTTTATGTTGATAAATTACACGTCTTTTATTATTATTATTTACAGTCTGATGAAAAGTATCGTTCATAATTCGTACCTAAATAACAAATCCGGTCTTTGATAGAATTTCCACGTCGGCTATTGCTAGATTACTTTCGGCACTAGTGATGACATATACTATTGTTGAGTTGTTTAATAGATTTCAGTTAAAATCCGATTTTTCTAATTCACGTTTTTTAACACTTATTATGTGAATTACTTTAGTTGTTGGATCTATTATGACTTGACTCTAAACAAGGTTATAATAAAAAAAGGTCTTGCATTAATCACGTATACAAGTTCCAATAACACATTAATTGTGTATGTAGTGAATTAAACATTCATTTGTTATCTTTGGACACAATGTTTTGAAAAGAGGAATTTCCTAATTTAACTAACTGGTTAATAAGAGGGCTATCCGAACTAACGTCCGCTTATCTTGCGTGAAATGGTGGAGGAAATGACTATTTTTGCGGAGCGTACGTATTGTGTGACTCAAAACAATATAACAGTGTTTTGTTTTACTGTTAATCACTTAAAAACTGCTGTTCAAATGGGTGTTGTAATATTTTTAAAGTGTGGTAACATTGCCGCCAACCGGAACTCTCAGTTTTAAGATTTAGGTTGAAAAAACTGTAATGTGGTAGGTACAGTCGAATATGATGAGTTTATAGCGAGAACGTGAAGCGTGAGAATATGTACGTTATGTTTAAAACCGACTGTCCTAATGGGTATTCATTCTACTGTGGTAAATGATGGACTTGTGCAATAGATTAATGATAAAATTTAAAAAAGATTCACCATTGGAGAGCTTTCTGTTTTTTTAATAATATTTTCTCTCACAATCCTTCATTAAGTGAACATTGAAAAGTTACTACACATTTTTTACGAGGTGCCAAAGAAGGACACAACGAATGGGTTCATCTTTCTTGATCTTTACGATACTAAAAGGTGATACGGGTTTTGATCATATTTTAACAGGTGATGGGATATTTTTTCATTTACGAAAACTCTGATCAAACATTAATCAGAGGAGTGGGAACAAACTAACTCGCATAAAATATTTTACATATTGGTAAACTCGTTTTGACAAAAAAATCGGGCAACTGTACAGAGGGGTTTTGTCAATGGCACCACGTTCAATATAAGTTAAAGGTTGCCTTACGAACAAACGTTGTTGCGTGTTAGGCTCCTTTAATGATCCTGTAATCGTGTTTCAAAAATGAAGTTAGGAAATGTTTGATTATTGATATTTCAGTTGCCACCTCCTAACTATAATCTTCTCCTGTACATCACAAGAGCTTTGAAGATGACGAGTTAAGTTATGGCTTAAATCATTGCCGGCAGAATTTTATAACGACGGAATAAAAATTAATATGAAAAACTTTGCAGTTTCGTTGGAATCTAGTAAATTTTTGTATACAATATTATTTCAAGTGAAAAATATACGCGAGGTAATTAATTTGGAAACTCAAAATTGCAGCAATTAAACGTAAAGTCAAGTGAGAAGTCTGCGGCCTGTGCTGGGAAGCGACTAGGATGGCTCAGTTGGTAGAGCATTGGCGCGTAAAGCCAAGATCCTGGGTTCGATTCCCAGTCTAGGTCGTATATTTTTCACTTGAAATATTATTGTATATTCAATACTTGCTAGTAAAAACGTATAAGCGGAAAAATCAAATAATTAAAAAATCAATAAATTTTTGTAGTTTTAAGTTCTATAAAAATAAACTTCTTCTTGTCTTTTTATATAACAAATCAATTTGCTTCTAGGATAACACTCGTTATAATGAATATAAAAAGAACTCATCTCATCTGTTATATTGAACTTAAAATGTTCTTCCCTTTAATCAATAAACGCTCGCAAATCCAACTTGTACACCAAACTGTTTGCGAGGAATATTTTTTTAAAATTTTGTGTATAACAGTGTCCGAGAAAGGTTATGCAATATTTTTCGTACCATTTTTCGCCTAACTATGGTGGTTACTCGTGGTCTTTCAGTTACGAGTATAACTGAACAGGAATTTAAAACACTTTTAGATGTAACATTTTTGATGACTTATGTTTATCTAATCAGCAAATTAATAGTCTGGACCAATAATAAAAATATAATTTATGATGTTGTATGTATGACTCGTCAATAGCTATGTTATTGTAAAATTTACAATAAATTAATTTGATAATTACAAATATCATGAGTAAAATGTGCATTATATCACGTAGGCCTATTAGAGATAGCTAGAGGTCAAATTCTTTGAACACATAGTCGGCCGTAAGCCCTTTTTAATGGGTTATATTTCGGATCAACAGTCTTTGAATCTTTCCTAGAGAAAAGAGGTGGACCTTACTGCAAATAAATGGGGCATATATTACCCAAACTTTCTCACACAGCTGTATACAAAACAAATACCAAGTTTAAAATTGCAAGATGGATTTGTCATACTACAAAACTAAAAATTAAATTCTCCTAATATCGCCTCTAGCGATTTTTAATTATTACAGCCTCTAAAAAACTAAACAAAAGATATTGGTTGCACATCTAATAATTGAGATTCAGTAGTTCTAAAAAATTATCATTAGAACAAATTTTTCTATTCTATTTTTATAAAATGCATAATTTCTGAAAATTGTTTACACCAATTTTGTTAAAATTTTAATGATTAGGCTACTAACTCAAACCATTGTGTCCAATCAGAATTATAAAAAAATGGGGGTCACAACTAAATGACGAAAATAAACTGTGTGCTATCATTAATACAATTATTCTATTTTAGGACGACTTTATGGCATAAGCAAGAGAAATAATAAAAAAACAATATTTTTAAATAACCACATTAAAATTTGTTAATGAAAGTTCACCCCTCTATAACAACTTTCTTCTCATAAAAAATATTTTTACAAAATTATAGTAATAAATAAAATGACATTTTTGTAGTTTCTCTCGTAAAATTAATGGAAACATTTTTGTTATTACTAGAGGGAGCGGTGAATATTATTACATTTTCTTTTAGGGATGTTTGTTTGAGAAAGTTATTTCAAGTTTCGCAGTTTATTTTATTTCTCGTTTAAAAGTAGTATATAAACATTTTGGGGGAATATAAACTTGTTTTATGCACTTTTGAAAGCATCCAGTTTAAATCCGTTAGATGTTCAGTTTGAATTAATTTCGTAAGACTATATCAGTCGTCACAGTTTAATTGATCAACGGTTTTTTGTCGGAAGAACATTCACCTAAGAAAATTATTTTCTTTGTATTATATTTACAAAATTCTTTCTCCTCTTTAAACACAAAAATAAAATAAATACCCAACGCGTTGATCTCTTATTTACTGTAGACGAAGTATTATTATGTCGCACTATCCTAATTTCTTTTTTTTTCAATTTATATTATCTTAAACGTTTCGACAAATGTCTGTATCTTTGTCAAGCTATACTCAAGGTGTGCCTGTGTCTTTGTCTAGCTACACTCAAGGTATGTCTGTACCTTTGTCTAGCTACACTCAAGGTATGTCTGTACCTTTGTCTAGCTATACTCAAGGTAGACTATGTCTGTATCTTTGTCTAGCTATACTCAAGGTATGCCTGTATCTTTGACTAGCTATACTCAAGGTATGTCTGTATCTTGGTCTAGCTATACTCAAGGTAGACTATGTCTGTATCTTTGTCTAGCTGTACTCAAGGTATGTCTGTACCTTTGTCTAGCTACACTCAAGGTAGACTATGTCTGTATCTTTGTCTAGCTGTACTCAAGGTATGTCTGTATCTTTGTATAGCTGTACTCAAGGTGTATCTGTATATTTTTCTAGCTATACTCAAGGAATGCCTGTCTCCTTGTCTAGCTATACTCAAGGTAAGCCTGTATCTTTGTCTAGCTATAATCAAGGTATGTCTGTATCTAGGTCTAGCTGTACTCAAGGTATGTCTGTATCTTTGTCTAGCTGTACTCAAGGTATGCCTGTATCTCTGTGTCGCTGTACTCAAGGTATATCTGTATCTTTGTCTAGCTGTACTCAAGGTATGTCTGTATCTTTGTCTAGCTGTGCTCAAGGTGTATCTGTATCTTTGTCTAGCTGTACTCAAGGTATGCCTGTATCTTGGTCTAGCTGTACTCAAGGTATGTCTGTATCTTTGTCTAGCTGTACTCAAGGTATGTCTGTATCTTGGTCTAGCTGTACTCAAGGTATGTCTGTATCTTTGTCTAGCTGTACTCAAGGTATGCCTGTATCTTGGTCTAGCTGTACTCAAGGTATGTCTGTATCTTTGTCTAGCTGTACTCAAGGTATGCCTGTATCTTGGTCTAGCTGTACTCAAGGTATGCCTGTATCTTTGTCTAGCTATAATCAAGGTATGTCTGTATCTAGGTCTAGCTGTACTCAAGGTATGTCTGTATCTTTGTCTAGCTGTACTCAAGGTATGCCTGTATCTCTGTGTCGCTGTACTCAAGGTATATCTGTATCTTTGTCTAGCTGTACTCAAGGTATGTCTGTATCTTTGTCTAGCTGTACTCAAGGTGTATCTGTATCTTTGTCTAGCTGTACTCAAGGTATGCCTGTATCTTGGTCTAGCTGTACTCAAGGTATGTCTGTATCTTTGTCTAGCTGTACTCAAGGTTTTCCCAATGATATACAGTTTTATTGTCGCATTTTTCACTTAATGTTATACCATTAATTCATATCCGAACTAAACGGTCTATTCTATGTAATTACTTTTCATGTTATTTGCCGTGAATTAAAAGTGCACGTATTCTTAGAATTTCGCTGAAAATTTAGGACAAAGTGTGTCTTTTTCATTCAGAAATTTTTAATTTGACATGCACGTGCAACGTTTTTACCTATACACATGAAAACTAGTAAAAATTTTAATTTGGGCATATTCCAAAAGTATGTAAATTGTTTTAAGGCGTTTAATATCAAACTACAAGACTATAAATTGCACATTGTAGCGTACGTATTATAGGCTGTAAAAGTGTGAAAGAAGTAGCTTTTCCAGTATTTCTTACATGGTCAGGACTAAAATTCTGAGAGGATATTATAATTTTGCTCCTTATAACCAATCATAATAGTAAGAAGAATTATCTATTGTATGAAAAGGTATTATATTATGTTGTTTTATGTAATGATTATCCAATTGCATATATCAAATAAATATAGGTTACTGTATAAAAATTGGTAACTGGTGGAGCAGCCTCTATGATTTCATTCACATGTCTAATTGAGAATGTGGTTTAGAATTACACCGTATGAGTTAACTTAATTTTGTATCTAGATATTATAAGTAGCAACGAAACCCTATATACTGTGTGCTATTTAACACGATCGATACTTAGTTTTCACACAATATTACAGCACTGAAAGATGTACATAGTCGTTCAACAAGTATCGATTTTGATATAAAACGGAAACTTCTCTTTTGAGATCACCACTTCAAAGTATGTATGACTCACGTCTGCCAATCTGTACAATATTCAAGTTATGACGTAACTATTTTAGTTGTTCTTGACTTCTTAATTAAATTTAATTAATCAAAATTGCATTTTGCATCAAAATTATCCACTACACCACGGTTCATTAAACCAGAGTAAATAAATAATTGTTTGATATTAGAGGTAGCAAGTTACAGATATTTATAATAAAATCTCGGCCAATAAACAGTCGCGCCATCGACGTTATTGCCTTAATTCCAAAATAGAATTTGAGATGTACTTATTTATTTGAAATATGTAGTGAAACTTAACAGGTTATTCAGTTAAAACGGTGAAAACATTATTAAATTTATCATGTCCAAACAGTGTTCAATTTTTGTTAGATGTGTTAATTAGTATTTTTTTATTAATTATATTTTAAACTTAAAACTTTTATTTCTTTGTTGGGAATAATGAAATTACTGCGATCGTGTGAAAATTAAAAAAAGAACTGATTTCGTAGATTCTTGTTATTTTTACACCTTTGAAATAATAATTTTAGACCATTTTCACATTGATGTCTGTCTATCTGGATTGATTTACATTATTTGGCTGTGTGTCCAATGACACGATTACATGTCTTGTGTTGAATTCTCTCCCCTAGTAAATAAGAACATATCTCAATATAAGTATGTATATGTTGACATGTTGGAAGAACATGGTCCCTTCTCACAATTTAAAGACTTTAAAAGTATGTTTGACAATCCGGTAAGACTTAATGAATGATGATTTTCGAAATATAGTAAATTTTAATTTGAACAGCTTTTATTACAGCATCTTTGTCTTTTTAAGAGTTTTTGAAAATACATTTCATGTATTATTTAAAAAAGAAACTAATCTACTTTTCTTTTTAAAGTAATCTTGTAGGGGCCTACAATGTTTTAAACTTACCCAGTTGAACTCATATAAGTTAGTATCACTTTAATTTCAAATGAGTCAGAAAAAACAAATAAAAAAACAAAATAACCAATAAAAGATGAAACAACAAGGACAAAAGAAAATAAAAGACTACCAAAATAACAAATAATAAAACGAAACAACAAAGACGAAAGAAATAAAACTGTTATTGAATGTGGCGAGTGTGGAATAATAATAGTACACAAACAGAATATAAACATCGAAGAAATCTTTAAGAAAGAATTGAGTGAGGTCGTTTAGTGAATCACTTCGGAAAATGTAAGAACGTAAAATATATTTTTAGAGTCCTGCAAATGCTTTTCAATAAATAAAATTTATTAATTATGACGTAGGGAATCAGTACTTGTTTCAATTTCTAAAGTAATGCAGTTTCCAACAGTTCATAGTCGGATTAATGTTGTATTACTGTTTAAAGATAAATTTCGATAAAACGACATAAAAATAGATATCTTCTAACCATGCCCCTCCTTTTAAACAATCATTATCAATTAATTTAACCGAATGTAAGTGCTTCAATTTATAAAAATTCATGATACTATAGCTATTATTGGCGATTTTTAAATATGTTTGTGGTTAGTAAAATCTTTAGACATTTCGTAATGTCCATTGTCGGGGAGGGGGGGGGTGTTGTGATTGTTATACAAAGTTGCCTTATATACTTAATAATATATAGGTCATGGGAAAATAGAATACAACAATGTTAATTAATTATATAATTTTATTTCATTTGAAAATTTCAATATTTCTGAAGCATATTTTACTGTGTCTGGTGTTATTAAACATTAAATTTAAATTTGCTGTTTAAATCCACACGAGGTAGCAGCTTCTTCCCTACCTACTCTATGCATTGTTTAACACAGTATATGCGGTTTGTGGTATTGTTTAATGTTGTTTTAATACCACTGTCTTTAATAGCATTATATTCCCATGTTTATTTCACTAAACTAAACCATTTAATTGTTAACTTATGCTATTATTAATATGCAATATTTTAATTAATTTTTTTTTAAACTGAGTATAAAAATTGAAGAGTTTTCAGATTATAAATTTAAAAAGTTGAAACAATGAAACCGTCTAGGTTTTGACCCCACAAACTTTAGTTAAATATCAATTTACATTAGCAACGAGTTAGCCGCTCGGCAGACTTGCCGATTAATCGTTCTGTTTTCAGACGTGATTTTCACCGTTCTTCTGGGTAATAGTTATAGTTTTGGTATTGTAGGTCGTGCATCACTGAGAATGGCGACTTTGTCGTTGAAACGCTTTTGATTAAGTAAACGTAATTTTAGTGAGATCTTGTGTTAGAGTTTTTTTCTATCTAATATTATCTCACAAGTCAAGCTCAATATTTATTTATAAAAAGTATTAGGATCGTGTCAAAAAGTTTGGTATTGAGTTGTAATTATTGCTTGAGGTTTTCAGTTCCTAGAGACATATCTTGTTAATTATGTCCGTCTGTTTACCTGACCTTGTATAGAGTTTGCATCACTATAAGTATGCCGATTGACTCAACATTTTAATGGGGGGTAGGACCCATGAAACGATTTTATTTTTATCTAAAACTCCGGACATTTTTGTTTACAAAAATGATTTATATATATTATGTGTTGACTTTCTCCTCAAGTTTTTAATCTCAAATCAAGTTTCTCCTCAATTTAAAATCTCTGTGGGAACATTTTTCAAAGTATTGTACTGAAAAATAAATGTCGAAAGTACACGCTTAATTCGCATCTTTTTAAAATCCTACGGATGTAAGTTTTTATGTGAAAGCAAAACTTAGGTTATGTATAAAAGTTCCTAATTGATTTTTCATACAACCAGAATTAATTCATATTGTTGACATTTTAAATTTATTGGAGCTGTGATTATCGTTGTTATTTTATCCTATAAGTAACACAGTATTTGATAATTTACGTTATTGTATAATTTATTGTGTTAACATATTTCGTGCACCTAGGTGGACAAACAGACTCACAGACACCTTGAAATTAGTTATAAGTTTATCTTAAAAATATGACTCATTTTCAAATTATAATTTCTAACCTAGATTTCCTAAGATATTTTGATATTTTTAATTATTGAGAAACACCTTATACGTGAACTTAACTGTTTACTCTATGAGCGATTATAAGATCAGTGAACTAGTATGAGATTCAGTAACCAATATAAAGGTTGATTTACATGACAGGGCTGAGTAAGTTCCATGATTGCACCGATCAATTTGATTTAGAAAATCTTGAAAATATATCGTTTTAATAGCATGTGATAACATATATCCCATCGTATGAGTTGTTTTATATAGCATTGAACAAATTTCGATTGCTTGAATCTTGAACGTGCTCTAATTGATGAACATGAACCTAATAAAAAATCATTTGTATAGAAGTCTTTTTTACGAAATGCTATCTCGACTTTAAATTATAAATAAATTCAATTATAGGTCTTTGGTTTAAAATTTATTTTTATCTTTTATCTTTACGAAGTATTGGATGTATCGATACTGTGTCCTATACTTTACACAAATATACTCTCATTTAGTTGATAGTATGAAAAATGCCTTGACTGTTTAAATCGAATGACAGTTTCAGTACTACCAGTTTGTTTTAACTTTCACAATACATACAGTTTTATACGACTTGTTTACCTATTGTGTTTGTTTCAGTATGATATATTTGAGATACGTAGTAGCTCGGCCTCACTTTCAACTACAAGTGAAATATACAATATTACCCAAATTCAATTTAATTCTCCAGTTTATATTCTTACAAGCGTTTCCCCAAATGGCACCTGTATCTTTGTCTAGTTGTACACAAAGTTATCATTTATTAATATTGTCCATTTTTTGTCACCGTATTCTACAAATAATGGATATGTGACGCTTTTATTTCCTAACCTAAAGTTTGTTTATGTGTTTTTGTAAGCAATTATTTTTCTTAGAATTATCTTAATATTGCTCGTATTTCGTATGGTTATGTTTTTATTTCAATGTCTGTCTATCGTGCAAACATAGTTAGCCAAACCGTTTAATGTATATATTAGAAACATCGGTTTTCCAATATACAGAGAAAATAGTAAAAATTTGAAAATTGTACGCATTATAAAACTAATTAAAAAAAAATAACGTCAATAGCTAAACATTTGAGAAGATTATTTTTTTTAGAACCAAAGTAGTTTAAATTCATGGTAGTTATTTGTATGTTACAAATATATTTTTAATTATACTGACATAGTATATTCCAGGCTGCCAAAGACGAATATTGATTGCCTCTTCTATTTATAATATGTTCGGCTTCTAAATTAGGAAAACTAAATTCACATGGATTCCCTTTATAACCAATTGTTATAGCCAAACAGTTTATTTGAAAATTAGAATTTAAGAATATATAAAAAGGAACGATTAAAAGATAACAACAATAGCTAAACATTGGAAAACAATACTTTTTTTTGTAACCCAAGTAGACTGTTAAAGTGAAGTTATTTGTAAGTTACATAGTAGGCCTTCCATAGGAATTGAAGAAATGAAGGATGGCATTTTTATTATATGAATTTACTAACTAGTTTGTAAATATCACCTAATAGTATCTATGTCTCATCAGAGATGATTACCACCATTGAATAAATATATATGTGAAATTTGTTTATTTGAAGGTAATAGACGAAACGTATATTGTGGGATGTTTCACACTTTCTTTTATACAGGGTGAATCGCGAGTAACTGGCATTACGCCGGAAGATGATAGGGGATATAGGAATTAAAAAAAAAAAGTTCTTGTGCAGATTCGCTCTAAACGCTTAGTTTTCAGTCTATTTGTTTGTGTTTTTTATAACATGAACGGTTTAATGTATAGTTATGAAATTTATCTCACACTTGTATCTTAATAAAGACCATTTTCATCTAAAGTTTGAAAATTGTATCTTTTCCCGTTTCAAAATAGCTGCTAGTAAAATGTTTAATACTACTTACGATATGCCTAAGCCTTGCTTATTTGCTTACGATTTTCTTGCATTTGTTTGTTCAATGCTTTACTCATGTTTGTCCAAGTTTATTAAGAAGATTGATGTAGAGAATCAATTTATACTTCTTGAAAAGATTAAAAATACTTGATTATTTCTCATAGATTTAATATTCCAAATAAAAATAAATCATTGAATATGCTACGTTTAAATTTCCCCCTCGTAACTAAAATTGAAATGTTACCTCTTCTTTGATATTATTAATTCGAAATGGTTCTAGAGTGACCGAACTCAACTCAATGAATCCTGAAACCGTGGTCATAAAAACTAGTCAGTAGTTTATGAAGGAAATATTTCTTTTAAGTTGAGATTATTTCACCAAACTTTATTTGTCACATTTTATTTTAGTTTGTTTAGATGAACGTTTGTATATGTTTTCAATATATATTAAAAATGAAGAAATACATTTTTTTGAGAAAGAGTGGTGCTAAGTAGAAAATTAGGTCTTATCTGTTGGTCTGTTTATTTTTATAAAAAATGATGTTATCATATAATTTGCTTTTGAGTAAACGCTCCTAGTTGATCGTTCATCAATTCAAAATTAATAAATGATGGGAATGTTTACGTGTTTAATTTTTTGGATGGGATTTTGTGTTAATAGGATTTGACAATGAGTAACACAAAATGTGAGACAATTCGACCATTCATGTTATTTGTATAAGGTATATTGTGTCAACATATTTCGTGCACCTTGCAAGGTTTGGTTTTAGGGAAAAAGTTAAAAGTAATTACCTCTTATATTTATTATATAAAAAATAAGTGAAGTTCTGGTGTTAAATGAAGGAAATTTAATGACATATTTTGAAACTCATATAAATCTGATTAACTAAGATAGACTTTAAAAAATACAAACATATTGTTTGTAATACAGTTTACAATGTCTATTACCATATTATTTTTTGTTAAATAAATTGTATTATTGAATAACGACTAGTTTAATTATTAAAGTACATGTATTGAATTTTAAAACACACGAGTTGTGGTAGTTAAGTTGAATATCAATGATAACACTCAACAAAATAAAATAAAATGGAACATGGCGAATGTGTAATAGTAATTCTATTGAGATTGAACTGAGTAGAAAGTCATTTAAAGAAACACTTAATAGATTTTGTTATCGAATTATAGATTTTACTTTTGTTAGTGCTTTTCAAAGAAATAAAATATATTATCGGTGGTAAAAGTAATTGACATTGAGACTGCTACGTAGTTCAGTTTGTAGTACCTTTACTATGTTTTAGATTATTGTTGTATTATCTTATTAAAAGTTAAGATTCATATTTATAATAGATAACAAATAGTTTTGTTTTTATTACTAAAAGTGTTTTTCGTTTCACGTGAGTCTCACGTATAATGATTATAGATATGGCAATCTCGAGGTATTCTAGCTCAATCCACACTTTTGTCATGCAGTCTCATCCATCCCTTTCATTTTGTCTATCGGGTTCCTTGTTCTTTTACTATTCTGATGCTATTAAAGGATTATAGCGCTAGCAATCTCTATTTTAGGGAGTTATTTCTTCTCTTTTACTATGGCGAAGACGAATGGGAGATATTTTACCTTTAAACATAAAAACAAATATCGTTCCATGGGAGGTAACAGCTTCTCCCAGATCTGTCTACGTACGCTACCCTGCAATGTAGCGTTGTTGAAAGTAATGTATACCATTTGTGGCAGTGTTTCTTTGATTATTATTTCATTAATATACTAATAATTTTAATTGAGATTTACTTTATATCAGTTTTATGTTTTAACATATAACGACAAATGAGGAAATATACTGTCAAAATTTGATAATTAAAAATAATGACACCATCTGATATTGTGACCTATAAAATTTCAGTAAAGTTGAGGAATCATCTATTACGACACCGCATTCCTCTCCTTCATTTTAATTTTAACTAAGCAGAAAATAAAAGGCTAAAATGTTCAGATATTTTATTTTAAACATTGCCGATGCTATAAAACATAAGTAAATTTATTATTATTATTTTTTAATGTGGGAAACATGGTTTTTAGTGAATTTTTTATTAATTCTATTTTGACACCTATCCATCAACTATAATAAATGTATAGTGTAGCGTTTAACAAGTAATACACTAATGTCATGAGAACATTACACTTGATATTCTTTTGGAACAAGGGGCTTTTTTTGATTTAACTTTATCCATCTTTTCGTTCTGTTTGTTTCCTGTCATCATTAATCGTGAACGGGTATTAAGTAAAGGATTATATTTATACAATATATACACTCACACCCGGTGATTAACAAGTATATCCCTAAATTTCCACATTTTTACCTTTTTTAAATTTTTGTTTTACCAAATGATGTATTTACTTTGATCCCTTTAAAATTGTAACATGGTAATGTGGTACATAAATAAAAACAGTTTTCAAAACTGAGTTCCGTGGGATAATAGATTTTTATATATCTGTCTTCCATATCTCAAGAAGTTACCCAGGCAAGGGCCTCTATAAATTAGGGTTACTGTATGTAGCTTTTACCCTTCACCCAACGTAATCGTTTTTTGCACACATGTTTTCCTGTAGTTGAAATACGACAGATATTATATATTACTAAGTGGTATAAAAATTATTCAGTTTATTTTTTTCATTATTTGACAGAGATTGAAGTCAATAGCTCCATCTTTCTCGAAATATGTATAAATTATACATTCAAATCTTATTATTTTTTAAAACCAACCTTACCCAACGCTATCGAATCTTCGTATTCATTAAGTGGGACGTTTTGAAATTTTCTTCTCTGCATATTATTTTAAAATTTTGTGTAAAATCAAATTACTATATCTGAAGGTAATGCGTTAAAAACTATTACAGATTGACAGACAGAAATAATTCTTAAAATAGTATTTCCTAAAATATTGTGAGCCGTCGAATATGTGACATTGAAATTTGCATTTCGTCAAAACATATACTTGTTGTAAATAATTTGAAAATATTACATTCATTTGTTTAGGAGTGAAAAATAAGACAGTGAAAACTGAATACGTTGTTAAGAAAACTAATTCATGAGTTTACGAAGAGAATCTTTCTTTTCAGTTGTGCTCTAAAAAAATGGCCTCAGTGATCTAATTTTCTCTTCGTTCCTTTACTTCTTCTTCTTTTATCTAGTACGAAACTTTATTACTTTACTTTTAGCAAATCATACTATATTGGTTACTTTTTATTTTAGTGTTTTTGGGTGGAATATGTTTTCAAGTATGTGATAGAAATAAAATACACCTAAGGGAGTGGATTCTCAATAGGATAAATAAATCTATCTCATAGTCTATTTTTATAATAAGTCTATCTATTTATAAATAAATTTACCATAAAATTAGGCTTACAATAAACGTTCGTAGTTGGTTTTGTTATTTGTTTTTTTTTCTATTTGTTTTTTTATTGTAATCGGTTTTTTTTGGATATGAGTAATGTAAAATTAGAGAGAGGATTCCATTATCTGGAAATTTAAATTATTTTTCTAAATAACTTTTGTTATTCTAGAAAAATAAAGAATCCTTACTATTTTTAAAGTATTTGCGGGAAAATGTTTACTTATAAAAATTTTAATAATTTGGGATCAAATAATATTAGTTTCACGTGATTCATGTAGAATAAAATTAAGATAAGATATAAAATATGTTTTCTAACTAACAAATAGAAACCTCTATATTAGGGACAGTAAAATAAAACGTAATAGAAGATGGGGAATACGGAATTGTAATTGCACACAAACAAAATATAGAGTTTGAAGATGATTTTAAAGCAGTATTTATGGATATTCGTTTAGTGAACATTTTGGAGAATAGCTGGACGGAAAATAGATTGAATCCTTTTGCAGTGGTTTTCAAAGACAAAATTTACTATCGAGAAATAAGAAGAAAAGTAGTACTAGACCTTATGTATACAATTAATAATACTATGTCTAATACTACTATGTCAGTTATTGTTAACTATTTAATAAAGTAAATTTTTATAATTATATAATGTTTCAATGAATTATTGATTACATAGAATCAAAAATATCTTTAGTTTTTTGTTTTTGTTTGTTTTTAAAAATAAAATTTGCTGATTTGTTGACTTCAGCCTTGGCCTTTCAGTTTTTGTGTGTGAATTCGTCGATTTGTTGACTTCAGCGTTGGTATTAATAAATGTAGATTGGAATTATTATACTAAAGATGGAAACATTGTATAATAATGGACGTGGTAAATAAGAACACGACTTTGATAAGAATTTTTCTCTACTGTAATACTATTTCAAATAGCCGTCATTTCAAAATTTCACGATCATTTATTTCATTGACTTTATACTACAGACAAGAAGCTATTGTTAATAACACACAATTCGAATTGGTTGGCTTAGTCGCTTACTTTCAACATATATTGGCTACCTTTTAACACATTTAACAAATCGCCTTTCTTACAAATCAATTTTGCAAGAACGCCACTGATAGTTGTATAAAGGTAAGTAATATTTAGATTTCCATGAAATTTTACTAAAACGTAATAACGCTCTTTTTATTTGTTATCGTAAAAAGTCAATGTGTGCATCATTCACTGTAGGTTTAAAACTGCATCAATGGATGATAATGTGGGATATTGCAAAAGCTACAGGTAAAAGTATCACCGGAAAACCATTTTTTTAATGAGGAAATTACCTCTATTTTAAAAGTTCGCAATCTAATTTTTAAGATTTAAATTCCTAGCCTAGATACACAAGTTTAAACAAAATGAGAAAACAAAACAGTGACTTCTAAAAGTTTTAATAACGAACAATAGTATTAGAATTTTGCTGATAGAGATTATTAAGAAGTTATTAATTATTTTTAAATCCGAAGTATGATAGGAACATTTTATAATATAAGAGAAAAATTGCAAACATCAGAGCTTTTTTCCTATCGTTTTTGAGTATTTGTTTGTACCAAAAAATGTGACAAATAACTCCTACGAAGGTTGAACATTTCATATTCTCAGGTGCCAGAGAGAAAGTTGAATTGTTATATTTCCTTATAAATAGGGCATATAAATGTCATAAAATCTAGACATTAAAAAATATTATCCTTCTTTATCCTCCAATGATTTATGTTGTGTTTCTTATTTCGCAATATTAATTGTCCAAAGAAGATATAATATCCCAGTGCTAATCAATTAAATGCTTGCTATATTTCCTTATAAGGGAACCTATAAGTAGGACTTATAAATGTCCTAAAATCTAGGCATTAAAAAAAAATTTTCCTTCTTTATCCTGAAATGATTTATGTTGTGTTTCTTATTTCGCAATATTAATTGTTTAAAGAAGATATAATATCCCAGTGGCTAATCAATTAAAAGCTATTATTTCATTAAAAGAGTTCACCATTTCGAAAGATTTATATTTAAATGCTCGGGTATGTCTTTTGTTTTTACACAACTTTATGTGCAGTTTTATTTCAACAGAAGGTAGCACATCCCTCACTCTTTCCTATGTAGGGTGCAGTACTAAACATTCTTTGTTTAAAATAGTTTATACCGTTTGTGGTATTGTTTAATTATTTTGTTTAATCCCGTTTAATTTAATTGAATTTTCACTCACTGATTCTTCCACTCAATTACTTCTTTTTTGTATACTAATTGGTTGCTAATTTTTTTATATACGAGATTGTTTTATTTTCATTTATATATAACGGCTAATGATGAAGGATTAGAAGTCTATGACGTGAAAAAAGAATGATTCTATTTGTGATACATCAACGTTATAGGTTACAACTGGATAATAAAATACAACATTAATTTTCATAAGTTATTAAAATCTGATCACTATTTGGACAGAAAAAAATTATTAGTTCCTGTCATGAGTTGTCGTTAAAAACTATGTATACACTATTTTTTCCCTTTGATGTATTCAATCCGAATTTTCACCTCTCCCCCCCCCCAGGAAAACTTTGTTACAATATCTCTATAGTTATAGTAGCTTTCCTCATACCTAACATAGTTAACTTCTATTATGTGGTAGACAGGAATTTGCATATTAATGCGAGGAGCTACACTAATTACTCGGCGTTTAACAATGTCTTCTTTTAATTATCGATCACCGTATCTAGTTCCTCCCCTTCACCCAATGCAACCATTTTTTCCACCGGGACGTTGGGAGTTTTCCTGTAAGACAAATATGACTAGCAAGACATTTGGTGTATTTGTTTACATTATTTGACAGAATTTGATATCACTCATCCACTGTTCTTTAAATATACGTAATTATCATATTCATTATTTTAAGACCCATCCTTCCCTTCAGCTCTACAGTGAGTACAGGCGTAGCAATTCTAAGCCCATTTACACCATTTTTCATTCTTGTATTTGATCTCTCTTTTTTATCTTTTCTATTAGGTTTCTCTTGACCAAATCTTGTTCTTTACCAACCATAATGCTATTAGAGAATTGAGGGCTATGGCTGTATATTTTATTTATTTTTTTTGTTTTTTTAAATTTAGTTTTAAGCCAGATCGAAAGGATTTTATCCTTTAAACAAAAAGATAAAATACTCTTTCAAAACCTAATTATTACACTTGCTTCCAATTTAAATAATTTGAGTCTAGACAGACTATTATTTCATGAGCTATGCGTAACAAAATTAATGGCATAATAATAATAATAATTGATGAAGTGATGGATATTAAAATCAAACATAAGTTATCTACTAGTAAAAATGAGCTCATAATAGTAAAAACTATTTAATGCATTAAACTGAAATTTGTCGCTTATTAATATTGTTGAATTGTTACCAGATATGTTATTAATTTTCAATAGTTTGGGAGTGATAAATAACACGATTTGAATTGGAATAAGTTGAGGAAAACTAAGTCAGAAGTTTATGAAGAAAATTGATCATTTCTGTTGTGCTCAAGTTGTTAAAAAGTGAAGTCTTAAGGAACGTACGATTTATCCAGTGTTTAATAACAAACACTTGGTAACATATTAGAATTTCACTGATAAAGATTGCTAAAAGGGTCTCCGGCTGATCAAATATGTAGTGCTCTCGCTTCACGATTGAATTCATATTCCGTGGGAGATTAAATATTTACTGTATTGACCCACCTTCGTGGGAACATTTGAAAGCTGCAATCGGTAACGAAGTCTGTTCGAGATAGAACAACAGATGTTATCCATATTTGATTTGTTATACAGTCACTATCCGAGTCTAGCAGAGCCAGGTCATTATAACATATGACAAATATTAAGCCACGGAGTTTAAACGTTTGTCTAATGATTTCTAAAAACATTTGTCTAATGATTTGATAGAAAAAGTCTATAAAGTTGGAAGAAAAATTGCAAACTGTAGTGTATTTTTCTTATTACACATGACTATTTTGGTGCCAAATTATTCGTATCGTCGGTCTCAGATTTTAGAGTCTCAGGAAAGTTGAATTACTACAATCTATGCGTAAGAAACTACCTAAAAATGTAATTAATAAACAATAATTGCGTTCATTATGATTATGTCATTTTTTGAATTATTGTATTTTTCTCCTTTACTCTACATTATTAATTGTCCAAGCAAGATATCGAATGGTCATTAATCAAATTATATTATTTAAGTAAAACAATTTTCCATTTATAAAGAATTATGTGTGAATGCTTGCCTGTGTCTTTTGTTTTTACACAATTTTATTTGTGTTTTTGTTCCACGCGAGGGAGCAGCTTCAACCAACCCTTCTTACGTAGCCTACTTTATTCCCCTGCTATATATGCTTTGCTTAAAATACTTTATACAGTTTGTGGCATTGTTTAATGGTTTTATTTTAATCCGGTTCCCTTTAATTGCATTTCCATTCACTGATTATTCTACTCAACTACTTCATTGTATTAGAATAACAATGGTTTTAAATTAAAACATTCACGTTTTTTTAATGAAAATTTGTACTGGGTCGCATAAAAGTATCTGAACGGCTGTATATCTCAGCTTCTATTCGACATTAAAATTAGGACGACTCGTCATTTTAAATGTCTCTACCGAAGCTATCTACAGGGTGTCAAAAAAGTGTTTAAAAAAATGCAGGATGTTCTAAAATTGAATAAAATATTTTTTAATATTGAGATATGTTTATTAATTAATATTCTGATTATCCAGATAAGAATACGTAGATAGAATTTTTTTGGGTGTCTATCATCAATAATAAAAAAGTTTTACACGGTCAAATTTGTAATCCAAATATTTGTTTTTATTTAAGCCTAATATTCTAATTTGTTGTTTATTGAGGTACAACATACTTTTTCAGTATTACAATTCAAGTTTTGCAGTAATTTTAATCGAGATAGCCTAAACCAGTTTCTTAACCCGTACCGAGCACCATTTTGTGTTTTCCAGTCCTTATCATTTAGTTGGTTCTTATTCAAAATTGCCACCAATTGCATTAGTACAGTACAAGATATGATAATTGTCATTTAGTTATAATGAATACTACATTTAGTGTTTTTTTGTGGTTTCAATTAGTTTCTTTCTAAGTAAACTATAGAACTGTCAGAACCCTAGAGAATTGTTTTACTCATTAATGGCTTACCAAGAAGTGACTAAATTATTTAACGATATATTTCCCAGGCGAGCTCTCGTATCAAAATCATCAGTATTTACGACGGTAAACACATTTTGAGGAAAATAATACCGTAAAAGGTTGTCCCCGACATGGATGAAGAAAATCTTCCACTAAAGTGCAACAATCCTTTGTGGTAAATTCTCATATAACCCTTAGAAAATTTGCCCTTGAATGTGAAGTAATCGCCTTTTCTGTACAACAAATCCTGAAGCATATTAAATTCTAACTATACAAGTTTCACCTTGTGGATGAACTTTCAGAAGATTTAGATAGACTCATTGAATACTGCGACGTCGAAATGAAAAAAATACTAGAAACCAACATATTATTTTTTGAATTTTTGTTTGTTTTTCTGATGAGGCAATGTTTTTGCTGAACGATCTAACTAGGCAGAACTGTTGATTTGGGTAGAGTGACGAAAACCCAAATTGGATGCAAGAAGTCCACACGAAGGTTCCACAAAAAGTTAATGTATGTAGGAATCTTTGATGGCTACAACATGTGACATTTATTATTGAAGGATGTTATAAGAGAAACACTTATCATGACATACTGTATGTGTTTATCATAATTTGTTAAATCAAATTTTACCATGTCGGGTAATAATAAAAAATAATGTCGGGTTATAACAAGATGGAGCTCCTCATTAAGGTGTACAAGTGCGTGAACTCTTAAATATAACATTGCCACAAAAAAATGGATTGGTAGAAGAGGGCCGGACATTTTTTTTTTTTTTTTTTTTTTTTTTTTCTTCCCTCCTCTCGATATTATTGAAAACATAATGTTTTATTTTGAAAATAAATAAATAATATTTCGATGGGCAATGAGAGAAAGAAAATTTTCACTGTGGGTGTCAAAAAGAATGAAAAAAAATAATTTTTTTTTGAGTCCTTAGGCATACAGAGCCGCAAATTAGCTAGTTGCGACACATTAATATTTAAAATATCATACAATTAACAATATTAAAGTAACATAATTTAAATTATTAACACATCATCAAAATTTGTATTATTACACAAATGTTCTTTGGCAGTGTTCAATTTCCCAAATGCTGGTGATTCCAAGATAGATTGTTGCTTTTTATTTTATTTTTATTTATATTTCCTGATTCCTGTTAATACATGATCTACAAAAATTAGTATTTTCTATCAAAGTGAATTACTCTCTTTTTAAACGCACGTAAAGTGGAATTTAAACACTCACAGCTTACAACGCGACTGCTTAAATTCAATTATCAGTAAAGGTATTTTTCTGTTCACACCGTGGGAAAAAAATAAAACAATGAGTTGATCGTTAAACCACATTATGCGCGTTTTGAAAATTATAATTGTTACACAACTTTAAAATAAAATTAACCATATTAAAATAGTTAAAAATATAATAATGGTATTGTTATTAAAACTATAACGTAAGAAGAATTGTGTGTGCACTGTAGGTGCCAATGTCTTTGTCTCCTTCGAGAAATTGCCACCTTCAGCTGCGCTAAGGCGTCAACTTTTTTCACGGTGCAACAAAGTAAACTTTGTATCCTTAATACACAAATAACTATTGAATAATTTAAAAAAATAATAATATTATAAATAAAACTTTTAAATGCATTTAGAATCTCAATTCTGATTATAGCTAGTACAAAATTAATGGTTACAAAATTAATTAATCTACATTTCCTGGTTTTTGGAAAATGGGTGGTTTGGCCTAACGAGGTACAAAGACGCCAAAAGTTATTTTAGGCACTATTTTCATTTCAGTATTATTAATAACGACGATAATTATTATTATTGTTTCACAATAATTTAGCATTAACTTAAAAAAACTTTTTTACATTACATGATTTTACTTTACATTTTAGACTTGCACTTTTAACTTTTGTTGAAGACATTGTGTATTGACAGTTTACTTGTATCTTCTCTCTCGAAACAGTTGTAAAGCAGGACTCGATGGATGAACCCTACAACTAAATATAGATAATTAATCTTGGACTATTTTGCGATAACGTCGAAATTCAGAAGAGATTACAATTTATCTTAGAACACTACTTTTACCCAGGTTTTAACTTTTATTATGAATCGTTTAAAAAAAATGGAACGTACCACTACTACATTTTGGCGCTCAGAAAATAATTGAGAATAAACTGAAATCATTTATGAATTCTATTAATTTATATCTCTAAATCTTTTGATTTTAGGCCTTATAAATCAATTATTTGAAAATATTTCTTGTTTTTTTTTTGTTTTTTTTTTTTTAAGTTAGGCATAGAATAACTTTATTAAAAATGCATTAAATGCATCATAGTTTTAAATAATACTGGTGTAGAATTTATTTATGAGTAAATTGATTACATACTGTTCGTGGAAAACAGAGTGAAATAAGAAGAATATGACTTTATGAAGACCAAAATTAATGATAAAACAAAATTACAGAATACTATAATTTACAATAAATTTTCAAAAATGAGCCCACTGATTTCAATACATTTCTCTGCACGCTTGTGGATTGCTGTCATTGTTCTTTTTAGTTTTACTGGAATGTTCTTTTAACATTTTAAACTATTTGAAATAAAGTCTTTGTTTTTGGTACACATAAACACCGTTGCATTACTAATGTGTATTCAAGTATCTGAACTCAATATATTATATATTTCTAAAGTTATAAATTTGTTTATAAAAACAAACTGGCGAATTGTTGGAAAAATAAGCGTTTCTTGATATATGTTTTCTGAACTTTTTTCTTGGTTTTTAATTGAAAAATAAGCTCTGAGAGGGCCGAGAGAAACACTTTGTGTAAATCAAGCTAAATAATGACGGCATAACATGGGATTACCTCCCACAAACCTCAAAGAGGTAGAGATATCAACCAGCTGAAAAAGCAGTAAATTTCATTTTATAAAAATCTGAATACTTTTAAAAGACAAATCTATTATTAGTTCTGGTATATTAGTCATGAGCTGCTAGATAGAAATACGTATCTGATATTGAATTTATTACTTTTACTACAAGATTACTATTTTGTCGACGTGTTTAATACGAAATCTTATGAGCAGAAAATTGTTGTGACAACGTTATATTATTAAGGAAGAGCTACATTTATTACCCAGGCGTTTAACAATGAGTCTTCTCTTCATTAGCGGTTACTGTATCTAGTATTTTACTCTTCATCCAGTGCAATAATTCTTTGCAGGCAAAGAGGTTGCGGCTTTTCCCGTAATTAGAATGTGACAAATGGTAAACAGGGTGAGGCAGACCACTCGTGCAGTATTTATAGCTGTCTTACTAACTTACTTTAACACTTTTTATTTCTCATTTCCCCCGAATTCGGCCTCAGAATCCAATAAAATTATTTTCAATTTTGAAATATGCTCCAAAAGGGCCCAATTTGGGGGGGGGGTGTAAGGTGCTTTTTGAGGAATTTTCAAATGTAAACATGGGTTGTGTGATACATCAATTTAAAGGTCTAATTACCCTGAACATTTTGGTGCAAACACAAGTTAATTATCTTTAACCGTATGTACTGGGTGTACCAAAACGTTTTGAAATAGGACTTTAAAATAAAGTACCGTGTTACGGTACTACCTACAATACGGAATAGCACGAGATTTTTTTCCAAGTTTATTATTGAGCTGTGCTTTAAAAAAATACAAAAAATCCTAAAACTCAAAATTCTTAATAGCAACTTATATATATATATATATATATATATATATATATATATATATATATATATATATATATATAATCAAATAAAAGGACTTTTCAAAACGAACATATTTATTTTTTTGTATTTGATCTTTTTTCTATCTCTTACTGTTTTACAATGACAGCCGAAAAACTTATTTACGTATGTCAGTTCAAAAAGTTAGTAAGACAGCTATAAATACTGCACGGGTGGTCTGCCTCACTCTGTATATCACTAGCCGGCTTATTTTCCCCCGTGGGAAACCTCTTACTGTTTCTACTGTGTACGATTTTACAAGTTTTCATTTATATTACGAAATTAAACCTGAAATCTACTAAAGTATTACATAGAATAGTTACAACTCTATGCCTATTATAGAAAAATAAAACAGGTTTTGTTTATATCCCTCTCCAATTATCCCAAGTTAACATTAAAAAAAAGGTATTTGTACAAATTTTACAATATAAGGACGAAAACTTGTAAAATAAGTTACCCTCCCCCTATATCATAATTAACATAACTAAAACCCTGCATGAGTAATATATCTATTCGAATGTGATATAGAACAGTTAAAACCAACTATGCTAAAATAAAATTATTTTGATTGAACCCTTTTCCGTTTTTCCTAAATTAACATTTAAAAAAATTACAAGTTTTCTTGTCTCATAAATAACACTGAAATATAATTTAGTACAATATGGAATAGTTACAACACTATGCCGACTTTAGTAAAACTAACTTTTTGTTAGTAATCGATTCCATTTTTTTTCCAAATTAACATTTCTCTAAAAATAGTTATTATACAAGTCTCTGTCTATTTCGAAAATATTACTGAACAGTTGTATTTTTCTATAGTCGGCTTAGGATTGTATCTATTTCATATCACACTCAAGTAGATTTCTGTTTTGGTTATGATGTACGGGGAAAAACTCGTCAAATTAACTTTTTTGAAAAATGTTAACTTGGAAAAAACAGAAGCGGGTACAAACGAACAATTGTATTTTTCTACAGTCGGGATAGGGTTTTAACTATTCTATACTTAATTAATTTTGTTTTCTTCTGATTGTCTTCTTCTTTTATTAGTGCGAAACTTTTTTTTAAAATAATTTAGGAACAAATATATGTAATTTCATTTATTTCAATTAGCGACAATGTATAACAAATTAGCATACAAAAAAACAATATAAGCGACAGTATGATAATACTGTGACTGTAGAATAGTAATAGAGCATAAACAAAATATAATATTTGAAGAAGACTGTAAGAACGGATTGAGTGGATAGTCGTTATGTGAATACTTTAAGAAATAGCTGGACAGAAAATAGATTGGATTCTTGTGCAAGTGGTTTACAATGTATTTACTGGGAAGACGAAAAGTTTCACTACTTCGTATGTATTAAATAAAAATATATCGACAACTACTATTTGGACTATTGTTCTATTTGCTTTTTAAAGAAAATATTTTTGATTAAAAAAATATACAATTGAAAACTAAATACGATATAATAACTTTCGGAGTTTTAGGTGAATTGATTCGTTTTTGTCTTTTGGATTAATTTTTTAAAAAATCACCAGTTTATACAAATGTTGTATAGTCTGGTAGGATCTAAGAATACACTACCAGAGTACTGTTTTACACCGCCTCCATTAAAAAGTTTAATAGCAAGTTTAATCATTGAATTTGCAATACTATAGTTGATGTGACAAGGAGTGATTTAGTAACAGAATATTTGTAGTAATTCTGGATACATCCAGAATGAAATAGATCACTCGTGACGTGATTATATAGACGTGACCTGTGCATACACCGGCTTCTTTCCAAATGAATTTCGCATTGAACTCGAAGATAAAACAAATCACGTCTATAATTTTATAAAGTTATTGATAAAACTTATAACTTTCGTCGAAATTATTATAAAATTCAACCAACAACTCTAGTTACTGGAGTTACTAATTGGTGATTTAAACAATATCGTAAACAAATTCGTTTTCAGACATAACTTTCTTATTATTTTGTTTACTGTAGAAAGGATAAATGTAGGTTTTGGCCAGCCACACACTAGAGCGATACGTGATAATTATCTTATAAAGTTGATATCGCTATTGCTCATTTTAATCGTATTGTAATGGCTAACAATGTGTACATTATAACGACAATGACATGTAGGCTATCTCTTAACTTAATAGAGTACGATAATCCAAAGTGGGAAGAAGTGCTGAAAATTAACGGTTCTTGATTTCTTTCGTCAATAGTAATAAAGTACCCCTGTTTATGAAATTATAAACTGACGTGATAGGTTTGGGCTGAAAGCCTGTGCATTCGAATTAAAAGACAAGTAAAAATCATTGGAAGTAGACACAAGATGAAAAAAGAAAGAAAAAAAACTTTATGGCTTATCGTAACATTCTTTAATTTTTTTTTAATTGTTCAGACTACAGTGGAACTGTTTCGCACATTCATTAAGTGATACAACTGCACCCAACACCTCCTTCTCTCTCTTTTTTTAAATATACTAATACTAAAACTCCATCTTCACTGGAAGTAGTCACGATCACACTTAATGAACTGACTCGAAAAAATGTGTCTTGTCAACAAATCGTATCGATTCGGTGTGCATAAAAATTATCTTAGGTTAAAAATCGCGCATCAGTCAATAAACGTCGTATAGCTCCGGTGTGCAGCTCGCTTTAAAACAGCACAAAATGTCATATTGTGGGATTGTAGACGTAAACGTTACTATCGAAAAATCATTGCTTTAAAGTTGAAAACTACTGTTTAAAAAAAAAAAAATCTATTTTTTAAAAGCTTGTAATGTTTAACCTACAGGCCAACCAATCTTTAAGGAAAATGGGAAAACTCTTAGTTTATCCATTGTTTATCAAACACTTGGTAGAACATTAGAATATCAACTATAAAGACACATTACCTCGAACTTATTTTAGTTAATACTTTCTATTGCTCGAGACTTGATGGAAAAATTCTATATTTGACTCAAATTGCAAACGGTTGAGTGCTAAATTAAAACTGAGGTGATTATTTCTGTTCGCACCAAATCATTCCTATCAATGATGTTAGTACATTGTATATGAAACTACCTAAAAGATGTGTTTGATTAGATAATAAACTACTTTTGGGTATACTTTATCATGATTTATGCTTCTTTTTAAATAAAATTATGGTTTACTTTTTCTTTCTTTAAAACATTAATTGTACAGACAAGGTATAATATCCGCTATTAATTAATTAAATGCTAATATTTCATTAAAACATTTCACCATTTCATATATACAGTATATTGAAAAAAACAATTTCAGGTACACTGTTACAAGAAGATACTTTTTGTTCACCATTGAGTTATTAATGTAAGTTCTTTTTTGCTTTAAGCAATTTACTGTGTAACCTGTGATTGATTTTGGTTTCTCTGTATACTACAGGGAACGGTTGGTACTAATGAAATATTTTTAATTGGTACAAGTGGGACATTTAAATTTAAATAAAAATAAATAAAAGTTGTATTTAATTTAGTTGTACAAAAATAAACGCGTATCTAATTATTTTCATAATCGGTCTTCACTGAAAATTTTAATCTTGTAACAGTTTGATTTGTTTTTGTTTCGTGAATTCCTATTTGTTTCTGTAAGTAGTTAAATTACGATTAAAATTTTTTTACAAGTAAATATTTAGCTAAAGTAATGAGTACTTTTAAATGGTAGTCTGTCAAACAAATTCAAATTTATATATTCTTTAAAATTGTTACGTAATTACATCCACAATGAAGGTTGTTAAAACAATTTTCCAACGAAGTAATTTTTTTTTCAGTGAAAGTAGTCACACTTTTATCCATTTTATTATAGTTTACTGCATTACGTACTAAGTGTCAAAGTTTTAACGTCATTTTATTCTTAGATCCTCCAGAAATAGTGTGATAATTTGTTATCTGTACCGCACCTGGTTAATTATAACCGGATATTGGTACAACATAAAGGTTTAGGCAGTTGCATACTCTATATTGTTACACGTTGACTATGAAAGAATATACATAACAATGTCTGGCCGTTCAAATTTTAAAAAAGCGATGCCTTGTCGATTGATAAAACCAATAAAATAAATATGACTTTCATCAGAAAACCAATAGGAATGGTGGATCATACTACCTAGAACCACACTATACCATTCTAGATTCTTTTTCTACATTCGTCAAACTCTCTAAAATCTGTCTTGTATGGAAAGCCACAAACAATTTCTTTGAAAATTTGTCTCCTTGTGTTCTATTCAAATTTATTTTTAAAATTTACCATCTGGTAGTTGGGCATACTGGCCTAGTCGTAGATATGGTAACAGAGATCTGTCCTGTTGGAAGTTTGTTTCAAATAACACAGCTCATCAAACTTGTTTCTATTATGTATGAGTGTAATTTGTCTATTTTATGGTATGCAACAAGTGAATAAGGTAAATTGCATGAACTCATATTACAAATACTATTGCAACGAAATCTTATATTGTATGATATTTCACACCTAGCTGGTTACTGTCCGATATATTTGCAATGTTCTTGTCCTACTGTAGAGCAAGTAGATAGCTCTAATATTTGGGCGTGTATCTTGACAACGAAGTTTGTTCACCCTGCTTGCCACTCTTATGGATGCTCGTCAGAAGTCTCAATACTCCTAGGAAGCTCTTGCTCGCCAAGTCCTTCTGGCTATCTTCAAGAATTCCTGCAGCACTTTTTCTTGATCAATCTTGGCTCACTGACGAAGTTTTCTCCCACTCAAGGGTTTAAATATCTTTCTGGCATCACTGATGTCTGCCTTGCTTGCAAGGTAAGCAATTTCATCACTTTTCCAGGTCTGTACAATAATTGTTGTCATACTGGCTTCTTAAAAAGAACTTAGACTATGTTCTTAATTAAAACCATCCAAATACCTAACAATGGATACAATCTAATGTGAAGCTTAATATAAAGACGTTTTACTATCTCAAGAATGTTTGCAATTTACAATAGCTAACAGCGTTATATTATGAAATTAATTCATTCTATGGTATCGATTGTTGGGGAACAGCAGCTAAAACAACACTGACACCATTAGAAACTACGCAAAAGTTTTATATACTCCATTAATTAAATCAAAGAATAAATTCCATCACTCCTTTCCTCTCTTTTACTTACAAATACTTTACTTTCACAACTTATAAATATTATCCTTAATACGCTTGTTTGTGTTGAAAGTATTAAAGACTTTTTAAAAAAAAGAAACCGTGATATGGATTATCACCACTACGGTACCCCTAGTCAAACTCTATGTCACCGGAGAAAACCTAAAGTTAACCGGGTATTTTTTCGGAACTGCTTTGTGTTTTTTGGCTCAAGTTATTCAACTTGTTACCAATTCCTATGAAAGAATTGAAATATGAGCACTGAAATATTGGTTGCCGGAAAAAAAACCTTATTAAAGTTGTGTCATAAATTAGAATGACTAGTTGTGTTAAACCATATGGGTTTTGAGTTTATTTGGTCTTTTAAATCTAGAGTTTTGTGAAAAGTTTTTGGTTGCGGTATTTATATATTTATATAACTTGAGGACAGCATCTATGGAATTGTTAATTTTGTAATTTTTAGTAGACTATATAATTATCAAAGTTAAATTTACGTTTGTATCTTCTAATTTGCTAGCATAGTACTTCTACAGCTATGGTTGGAGTACAGTTAAATGTTGAAAATATACCGGTACACTAAATTTATGTACAATTAGATTTAATCTATTTAAGTAATTTAATTTGAGTTTTTCCTTCTTATTATGTTGTTGTTCCTTTTTTAAAATTAAATTGGCCACCATATACTAGTAACATCGTTATTTTTTAATTATTATTTTTTTAGAAATAAACATTATTA
Source organism: Aphrophora alni (assembly GCA_963513935.1). Taxonomy (NCBI): domain Eukaryota; kingdom Metazoa; phylum Arthropoda; class Insecta; order Hemiptera; family Aphrophoridae; genus Aphrophora; species Aphrophora alni. The sequence continues at coordinate 118,449,899 of OY740766.1, read as the reverse complement.
TTATTACTAGTATTATATAAAACGTTGTGTTTTCGGAAAACAAATATCGACTTGGAATTGTAACATACATATTAAACCCAAAAATGTTGTTTCTGGACTGACATCCGCTTGTCAGTCTTTCCTTCAACACAATTATAACGTGATTGAATTCTTGATGTTAAATCAGTGCATAAACAATTTAAGTTTAACCTATCAAAAGTGCATCGTATTATCAAAATCACATCAAAGTCTTTTGAACAAGTGTAAACACTTGTTTGGTGGTAACATTTTACAGATATTTATAATAAAACCTTTGCCAATAAACATTGCATTTCATCAACATTACGGCCTTAATTTCAAAATAGAGTTATACGTACTTTGTTTACAATATTTTGTGGAATTTGAGGTGTTTAGCAGGATTAGGTAGTTAAAACCTTGGAACGTCTTTTTAATGAATGATGTATAATACTGCACAATTATTCTTACATATAGTCTACTCATCAACATAAATTAAAAATTAAATTGTTGGAATGTTCGTTTGTAAGATGTTTAAAATTTGAGACTTTTAGTTTAATTTCGAAGTAAAAGAAGTTGTGATGAGGGCGAAAATTTTGATATAATATTGTCGATGATTCTCAAAGTTTTCAGCCCCTGGGTTGGAATCATAGTGCAACAGCCCTTGAAGAACTCTGGTTCTGTCTTCCGCCATACCTCTCCTCTTCTCATCTATCTATTTATATAAGGCTAATTAATCCTAGGCTCAGTGGCCCTTTCATAATACAAATGTGTAGGAGTAACTTATCTATTAAATTAATTTCCCAAGTTTAAAAATAATTAATAACAATGGTCGCTTGTCTTGCATCCTGCATCATGATTTATGTTTCTTTTTTACATTGTAGTATTTTGTTTTATATACTTGGAAAAAATTAATGGTTTAGGGAAGATATAATAGGCCTAACCTAATCCTAATTAATTAAAATGTTTCACGATTTCTACGGTAATATCTCTGAATGCTTGGTTGTGTCTTTTGTTTTTACACATCTTTATATACGGTTTTCGTTCCACCAGAGGGTGCAACCTCCCACTCTCTACACTGCTATGTATGCTTTGTTCAAAATAGTTAATACATTTTGTGGCATTGTTTAATTGGTGTATTTGAATTCAGCTCTCTGTAGTAAGTTGAACGTTCATTCCCTGATTTCCACTCAACTACTCCATTTTATTCAGACAGGTGCCATCACCTACAAACTATATATATATATATATATATATATATATATATATATATATATACTATATAATACTTATATTATATAGTATATTATATAATATACTATATTTAGTATATTCTATACTAAATAATATGTATATATATATAGTACATATATAGTATAAAATAAGACACTTCGTTTCGAGTATGAATCAGGTCTTGTTATTGAGAGATAAACTAAAACATGCAAACATGAAATTCTTTATACGAAGATTTAATAAGTTGTTCTCACTAATAAACTACCCATTGTTACTAAAGTCTTCTTTTAGTAGTATATTTGTGGCTTTAATTAAATAATACTAATTTTGAGTTACAAGTATTTAATTTTGTTTTTAATGTAAATACGTGAAATGATAACAGGTTAATAGCTTAACTGAGAAAAAGTTATAATAATTTGTGGTTCAAACTCAAAACTTCACTGAGATAACCCTTCCGGTGATTATGTCTTATCGCTCTCCTCTCCACCATTTTAATTTGAAATACAGTAATATATGAAAGTATAAAATGTTTCTTAAGTTATCATTTATTTTAAAATATATATACCTTTAATAAATTAATAAATTTTTAATAAAATATAGTAAATTTATTTTAATAAAAAAAATGCGATTAAAAAAAAACGTTATTTTAGTTAACCTTTGGCCATTTATCTATTAATTTAATCTAAAGCATATAAAATAAACACGTTACATTTCACGAGAGTGTAACGCATTATCATTCTGTTAGAATGAGAGGAAACTTGAAGTTATTCGATCATTGAAGAATACTTTTCACATTTTATTAGTATACTATTTTCCAGGAGTAATACAACAGTATTTAATTTCCCATAACCAATGTTTAATGTATAAATATATTCATATAGGAGATAGATATACATGAGTGTCTACTCTTTAGTTTATCGTCTATAACCTAAAAACCTATTTAATGCAAATGGATTCCCACTCACCCAACTGCCAACAAGTCCTTTCTTAAAATTATTCTCTTTAAAATGTACTCTAGGACAGTTACGCCATTTGCCAATATTGCACTTCTGTTAATTTTCATAAACAGTCTGTTGTGTGTACTATTAAGTCTTTTGGTTTTACTAAACTTTCTTTCTTTGTCTCCCTTACATTACTAGGGATACACAATTATAAGGAATGTGTCAAAATAGATTCAGTTTTTTGTTGACTTATTCTCAAAATAAACCGTCTTACTTTTTACTGATGTCATATTAGTAATTTCAAATAGGAAAGTTAATCGTATGATATCTCAAATTAAACATTTCCTCAAGATAAGTAGTTGGGCTAAAGCCGTTGTTCGAATGGACGAATTATAAAATCGAAGCGAAGTAGGTCAAATACCTTATTTGTAATCAGTGTAAATTAAAATCTATACTTAATTTAATTTTTAAATCATGACGAAATTTTTCTACGGAGATAGACAGTTTCGATTTAACATCAATTACGTTTTATTTCTCTTTTAGTAGCTTATTAGGTTATGTATATTAAATTGGATAGCCTTTATATATATATATATGATATTAAAATTGTATATATAATTTTTAGTAGAAAACAAATTATTTCCAAATTTTTACCAAATCTGCTACAATCTGTTTTACAATAGTTTGTTTTCCCCTGAATTTTCACAATATTAGCAACGGTTTAGACATGCTTCATTAAAAAACAAAAATTGATTATAATTAATTAACGTTATAGTTTAATTATTGTAGTTCGTGCATCGCCGAAGATGACGACTTTGTCGTTGAAACACGTTTGAATAAATTACTATTTGTGTTCAAATTTTATTTGATCAAGTATACCATCTCTCAAGTCAAACTCAATATTTATTTATATGAATGTGGTCATCTTGTTATATTGTAATTGATTTATTTTGACAATAGTTGAAGTTAACATTTATATGTAATTTTTATTTACGTAAATATGTAATATTAAATGTATTAAAAATGTTAATAGAACACCATAGCTTTAATTTAGTTATTTTAACATGTCAGTGCAGAATTTGCATGCACTTAGAGGTGAGATTTTGCGTCATATAATAGATTTCATGAGAGTGCTATGAAACTTCTTTGCACTTCTCTCGAGTCTTAAAGTTGAAACCGCATCGTGGTTCACCGCCTTTTTACACTGAGCTCCACTCTCACTGCTACTCTCCTTTTGGGAGTACTTTAGCAATGTAAAGAGTAAGAGTACTACGCAAAAATCTTAACTTAGGAAAGTACAAGGAAAGGATTTCACTATAAGTCCCAAGATAGTAATGAAATAAATAAAAAATGAAAGCAAGTTATAAAGACGCTGTGTCATTCATTTATTTTCTTTAATATACAAAATACCAAGGAAGGTCTTAGTTAAAAAGGAAAATTGAAGTAGGGTTCAGCGATTGTGATAATTGTGTTTATATTTATGTGATAATATATCCAACAAATCCCTCTTACACATTATTTTTTTTTTTCGGTTTAGTAAATTAATTGATGTTTCTTAACTTTCTCATATCACTATATTTTGATGCCCTCCTCTTCTACATCTGAGTTTCATTTTCATTATTAGCTGGAATAGAAATATTCCAAGAGGTACCAATCCTTCTACAAATACAGTCCAGGAATGTTCGTTCAGTATTTCTACACCATTAATTGTAGTTTGTTGATCCATTTAATTGCCGATCTTGATCAGTAGGCCTATATGTAAACCGATATTAAACTTCACAAATATGAGCTATATAGGCAGATATTTAACTTATAAGGAAGTTTAAAAAAACTGTTTAAACCATCTATATTTTATTTTTAAATAGGAAACATAAACAACTAATTGTTAATGGATGCTAAAATTTGCAAATTTTACGAAATTGGACTTTATATTTCGGCAGCTACTCCTCAAAAACAGTTTTAAATTGAGGCCATTTTGAAATTAACTTACGGATTTTATATGTCAAACAGATGAAAACTTCAAACAGAGTTTTAACGAAATTTCAATAAAATCAACAAAATTGCTGTCCTTAAAGCATTTCATAAATATATATAACACTCCAGTAAACCAATGAAAAACTACTTCTCAGTTTGGATCAGTGGACATTTCGTAATCTTAGATATTGGAATTTCCAGGAGGAAAATTTCACCAGAACTATTCACCAATATTAAGAAATCAAATTCAATAATACATTGTCAATCGTCGAATATATATATATATATATATATATATATATATTCTTTCTGACTGTTTATATTTTATATTCAAATTGCAATATCTATTCTTTAACTTTGCTATCGATTTTAAACTTTCTTCTCGATGAGCTAGAGACTGAAACTTTAAAAACATAGCTCAGAACTGGAGGACAATGCAATATGAACTCTCTTTCTTGTCTGTCTGTCAATTGGTGCTATGGTAAGAAACCAGTTAAAGTTGACGCATTG